>CM040394.1:98226832-98759332 GCA_022702515.1 Ilyophis sp. 1 JC-2022
TCAGGCTGGGGTGAGAGGATGCCTGTGCCTGGGGAGGATTCAGGATTTAATTATTTATTATTATTATTATTATTATTAACTACAACCACAAACTAATTAATAACACACAGTTCATTGGATAGATGGATAGACACATTTTTTGTGCATTTAACAATCATGCAGGATAAAATATAGACATTTTAGCTGCTCTACATTCATTAGTGGTTATTTTTATTCTATTTATATTTACAGGCTCTTCTCTGCGCCAACATTTCCTTCGTCAATTCAGAAAAGCGAACACACACACACACCCACAAACACTCCCACACGCACACACACTCACAGGAACATGTTATTTGCCATTCCCTCTATGTTATAATCCGAGCACTAATAACAGTCTTTATGCAGGGTTGAGTGACAGGCATGTCCCCTGATGTGTAACAGCGTGTTCCGTGTCCCTGTTTAACACGTTAGAGCTGAGGAGCGTCACAAGTTCTCTCTGCAGCTTCAGCTGTCCACAGAGGAGAAAACACCCGTCACTCTCACAAAGCCGCGAGCATTTTCTCTCTCACACCGTCCGGCCCGTTCAAAGGCTGTTTGGGGATTAACGTCAGGACGAGAGGGGCTTACAGCAGAAAGAGGCCAGCCTGTTTACAGGATCCCGAACCAAGGGCACACAGCCGCACTGCCTCAAC
Organism: Ilyophis sp. 1 JC-2022; assembly: GCA_022702515.1. NCBI lineage: Eukaryota > Metazoa > Chordata > Actinopteri > Anguilliformes > Synaphobranchidae > Ilyophis > Ilyophis sp. 1 JC-2022. The sequence goes on from CM040394.1 coordinate 98,227,507, forward strand.
TGGCTTTCAAACACAGGGCGCTATAGAAGCCCTGTGTTCTTCCCGCTGTGCCTATTAACGGTGCCTCCAATGCTGACACACAAGGGGGAAAATAACTGCCTGTTTGAGAATGAACTGTGTCTCATCTTTCACACCAACTACCCCTGAGGCGAGGACGGGGTATTTACCTGGGCTCAGGGGTATTTACCTGCACTGGACTGTGTCCTCATGCTCTAAAACAGGGGGTGGGGAACCGTATCCAAAAAGGGCTGGTGCGGGTTTCTGTTTTAGCCCAGCACTAAGACACCTGATTCAACTAATTAACTAATCATGGTCTTCAATCAAGACCTTTGATAACAGTAGAATCCGGTGTCTTAGTACCGGGGCTAAAACAAAAACCTACACCTACAACGACCATTTCTAGATAAAACCTGCACCCACACCGGCCATTTTCAGATAAAACCTGCACCCCCACCGGCCATTTCTAGATAAAAACCTGCCCCCACACCGGCCATTTTCAGATAAAACCTGCACCCACACCAGCCATTTTCAGATAAAACCTGCACCCGCACTGGCCATTTTCAGATAAAACCTGCACCCACACCGGCCATTTTCAGATAAAACCTGCACCCACACCGGCCATTTTCAGATAAAACCTGCACCCACACCGGCCATTTTCAGATAAAACCTGCACCCCCACCGGCCATTTCTAGATAAAACCTGCCCCCACACCGGCCATTTTCAGATAAAACCTGCACCCACACCGGCCATTTTCAGATAAAACCTGCACCCCCACCGGCCATTTCCAGATAAAACCTGCACCCCCACCGGCCATTTCCAGATAAAACCTGCACCCACACCGGCCATTTTCAGATAAAACCTGCACCCACACTGGCCATTTTCAGATAAAACCTGCACCCCCACCGGCCATTTTCAGATAAAACCTGCACCCGCACTGGCCATTTTCAGATAAAACCTGCACCCGCACTGGCCATGTTCGGATAGGATTCCCCACCCCTGCTCTTAAATCTACACCCTAAAATGCACCACTCTGTTTATGACACATTATACAGAGTACACGTCACTGCAGCTGTGTGCATTCTCTGTGGTTTAGCACAAATTAGCATGTCACTGCTTCAGTTATTCATATTTTTGCTTATCTGCATTCGATTCGAGACAAATGCAGGCTCCCGCTTTTGAGGTTAAAACTGTGTACGGCCCGGTCTTGGCTGAGGCAGCTCCGTGCTTTGATCAACGGCCTTTTGACCCAACAGGGAATCAAACCTGAAAGCTTCTGCTTATGACCCCTGTCCCTAAACCTCTCGATACCCAGTGCCGGTGGAAAGCAGGCACAGGAGGCAGCGTATAGGCCCCTCGCACGCAGACCCCGCCTCACTCACCTGTCTTTGTGAGCGGCCATTGGGCGGAACTCATGAGCCGTCGCATGGTCTCGTAGCGGCTGTCGCAGTTCTCCTTGTTAAAGCAGTACCAGCCGCCTGCATTTTCAAACAAGAAGGTTTACAGGTTATTAATGTAACCCTTAATCTTTAAAAAAAAGCCCACTTCTAAATGTCCCCCCAATATGGCAAAAATGTCCCCCCAATTGATATAGAATTCTATTAATTTAAAGTTTAGCGGGAGTAAAACAATCCTGGTTGAGTCCTGCCCTGGACACATCTATGCATTACGGTGTTTTTCACAGTAGGAAGCATTCATTCAAATCATTAAAGAACTTTGGACTCAGCTTTCATTTTTATTACTGTGCAGTATTTTTAAATTCATTGCACAGATCATCAAACTCCTTGCTTATTGCTTGTAAGTATTAAAAAAAAGACTTATATGCTTATATGTTCAAATTTAAGGGCATGTTGTGGGATCTGTACTCCTACAGCAGCTATGTTCATAGAATGCGGGAATAATAAGCGTGGCACACGCCACCACTTGATCTGGACGGTTCTGCAACCCGGGACAAATGGCAGTAAGACCAGCTGGCGGCTCACCTTCCAGGAATATTAACCATCGCCGGCTTCCTTTTGACTCCTTCAGGTAGTACCTACAGGAGACAGAGCACAAGGATGACCTCAATGTACAAATCCCATCAAATGCAGGCTATAATTATAATGACATATTATATTTCATTAACTATACTACAACTAATAATAATAACAACAGCAACAATAATAATAATAATAATAATAATAATAAACACCAGCATTGTCTTTGTAATTCAATGCATACATTTATATTGCTTATGTGTACTTAAAGTAATTCTTCCAGAATTAAATAATTACCCCCATCTTTGCAGCAACACTGCAAGCCCTCTAGCAGTACAAAACCTATTTCAACTTACAACAGCCAAAAAAAAACAACAGATTAAACTAAATTGTGTGATAGCCTATTGTAAGGATACTCGCTGTTTAACTGAATCATTGTGCAACTACGTGTTTGTCTGTTCTGTTTTTCATCCTATTCTGCGAGTCAGAACACCCTTTGGGCCGAGCGTCTAACAAAAACGAGTGGGCCCCTATTGCACAGGGTCTGGATAAGTTAATAACTGAAGCGAAGCTGAGTGACATTTTTGGCGTGAGACACGCGAGGCACCCGGAGACACGCGATCGCACGATCGGCGATAGTTACACCGTGTAAGCGCATCAGGGCTCCACGTTGTGCAGGCGGGTAACACAACCGCAGCAGGCAGCTACATTCAGATGCACTGCGGCGTTTTCAGTGTGGAGGGGACCGATTTGGCCGGAACGGAATTATCCCATACCCCCCCGATGCGATATTTCAGTCATCATTCTTTAACAGTTGCCTCATAGAAGTCTTTCATGTGCCGCAGGATAAAATCGGCGCGACCCCTTGTCCTCTGTTATGAGGGAATTAAAAACAGAGATCAAATGTGCAGAGTCGTCGCCATGACTACGTCCACACGCCTCTCTGTTGCTATGGTGCCCTTATTGTTCCGGCAGGGTACTCTCTCACGAGAGTCTTGGCATGCGCTCCACTGGCACGGTCAGGATTCCCCAGAGCTAGGGAACAAACCGCTGGCTTTCATCTCTGCCGACCTCTTTAAATCCCATCTGACTGTGTAAATCCGTGATCAAGGACAGGCAAGGGACAATGACAGCACAAACTCTAGACTTTCATCCGTCAATTTCTATAGCACAGCATTGACAATAGTGTGTCGCACTTTCCGGTGTAATTAACACATTATACAGACTTGCGATGTAATTTCTAAAATATATATATATTTTAAAGTATTTAAAAGTTAATATAACCTATTTGGATTAGTAACGCTGTCAAATAATTTTCATTTAAAAGTTCACATTTAAAGTTTAATCTGTATAATAGTTAGGCTAATTTAGTTAATCATGGCATACTAAGTTTAATGACAGCTGAGAGAGAGAGAGGAAGAGAGAGAGAGGAAGAGAGAGAGAGAGAGAGAGAGAAAGACAGAGAGAAAGAGAGAGAGAGAGAAAGATAGAGAGAGCGAGAGAGATAAAGAGAGATAAAGAGATAGAGAGAGAGAGAGAGAGAGAGAGCGAGAGAGAGAAAGAGAGAGAGAGAGAGATAAAGAGAGAGAGAGATAAAGAGAGAGAGAGAGATAAAGAGAGAGAGAGAGAGAGAGAGAGAGAGAGAGAGAGATAAAGAGAGAGAGAGAGAGAGAGAGATAAAGAGAGAGAGAGAGATGGCCTGTTATAACTGTAAATGTATTATGGACTGAAACCAGAGCGTCTGCTGAAGTAATAAAAACTTCTTAAAGATTTGACCTGCAGGCGGTAACCTTGTTTCCTCATTCTGCAGCAGGTATGCACTAACCTCTGTCTTTGAGAGCCTGACTTAATCATAATAAGGAGTATGCTGCATACATTTAAGGGCGGAGTAGTCTACCACAGCAGGTGGTTAAAAATGTTCCCCTTCGTCTTGTCACGCAAGCAAGACAACGTGAGAGACAGTTTGGGGAGCACCTGGGGTACTTCTGCATGCAGGCTTTGGTCAGGTGCACGGCAGTGACTGCATTGAAACTCAGCTCCCCCAGAGCAAGTGGCCATTCGGCTTGTAGACTTCTGAAGGAATGATATAAACCAGACATCCTCAGACCATATACACGGGGATCATATTCAACCCATTTATCTTCTGACTGGTCTGGTGCTACTGCTGAAAAGAATCTTCCAGGTTATACTCTAAGCGCAAATAGCGGTGGATCCTGTGGGCCTACACGACCAGGGTTGGACACCCCAGGTATCTAGAACATAAATGAATCTCAGTTCATACTGATGTGAGAGGTGATGGCAAAAAGAGCTGAAGAGACGGACACTGTCACATCACGTGGAAAGAGGTGCACGCTTTCATTTCCGTGACTTCAATAAAATGATCTTTTCATCTGAATAGCCTTAAACTACACTGACAGATATAGGCTAGCTGCACTGGTAGGTAGTGGAACAGTGCAGAATTACCATACACATTAATACAAATACACTCCTCAAAAAAAGTTCGGAAACGTTATTTCGGTCGATTATTCCTCCCCTTTAATAATACCAATTGGTATTGTATTTTATATCGTTGGAAAGCCTGATTAGTCACCTTTACAACGAGGTACAACTTGTAAGGATCGTGCATTCGTGGAATGAGCAACACAGCTAACCGTGTGGGTAGCGGCCCAAAGAAATGTGCCAAAATCCCCTGCAATATTCTTCTGTTGGTATTCACTCTCGTTTTGAGTTGCTTGGTGGACTGGATGATTGCACTCTCCCACAGTAATAAGGAAAAAACAACACATATTGGCCATTTTTACACTTTATTCATTTTACACTGTCAGGGACCTCAGTAGCGTGTGGAAGATCCATACGCAGCCACAACAGCTTGGCACCTCCTCCTCATGCTGGTCACCAGCCTGGTCACACACTGCTGTGGGATGGCATCCCATTCCTCGGTGCCAATCAGGTGCCAGTCACACACCTGTGACTGGCATACACCTGCCAGCACTTGAAGCTCAAAACGAGAGTGAATACCAACAGAAGAATATTGCAGGGGATTTTGGCACATTTTTTTGGGCCGCTACCCACACGGTTAGCTGTGTTGCTCATTCCACGAATGCATGATCCTTACAAGTTGTACCTCGTTGTAAAGGTGACTAATCAGGCTTTCCAACGATATAAAATACAATACCAATTGGTATTATTAAAGGGGAGGAATAATCGACCGAAATAACGTTTCCAAACTTTTTTTGAGGAGTATATATGATACAATCATACAAATGTCACAAAAAATGATCTAAGGAGGAAGCAATGTAAAGCAGAAACAAACAGAGCTCGTAAGAGTAGCTAGTGAGTATAAATATACTGTACGTGTGATAAAGATAAATGCAATTATCATGTTAAATGCGCTTTGGTAAGTCGCTTTGGCAAGAAAGTGTCTGTCGAATGATTATATTGTAAAATTTGACGAATTCAGGAATTAAATCAACAGCACTGTCTCACACATCTTATTTTCATTGTCCATTAATGGCATGTATTTGTATTTTGAGTGAAAGTTTTTGTATTTGCAGTTTGGGTACACCGTCCTGATTGACAGAGGACATTGGGTACACCATCTTGATTGGCAGAGGACATTGGGTAGACCGTCCTGATTGGCAGAGGACATTGGGTAGACCATCCTGATTGGCAGAGGACATTGGGTACATCGTCCTGATTGGCAGAGGACATTGGGTACATCGTCCTGATTGGCAGAGGACATTGGGTACACCGTCTTTATTTGCTGAGGACATTGCAGAAATGAGGCTGAAATGGCCAATTGGGCATGCCAAACTTGGGCAAAAAATAGCGAACAAAAAATATTTTTATTTCACGTTGTTTTTCCACTCACTTAAATTCTGGGTCATTCAAATGCAGTTATATCTCTTCTAGTCTGTCACAGCAGGGCACAGCTGTCCCAACCACCCCACTCTACTGGCGTAGTCACGGAGAGCAAAGCCTCCCAGAGATTTTAGTGGTATCATCCAACTGGCGCCTAGCACACCTGGGAAGCAAGCAGTATAGTACGAACTTGGAAATCGGCAGTTCCCGCAGCCACCATCTAACAGAGGGAAGAGCTCATTCCGGGGCGGCTGTGGCTCAGGAGGTAGAGCGGGTCGTCCGCTGATCGCAGGGTTGGCGGTTCGATCCCCGGCTCCTCCTGTCCACATGTCGAAGTGTCCTTGGGCAAGACACTGAACCCCAAATTGCTCCCAATGAGCAGGCTAGCGCCTTGCATGGTGGCTGCCGCCATTGGTGTGTGAATGTGTGTGTGAACGGGTGAGTGAGAGGCCATTGTAAAGCGCTTTGGATAAAGGCGCTATATAAGTGCAGTCCATTTACCATTTACCATTTAGTACTAAATCATGCTAAAAATCCAACTCCCAGTGCTTCTGAAAGATACAAATGCAATGTGACAACGTCATGGTAGCAGAACAGTGAGAACGGCGTGCAAATTAGCCAGACTCGCGATGGCTGGAATGTGAATAAGGCATTCCCTTGTGCCAGTGGCACTAAAGGTGAATTGAAAGTTAAGGAGTACCGTTACCGTGGAGACCCAGCCAGCTGTGACCACACGCCTGCCGAAGCGGCCGGTTCGGTGACCATGCCAAAAAGTGCCCCACTTTGAAAGTTGTGGAACTGGAGCCGGTCAAGCAGAGCAAGCTATGAAAAAGCCTGACTCACTCACACACGGGTTCTGAGCTCTGTGTCAGATTCTGTTCAGATTCTCCCCGAAAAACAAATTCCTTTTCTGTTAAAAGCCCTGTGGCAGAGGCTGGTCAATGGTTATTCCCTTTATGAGGGGATGCTGGAGGGCTCATCCCATCCTGTTTCAGTGCATGGATCAGCCCCATGGTCTGGCCTCAAATCTGCCAGATTTACCAGTGCCCGATATGGCCGACGGCCCAAAATGTGAAGCATACTCGGCGCTAGCATCGCCCGGAGAGAGGGTTTTAGCTGGCTGGGGTGACATTGGCTCATTCTGCACCAACGACCCCCACCGGTAAATCGGGTGCTGTCCGTTCACCTGTCCACCTGCACGTGGAAGTGCTTCCCCCTAATCCACGATGGCGCGAGCCTAACTTATCAAGCGTGGTCTGACAAAAAGCAACGGCTGACATCACCGCTTCGGAGAAGAGCATAACACTTGTTTGTTGAAGAAGTTGCAGTATAAGCATAGCAGCGTGAGCATGAGTTGACATTCCAAATTGGGGAGAAACGTTAAAAATAAAATGAAAATTAAAACTGTTGTGGGGTCCCCAGATACAGGGTGATCACTTTCATTTTTGGCGCCTGAAAAGTTTGAAATTCCTGCCCCAGAAAGCACAGCCTTTTCACCGTAAGACGCAAAATATCCATTTTATGAAAAAAAAGTGAAATAAAGGTACAAACCCTTGATAAAGGCAATAATAAGTTGAAAACCCTTCATTTCATGAATGGGTGGTTGCTCTCTCAATTGCATTACACAGCTGCTTCGCTTAGTGCATGTTTTTTAGGTGTAGGTTATATGATGAACCGCAGGGGTCACAAAATAGGAGACGTCACAAAAAAAAAGTAATAACTTCCCTTTTTTTCTATTTCCCTTATTCAAAGGACAAGCTCTAATTGGTCAGTTCCTTTCAAACGGAAATTCCATTATATTAAAAATTCAATCACTTGGCAGACATTCTTATCGAAGGTGCCATACAATTGTGGAGAACTCTCCGGAATACAAGAATGCAGTTCCTTCTGTATTGTGAGAAATTTTACCTCACGAGGAAGAATTCCATGGGATACACTAATTAATTATGTAAATTCTGTGAACCCTGTCACCACACAAACACATTGAGCCTATTCCCATTTTAATAAAACTGTTTACATCTCAGTTATTACCTTAATGGAAACTGCAACAGCCTTTTCTCACAACCATATCTTTCTTTTCATATTGAGTTTATGTCTCCGTAACAACGTCGCTGACACTACAGATACAGTCTTCCAGGAGCGCCCTGCTCTTGCTCCAAAGAAAGTGGTAGCAAGATGAATTAGGAGTCTTCCTTTATGTGACTCCTTTCAGTGTCTCTCTGCGCAGAACACAACGCACGCTGATCCATGCAGCAAGTTTCATATTAGACCTTGACCCAAAACATGTGCTCGGACCCAAGGGTTTGATCACAAGTCAAAACATTTGGCTTCAATTTTATAGCTAAAGTGCTCTTTTAACTAAAAAGGATAAGGCGCTGAAACTGTGAGCAATTACTGAGTTACTGTAATAAGTGTTGGGAATTGCAGCGAACGATTATGTTTGGTCAACCGCCGTATTTCTTTAACGGAGCCACGAGTCTGATTGCGCGAGGCATTATTGTCGCAAATATACAGGCCACTGATCGCTTATTCACAACTAAATAAACACCACCACAGATTGCTGATGTCAGACAGGCAGCGATTGAGACGATGGGGGGGAAGGTTAGCAAAGCAGGCTCTGGTCTCAATGGTGCCTGACCCGTGGCCTCACTCATCAGAAACAGGCAGGGGTTTCAGGGGTTTCCAGGTACAGTTTGGACACACTTACTTACTCACAACACAACACTTACTTACTTACAACACAACTCTTAACAACACAACAAAGCACTGCAACACTTTATCTATCCCACTTTATCAGTTGGACAGTGTGTGGAGGCAATACATTACATTACTGGCATTTAGCAGACGATTTACGCAACTATTTGCATTTTTACAGACATCCATTTACATCCACAGCTGGATATATATTGAAGCAATTCAGGTTAAGTAGCTAGAGTGCCAGAGCCACCTTGCTCAATGGTACAAGGGCAGTGTCCTACCTGATAATTGAACCAGCAACCTTTGGGTTACAAGCCCAGTTACCAGCCCATTATACTACACTGCCGCCTTACTGTCACAATACTACCAGCACCTGTAATCCTTTCAACCACCTGTGTCTGTATCTGTTCGTCTCGCACTGTTATTTAATGCATGCATCTGCCAGGGTGTCAGGGAATTCATCAAAGTGTGTTGTATTGTGTGAAATGAATTAGCATCGTTTCATTTTCTGTTTACATCTCAGTTTTTACAGCTAATCTCATCTTCCAACTTTTTCCAAGTATTATTGGTCAATTTTGGAAAGAGAAATATCCATTAAAAGCATATTGTCTATATATTGTTTCTTGTCTCACTTATAAATATGGCATATGGGTTTTTCTGTAAATTTACAAAAATATCTAAATATCTCAAATATCCTTCATCACATGCAGAACTGTCTGGGCCAAAAACACACACTAAACATGAAATTATTTAAAAAAAACAGAGACTGAATTACCCCTAAGGGCACATTGGAGTGTGAGAGAGTTGGGGGCGGAGGACAAGACGCGATCAAAAGGTTACCCACGATAAGTGGAATAATAATAGACCAATGATAGACCAATGGAAAAAAAACTCCCGGAGTAAGCCAAACAAAAAAACAACCCACAAAATAGGGTGAACAGACTCAAAGACACAAGCAGAAAAATAAATAGAAAAAGAATTGCCTCTAACTCAAACTATAAATGAGCTAACTAAAGAGGCGAAACGAGACAGGTAAACAAAGGTATTCTTCAATAAGGACAGGAAGGAAAAGTTTTTTTAAAAAGTAAAAGAAAAAGGTGAAAAGAAAACTAAGCTAACACCTATACTCTAACTCAGGGGTCCTCAATCTTATCCAGTAAGGGCCGGTGTGGGTGCAGGCTTTTGTTCCAACCAAGCAGTCGCACACCTGATTCTTCTAATCAACCACTAGAGGCTTTGCTAAGGACCTTGATTAGTAGGATCAGGTGTGTTACTTCCTGGTTGGATCAAAAGCCTGCACCCACACTGGCCCTAACTGGATAAGATTGAGGACCCCTGCTCTAACTGAAAGGAGTTTCTGCATTACTTTAAAAAATAAAAGGAACACAGTCTCCCAGCCTATACCGATACCTGGCTTTGTGTAGGGCCCTGTCACACTATAGCGTATGAGAGAAACAACCTGGTCTCACAGGAATCCGTGAAATAGCCACGGACGTTTAACTCAAAATCCGTGGTGGGCCCACGGAATCACTGAAATGTCCGTGAAACACACACGGATTTCGCTCCAATACAAGTTAATGACACTCATATACATAAGACATTTAATGTAAAACAAGCAAACAAACAAAAAAACGAACTGAATGTATCAAAAGTGTGTTTCCCAATGAGATAACAACGTCCGTTGAGCAAAATCTGCACTCAGTTGTTGAAACGGGGATCCGTGAAATAGCCACGGGATATGAGTGTCATTAACTTGTATTACGGGATATGAGTGTCATTAACTTGTATTGGAGCGAAATCCGTGTGTGTTTCACGGACATTTCAGTGATTCCGTGGGCCCACCACGGATTTTGAGTTAAACGAATGTCCGTGGCTATTTCACGGATTCCTGTGAGATCATGTTGGAGAGAAACGTATGACTTTGTGACAGGGCCCTTAGTGGCAATGAAGACACTGAAAGCACTGAACAATGAGTGACCAGGATGATATGTATTTTGAGATTTAGAGTTAATTCAGATCGGTACTTGATGTTCTTTGAACTGCCTCTTTTTTTCTGATGATTATCAAATAAATTCAATCAATCAATCAACCGGGAAGACAGGATCTGTCTGTGTGTGGTGGAGGGGATGCCCGGAACATGCACCCCAACTTGATTTCCTGAGGTTATCGATTCAAACATTGGGCTTTATCAGGCTCTAAAGTTCTGTGGAAAAAATGCTTCCTGATTAACAGCATCATCTATCTACAGACAGGCTGTTTTTTGCTGATAAATGGATTGCCGCCCTTAACCTGTTGGGACAATGGATACACGTGACATCAATAATTCTGGAGCCACATGCAGTTTAGTAATAGATACAGATGTAGCTGAGCTGACCATCTTCTACCGACTAATCCAGGCTTTATCCTCAGCTTGCTTTCCAAACCCTTCAACCTTACATACTTGTGCTGCTGTTGTCTAAATGGAGCATTTTTGCATTTATTGTTGGAATTAGGCATGTTATTAAGTTATGTGAGCAATGCCATCTGTGGGCATTGCTTCATGGGATGAGATTGATGTGTAGCAAATCTAACTAACAAATTGCTTTTCAAACATGCATTCTTTTTCAAAAACGACCAAACAGAAGTATACGCAAGTCTTCTGGAGGGTGTAGTCTGTAATTATGAATATGCAATCGAAATCTGTTGGGCCACTGTTTTTATTCTCTAGCTGCCACATTATGAACTACTTTAATTGAGAAAAAACTATAAAATGGAATATGATTTTATAACTGAATTTTGTTATCCTGGATTAGGAATACATGCTTTTGTTTAGTCTAGCTTGGATTATTGTCATTTTCTTTTCACCTGTTCCTCGACGAATCAGCTCTGGAGAAACTAATGCAGCAGCAAGACTCTGGTGAAATACAGGATATTACTAATTACTTTCAAGGTACCCCATGGTGTAGCTCCCAATTATACTTCTGAACTCCTGTCCCCTCCTCTTACGGGCAGGACTCTCAGGTCATCTGACCAGGGTTTACTGGCTGTCTCTAGGGCAAAATTTAGGGCTTCTGCCTGTGTAGCTCCGAGGCTCTGGAATAGTCTTCTCGTAGACATTAAATCGGTTAGCACTGTGGAATGTTTTAAAATGCTTTTGAAAACCTCTTTTGTACAGAAAGGCATTCCAATGATGTCATTGAATATTTTGTTGTTTTATTGTGTGTATCCTAATGTGCTTATGCTAATAGTCTTTAATGACCTGAGAAGCACTTGTATTGCTTGCCCTAGAAAGGTGCTAATATAGGATTTAAATAAAATGTATTAATTCATTAATTCATTCACAAATTACATTTAGGATTTTAAAAAAGATTAAGAAAGTTCAGTTTATGTAGGCTTCTTGCTCATCTTATTAATATATGGCCATATTTAAGTGGAACAGCAGCCCATGGTTAAATGTGCCATTCACACTTCATTTGGTACCACAAGGCAGGACGACTGAATTTCATTCATGAAGTGAAAACGGTGGAAAACTGGAGCGCGCCGACGCTGGCACGATGCTTTCTTGGCACACGATAGCAATCGGTTAGCCGATCCTGGGTCAGTGCTAGAGAACGCAATGTACACGGAGTATTCTCCAGTGTATTACTGCACCTGGGTTGCCAGATTTGTGCATTTATTAGTTCCGGTATGTAATTTCCGTCTATAGGGGATATGATTTTCACAGTAAATAGGCCTATGCACGGGTGTCCTTGGTAGAAGGTATGGGGGAATAGCCTTGTATAGGTCCTTTTATGAGTCTTGAAAAACATTTTGGGAATAAAACCCAAAGCATCTGGCAACACAGTAGTGCTCACTTGCTGCTGGTGCATGCAGGCTAGTTCGTTCGGTAAATTTAACTCGATATGCGTGGAGCCCGATCAACCAACAGAAAAAAGTTTGTATCGTTGAGGGGTGAAAATATTTTTCAAATCACCAATCCTCAAACTTCAGTGAAGCAACAACAATGCATGATAATCTCCCTTGAACTAACCAACAGACTAGTTCTAAAGTCGAAAGACGAATTCCAAGAAAAACGTAGGTCAAAAAATAAGAGTTCGCTCGATTTTTACAGCTACCCTCATAACTGCTAAAATATATATATATTTATTTACAAAATCGGATAGGACATTGTTGGATTGTAACGCGTCTGTCCGCAGTCTGGAGAAGAAAGAGATGCTCCGGATGTTTGGGTTTGTTTCCTGGACGACAGCCAAGTGCACTGCACGAGTCATTTCGCCTCACATAAACCGTGGTCTCTCTCTGGAGAGGAATCCCTTTGATCTACCACGGTCTCCCGGAGTAATTCGCCAGGCAGTTCAAAGGCGCGCGCCTAATATATTTCCGCGAGAATAACTGGGCGCTGTCAAGCGGTCCCTAACACTGTGCACTGCCTGCAAGACGCCAGTGCCGTGCAAAACACAACCGTGTTAATCGCATATGAGAGACCGGAATTGGCTGTTTGCAGTGCCCTCAAGGAAAGCAGAGAGCTCCATGTGCATCTTCTTGTCTGGAGGACAGACATCTTGCCACTTGAAACAAATGGCATCAAACAGTTTTAGTTGGTTTATATAAAACGTCTGTGCAATAAAATATAATAAAAACCAGTTGGCCGGTATGTGCTTGAGATAATTATTTCAGTTTAAGGGACATGTCTGTCACATAGATTTTTCGATGTTGGTGGTAGTGGCGGTCATAGGCGCCGATTCCGTGGGTGCTTCGGGGCCCGAGCACCCACGGAGAAGGCTGAGCACCCATGGGGAAAATGCACTTGATATGCCTACTATTCAACTGTTTTGAGCACCCACCGGCAGAAACATAAATCGGCGCCTATGGTGGCGGTGGTGGTGGTGGTCGTGTGTGTGCGTGTGTGTGTGGAGAGAGAGAGTCTCGGAATATACTTAAAATAAACTACACACATACTGCATTACGGTCTAATGTAAAAGCTAATATATAATGCATGGCAAATCCACCCATAACCATGCTGTCATGGAAGAATGTCACCACAATAATTTCAACAATTGACAGGTTGACATAAACAAAATATCCAATTGCCTGTATGTGGCCCAGTAAGCTATGTTTCTATTAGGCTATTTATAATTTTATGAAAAACCAGAAACTGACCAAAGACACCATCTAAAGCATCGTCCACTCTTCCTGGGTGAACTTCAATAACCTTCTCAATCACTAAATCACCAGCAGAATACAAAACTCTATAGTCCACTAAGATTATATGTAGGCCTACATGAGCAAGGTGCAAAGCTTCCATTCTCCCATGTCCGGCCTGTGTCCAGCATAGGCTACTTACGACAAGGACAATTGATAATTCTCCTTGCTAAATTTTAAAAACTTTACGTTTGACATCTCGTTTCTCTTCAGCTCTAGTGGTTCTTTGTGATGATTTTGTTTTAAAACATAGATTTGACATAGGCGTACATATGAAGAAATTGAAGCAGATTAAGTCGTCGCAGTAGACATCAATGAATGCCCTTGCAGTTAACCACAGAAATGCTGCACGGTATAATGTAGTCTTTACTACGGGTTGTATCCTCCTCACCATGTGGCCCTGCTATAGCATATTAATGCATTTACATCCTAACAGATGTGTTTTATCCATCTTAATAAAGCAGCCAAATGCGATATCGCCTTCATGCGTAATGGATTTATTTAATTGCAGATAGACTACAGACACCGATTAGACTACTTTTTTTTAAAATAGTATCCGTCTCCTTATTTAGGGACCGTGAAGCCTTGAATTTGTGAGAGGGACTGTTTTTAATTCATTGTCAGTCAGTGCGTAATTTGGTGTAATCTCGTGTAGCCTAATTGGTCCAGTGTTTAGCAAGATAAGTAATTTATTTATTAATAAATTGCCTATTTCTTATCTTACCCACTTGCCATATTTGGTTTCCGATGTTTTCAAAATAGCATTAACAAACTGCCGAAATAGGAGCTTATATCTTATATCGTATAGCTACAGAATGTACATAATCTATAATAATTTTCCTGGTTTAAACCAAAGATATTTGTGATTTGGAGCCCAATAAACACACCCTTTCTATGAATGATCAGTACCATATTACCTTTATCTTCACCAATTATAACCTAATTGTGAAATGTATTTCAATTAGATTCTATCTAATGTCTGGTATATTTAAAGAAAGCATACTAGCATGACATTAATCACGATGATCGGATGCTGGATAGCTACTCTTGCGCTCTGTGCTGCGACCTATTTAAGTGAGGCCACGTGTTAAATTTTCATCTGGACTATTTTCTTGTTTTAATGCGTAAATAGATATAGACACTTTTATTGCTATAGCCACGTATTCGTTTGACGACTCGTGTCCAGTGTGACGTACTGTTAAGGATTAAATGGCGCACCTCCGCGACATTTGGGTATATGTACAGTGTCACGATTCAGTGTGACATGAAGCACGTGCCATTTCCGCTGCCTTCAGCTTAAAATATTATACAAGCTATGGAAGCGTCTTGCATACGCATTAGTAGCTACAACTTTGGGCTGTGCTTAAAAGTACACTTACCCTGCGGGGGTTCCGTCGTTGCACGTGACGGATGTATTCTCTAGAAAATGCAATTTCATGTCATAGTCAAGTTTCTGAGCCGAGCACGGGTAAAGGGACTGCGCTAGGTTCTTGACTTGGGTCATGAAATTGTCCATGTTTTCTTCAACAGCGGTGAAATCCAAGGAAAAGCTTTCTGTGGCCTCGGCCCGATCCCGGTACGTGGGAGAGGGCTGTGTCCGTCGTGGTTGTGGGTTTCGCCCGTCTCGACCTTTTCTCCTTCCATGGACCGCGGTGTGCAGAAAGATGAGCAACAAAACTGAATGGAACAGCCTCACGGTCCTTTTTCTTCCCAAAAAGCGCTCGAACTTCATTTCCGCTTTTGTTGTTTATTTTCTGCCCTCGGTATATTTAGTTTCTCTCCCTTAGATTTTTGAGATTTAGAACTGCAATTATTCAAACGAATAAAAGGAGATGATACAATTAAATACTGCACTTAATGAACAGTACAAACGGAAAATTGATAGACTAGTTGTAAACGCGTTTTATATGCCTATAATGCACAGATTCTGTATTTCTTATTTATCTACAACAGTGAAATTCGTAATATGTTTAAAATAAATATCTATGCACTTTTTTTTTGTATTATATCATAGTTGTATTCGCTCATGAAAACGGTATATTATGAAAATGTCTCTCTCTCTTAGGGTATTCTCGGTGTTTCCGAGAGCAGAGGATTAGGATTTTTTCAAGATCGCCACTGTTTTGGTTCCAGCCTGTCCGGTGAACTACTTCTGCCACGGGCTCCCGAACTTTATTCAAACTTCGTTCCCTTGTCTGTCAGTTGAGCCAATCGCAATAGAGGGCCGGACAAAGGGGCGTGGTCTAGAGAGACAGGCTTCCCCCCGTTGTAGCGTTTTAAGAAAGATGCCCACGCGTCTGCTCTTTTGATCTACGATATATTATTTCATGTGGTGTTCTTTTTTCTTGCCTTGCATGGTTATTTCCCACTCCCCACGAATTTATGGAGTGAGAAGAAGTCCCTTGTGTGCATATTTGCCGAAGGAACAGGGGAAAGAAGCACAGCCACAGCGTCAATATCTAACTCGATTTACGAAAGGAACTGTATAATAATTCAATTAGCCTACCATCAGAAGAAAAAAGTAATCCACTACAGTAACCCAAATAGGGTTATTATTATTATAGAAAAAATAATACAAACTAATGTTTATATACGTTCTTGTTCTTCTTCTTCTTCTTGTTCTTCTTCTTGTTCTTCTTCTTATTCTTCTTCTTATTCTTCTTCTTATTATTATTTTTATTGTTGTTGTTGTTGTTGTTGTTGATGATGATGATGATGATGATGATGATGATGTTTCTACCCATATTTGGAAACTACTATATCGAACAAAATCCATTATTATGTGTATATGTTGAAATGTTTAAAAAAATAATAATAGAGGTGGCATCGTTTCTGTCCGTAAGCTAATCTATTTATTTGGACACTGTTTTGTAATGAAATCTGACCCTAAGCTTAAACAAACACTGCGGCTATAAATCAGCTGAGGTCACTCTTTGAAGATCAATTCCTTGCTTGACAGCCAGGAAGGGTGAGAAAGACGCAGTTTGTTTATTCAGACAATGGCAATTTCACTGAGGCAACATTATTTCCTTTCTTATAGAGAGCTCGCATAAAACTGTGAACTAGTGCACTGTGAGTGTTTTTTTGTGTGTGTGTGTTTAACGGCAAACCGAAAGCCCCGCAGTTTAACTAATACATTTAACAGACAGCCATCTGAGCAACTGAATTTCGCAAAAGGCATCCTGAGGGCAAAGCTGTTTTCACGCATTTATGTTTTGTTTCACACCATTCAGTGGATGCTACCTCGATTACACTTAGCCATCTCAAAATCTTGTTTAGTAGGATAATTACTGATTAAATAGCAACGCGATTATTGTTCTGCTCTTGAAGCTGCAATAATAACTATGATAAATACGATTACCATGACCATGCTAATCGCTGTTGTACAACTGTAATAATTAATTATATTTTAAATGTAAATTTTGTACTCGTACAATTTAGTGCCTTAATATATTGAGGTAGATAACAGGGTTACATTTATGTAATTGGACTAGACGATATTTAAGGTGTGCATGTGCAACATACATTTTATACTTATTCATGAATAATCTCTGCTTTTAATATAGATACACTATAGACAATGAATTGTATGTAATGAAGACACGAATAATGCGTCTTCAATAAAAAATAAAAAAATTTAAAAAGCATTGCCTTCAGCTATAGACTACCTTCACCGGAAAAGTAATTCTAATGAAATAGGCCGTTTTCTTTCAACAAACCAAAAGTATCGGAACACACTGATATTCGGAGAGTAATTTTAAATTGCATTTACATCAGGATTACCTTGTTGTGTTAACTTGTGCATCTTTGAATCAAGGCGAATGAAAACGTTTGCCTGAGCCCGCGCTGTACTTGCTTTACGTCGTACAGCGCGCGCTCAGGCAAAAGTTTCTAATGTGTTTGGGGACTACAGGAGGGGACACTTTTTAATGTAGTAATGATCAAAGGAACTTACTCTTTCTTTCACCCGCCCCATCTCCTCCTCAACCACAAAACCCCCACCCGTCGGGCCAGAGCCCAGTTCAAAACTTGTTGGATGCACTGTATTTTTTCACATCCTGAAGGGAAGCACACACCTTTGCATAGGAATGTCATTCGTGGTGAGGTTTCTTGGATCGCAAGGTCGAGATTCCCCTGAACATCTGAACCGTTGAGTTGACAGGCAGGTTAAACTAACATATCTTGTTTGTAGTCGTCTTTTTAGCTGCAGTCCTGTAATTTCGACCTCACAGGATGACGAGTAAACACACAGTCACTTTTAACACTTTAAAGTAAGCACAGAAAGTAAGCACAGAAGTCCAAAAGTAATTACCGAGATCAAGCAAAAGGTAGCCCGGGTGACGGCAATAGAACTGTCAATCAGATTTTATTTTCAGGAGGCTACAGTAGGTATTTTCTATAGCCTACTGTACATGTAGTAATATTTTCTGTAGGCACATAACAATACAGTTTATGACTACAAAATTATTACTTTTCTTCTTAAAGCAACAATAATTGTGATGTATAGTTACAACCTAATAACATTCATTATTTATCACCCGAGTGTCACCTAGTTACCTGCCTAACTTAAGCGCATTTTCCTGGCATTTTAGAATTTGTTGTTGTTGGTTTGATGTGTTAATTTCGGGTGAATGATAACACGATCACAAAAAACATCAATTTAAAATGTTAAAATGAAAAAAATGTAGCATCTGTGAATAGCCTACCTGTTCAAGGTCAAGTCCTCTTTCTCACGCTACTGTGCTATAGCCGAACGCACGGAACATGCAGACTTTGCGGGGCCCTCATACCTGAGTGGCGAGATTAAAGTGGTTGTAAATAATCGATGCTACTGGGACTTTTAATTTAGCCGAAAGGGGCACTGATCTCTCTTACTTTCAGACCATTGGACTGGATGAATTATGCAGTAAAAGGGTAACTTGTGCAGTAAACACAAATGAGCCTGTTGAACGATTTTCAACTTCGGTTGCATTGTTGAGTGCACAGAATTTTGACGGATTGTCGGTAATGTGTTTGAGTTGAGAACATATGTTTAAATTAAGCGAGCTTCTTCATTTAATACAATAAGAGCCATATCACCTCTGCGAGAATGACGACCTGTGATGCTCTCCACCCGTTCTTTTTCAGATACCATCACGCGCGTCCAGCGGGGAAGCAAATAATCAAGATTATTCTACAGGTAATACGCTATGTCTTACTTTCTACAACCAAAGTTTAGAATGAAACTACAACGCTCTACCTCACATTACATCAAAATATAACCGTCTGGAAGCAAGACCCCCTAATGCTCATACCGTAAAGTTAATTATTCAGAATAATCGCTTACTAACTACTTCTAAATTAAGAAAATATAGCATTCCAAACGGTGCTGCTGACGTATAAATGCTATTGCCCAACACCGTGCGGTGTTGCAAATATGCTTTGGGGAATGTGTGTGTATAAAAAAATAACTGAAGAATAAAAACATTGACTAATTTATTGATATTATTTTTCAAAACCTCTGTATTTAGACTGCCTGCTCACAAGCAGACTTTCTGAGTAAAACCAAGATGCGTATAGGCCTATAATAATAATAATAATACCTTGTATTTATATAGCGCCTTTCTCGACACTCAAAGCGCTTTACAGTGATGAGGGGGAAACTCGTCTCTACCACCACCACTATCACTTATAGCTGATGGCTCAGTAAACAGGCAAGCAGTAAAACAGACGAAGTTTGGTTACATGTGACTTATTAAGACTTGCAAAATAAGTCAAGACTGTGGCATTGGCCACTGGAAGACTATGGAACTGCGACGCGGCGGTCTTGGAATTCCGTAAAGTGCATACAGGCACACATTCTATAGGCTAAGAGCGACCGTCAGGATGCAATTAAAATAAAAAATACAATAACAGAAGTAGTTGCGCACGAAAGAGGGAATTACTGGCCCATATTGATGCGCTGAAGTGACTGCGTTTTCCAGGGCAGGCACGAGGCAGGTAAATGTGATATGAGGTCACCTTGGCGGGGGTTTATGGAATTAATCTGGAACTTCAAAGAGATTTTTGTATAGATTTAGACGCGCGTGCAAGCACCAGGGGAAAGGGCTCTGTCGCTTATTTGGTCTGGTCTCGTAAACTTATACCTCGCGGTTTTATGACAATTCATCCCCAAAAAACCCATTAAATCGCTCACAGATGGACACCCTGAACCGCGCTTCAAACACACTGAAGGTGGCACACAACGTTTGATTTTCTGTTGTGTGTTGCATTGTATTGTGTTTGTCCAAAGAACGCTGTTGTCTGTTGGGCCACCCTATATTCTTTTGCATTTAGTTGTTTTTTTGGGACTGGGTTATTTCAAATGCACTTTAATGTGTTTCCGTCAGATGTGCTGTTGTGTCGTGCACTGTGCTGCATTTTCGCTGCATTTGGGCTACACTGCACATTTAGCCATGCTGCACACCCCGTTCGGCTGTTGCTGTGTCGTGCCATGCTGTGCTAGGCAAGTCTTTTCTATGCAGCATCAGACCCCCCCCCCCCCCCCCCCCCAGTGAAGTTCAGGTCTGACAGGTCAAGTCCCCTGCTTCTCTTGGGACTGCAAGGGGAGGTTACGTAAAGTAACCTGCCAGGCCTGCAAGAGAGTCTCACTTGTCACAGGATCTCTCTCGCTCTTCACATTTTTTTGTCCTGTCTCTAAACAATTTACCCACAATGCTCTGTCACACACAAAAACGCACAGAAACATGCACATATGAACACAGGCACATACATGCCTGGACTAAGACACACAGACACAGACAGACAGTCACACACACACACACAGAACCCCTCTGCCATCCAGCCCCCCCCCAATCGTACGTGCTTGTGTTAAGCCCATGCATGATCTTCAAATCCTGTTATCTTGGAACTGTTAGATCAGGTTACATCAAAGAGATCAGGAGGGATCGGTTTCATGAAAAGGACAGGCTCAGAATCACATCATCAGAAACAGGTGTAGGCACTCACCGAGAGAACAAAGGGGAAATCGCCATATATAAAACCTCTATATTTCACAGGATGGTTGCAAAAAAAAAAAAACTTTTTAAGTGGCATCTTTCTATTTTTATTTCCGTACATAGCAGACCTCATGGTGCCAGCTCGACCTGCACTTTCAAATATCTGCCGCAAGAAGTACAGGGAATTTTAGCTTTACTTTTTTCCAATTGGACACACGTGTGAACCAAGTGGCGCATGATACACTGGAAGTAATGCTGAGGGAATTAATGAATAAAGCGAAATTTGCTCCCTCTTATGCTGTCTGTCTGTATGTCATTTCGTAGGGAAGACTTTTACTTTCAGTATATTTTTCACACAGCCCTCAATTATTATTGCGTACTCTTGTGGGATACATGCAGTATGATTATGTAAAAAATATACTCTTCTGAAATATTCAGAAAATGTTCTAATGCTTTACATTTTAAATGTTAATGCTACTTTTGGAATGGTAATAATAATTTAAATAGCAGGAATTGGGACGCATGCATGGACAGTGAGATTGTGTTTTACACAGCGCCTGATGGTTTAGCTGTCATGGTCTTTGCTTTCAGGACATGGCGGTTTTCCTCAAGATTCTTGTTTTGATGTCTTTCCGCTTTCAGTTTTGATCAAAGAGACTTTTCTTCTTATTGCAGGAACTTTATGAATGTATGTAATCTGCTCAGGTTCATAAATAAGCATAGTTCAAACAATTAGTATGATGTCATTCTATAGCAGTAGCTGTTGGTTCATAAACACAATGACTTGGTATAATCTATAAAATCTCTAAAATATAGATAACTAAGTTATCTGAAATATTGAAGGTAAACTGACTTTTTTTATTTTTTAATGTGTGTAATATATGAACATGCCCAGGACCTTTAATATTACATAAACTGCTCAAATATATGTCATACACACATTTAATCTTTACATATATCCCAGTAGGAGAAATCAGGAAAATTATGGGAGTATGACGGGTCATATATCCCAACCTCATGACCATATGTTATCATTGATTTAATGGGTGCCATTTTGACAGTGTAAAAATCGAACACATGCAAAGGTTTAAACTATTTTTATGTTTTATCTGTTTGCCTAATGAGGCTAATGACTCAAAAAAGTTTTGTTGAAAAGTTGAAATAGCTGTGTATTATAAATTGTTACGAAATAGCTGAAATGCATAGCTGACTATTTTGATTGGTTGACTATGTCTGATATATAGAAAAAAATAACTGACATGCTTAGAATCAGAGACTGTGTGATAACGTGCTGAACTCAATTGGTTAAAACATTCAATATATCAGAGATATTCAACCAATCAAAATAGTCCGCTATTTCAGAACATAATTTTTAATCCTTGCGATTGCATCCGTTTGCTTAATGGGGCCAATGACTTGAAGTTGTTGAAAAGTTAAAATAACTGTGAATAATAGTTAATATAAAATAATATATTATATATAATATAATATATAGAAATAACTAATAAAAATAGTTATGAAATTGTCTCTGATTCTATGCATGCCAGATATCTTGGTCAAGTTAAGTGTGTCTGCTAAATGACCATCTTGTATGGAGTAACGTGATTCATTGAGATATACATATCATGTTCACTACAGCACCATGTTAATATGGCACATGCTTTCTGATCTTTTTTTTGCACAAATCCATCAATTCTTATATAAACAAATGTAATGATAAATAACAGTAGAACACTGACACCAGCATCCAACAGATACACAATGAAACATGCTGGTTAGTAGTACCCGTCTGAAAATTAAAAACAACAAAAAATAAAGTTTAAATCCAGTATTTACATCTTGATAAATCTGTTTTTTTGTCTTTCTCGCTGAACTGAGGCTATCCATAACAGACTTTATTCTCTCTCATCCACCATGATGAAAACTGAATGTAAACAGGGGTTTAAATGAGCCCCTAATTAGAAACAGTTTTATTTTTTTACAAATAAAAGACAAAAGTAAGATAAACATGAACAAACATAAACACGGATTTGCTTTAGCGCAGTCGCGGCACCCTTGCAAGTCCTTCGCCACATGTTCCCTGTAGTACCCAGAATGCATCAGGGACGAACCTTGATGTCTGGATTGTGTCAGGAAGTACCACCTTGGATGTTAAATTCCGACTGGGGAACAGGAGGAGAGGTGGTAGGCATCTGCTGTCCAGACCTTTGGGGTAGCAGACCATGTCCCATCTGATAGAAGGGGTTCAGAGATTTGGAGAGGGGTGCTCGCTCATTTCCACAGAAGGTGAAAGTTAAGGAGGTGGATAGTTTGTGAGATGCCACAGGGTTTTAGCTAGTGTAATTGTTCCTTTAGCAGACGCACAGCAAATTAGTTTCAGTCCATAAAAAGTTTTAGTTGATAAACGACTCTCTCTTTCTCTCTCGCTCTCTCTCTTTCTCTCTATCCCTTTCTCTCTATCCCTCTCTCTCTCTCTCTCTCTCTAAACTTTTAAATATTTCATAAATTGCACAATAGCTCTCTATGCAGAGTAAATCCACAGGAAAGTGTGACTCATATTCTGTGTTGTACTGCTACTATCTACTGTACATTACAGGGAAGGTAACTCAGATGGGGCAGAATCAAAATGCCCCATCCCGGCAGAATGTTTTCTGATTCTCCCTTTGATCGAGGACATTTCTGTCCAAGTAACCTTGGAGACATCAGCTTCTGAGTCACCCACCCCAAAACCCAAAACCATCTCCTGGAATTTACAAACAAACCTGTTGACTCAATCTCCAGAAAATTATCTGTGGTTCACTGTCCACTCTGGGGGTGGGGGCAGAAAAACACCAGTTATCATCCTGGACCACCTGTCATTATCTGAAAGGGACTCACCCTCCTTCCCTCCCTCCCCCTCCCCTCTCCTCACAGAGAGGGCTATGTAATCATGCCCATTTGCCGTGGAAAAACAGCGGGCTGTAAAAAAAAAAAAAACACACAAAAAAAACAAGTTTATAAGCCTTGCAAGAGGAAGAGCCCTGTATGAAAGCTGCTCCAGTAAACACAAACATAGTTTATTTAGTCATTTTTTTTCTCAGTAGTATTAACCATAGTGAAATGAACCAGGTCTGTCTAAACTGAGAACTCAAGTGTCTCTTGTTTCAGTAACTGCCTTGGGGGACTGGGCACGCATTTGACCGGTGTGCCGGACTGGACAGCTAGCTTGAGAAAGCAATGCTTTGGAATATGGCCAGGAAACCTAGTTTCCTTATTGACATGTCTTAAGGTTTTCCAATAACTCAGCGTTGGTCAACAGAGAGCAGTGCAGATCAAGGACTTTCAAGGAAATTCCAAGGCTCGCAGCAAAACACAAAAACTAAATTCGCAGTAAATGTCCGACGACCACCTAGTCACATGCAAATTGATAGTGGCATTGGGTTATAAAGTTGCAAGGCAAGGCCGGTTCTAGGCATGGGCAACAAGAGTGGTCACCATTTGTGTGTGTGTGTGTGTGTGTGTAAAAGTTCACACATGACGTCTTTGATAGCCCCCCCCCATTCACCGATCCGCAAATCGGTCTCTCCAGTCCTCCACCCCCGGTCCGCAATCAATAGATTTCCTTTGAACCCCCCACTGGAAGAAAGTTCCCTTCTGTCAGTCAAAATATGCCCCCTATTTTTTCTCTCTGCCCCTCTCTCTCTCGCCCTCCTCTCTTTTTGGCTCTTTCTCTCCTTCTCTCTCTTGTGACAACACCGCCGTTTGTGGGGAGCAACCACTGGGTTGAAAACCCCTTGGAAACCGCTTCTCTGGGATTGCCCACGGGGAAGGGGGAGGGCACGGAGCAGGTTTTTCATCTCATCATCCGGAAGGTTCT
The DNA here is from genome assembly GCA_022702515.1 of Ilyophis sp. 1 JC-2022. NCBI lineage: Eukaryota > Metazoa > Chordata > Actinopteri > Anguilliformes > Synaphobranchidae > Ilyophis > Ilyophis sp. 1 JC-2022. The sequence continues at coordinate 98,252,052 of CM040394.1, forward strand.
AACGGTAGGAAAACTGGATCAGCTCTTCATTCAAAAAAGAAAGCCAGGTCTTGTTTTCACGAGGAGGGGGGGGGGGGGGGGGTGGAGGAAGGTACACATGGGTGCTTAAAAAACGTCATAAGCAACATAAAGTTTCCCTGCTCTGAATGACCTTTCGCGAGGAAGAGAGCAATGAATTATGAGGCACAATCTTAATGTTTGCCTTTGGAGGAAATTGCTGCTTGAGGTGGAAATTTTGTAGGTCCCTCCCTTGCCCTCCCCCAGACCACTAACATAGCCTACTGCTTTTCCTCCTGTAGGCAAGCTCGACATGGGGGGGGGGGGGGGGGTTTGGGGGTATTTGGGGTGGGAATCCTGTTCTTCATCACCTGCAACCCCAGATCGTGAGTCCAAGGCCAGAGCCACGCCCGGCCCTCTGTCTCTCCCCATCACCAGGTCGCCTGTCTTGGCTTAGATGATCAAGAGGTTTTTGTGGCCTCCTGTTCTGCAAGACACATGAAAAGAAAGATTAAAAGAAAGAGATTAAAAGAAAAAAAAAGATTTCTAATTTCTTAGAAAAATACGGATGAATGTTCTTTTGAAGGCCGGTGGCTCCGCTGCCTTCTGGTGAGCCGACAGCCGCTTAGTCGGAGGAGGGTGAGAAAATGGAGTAAAGTATTGAAAGTGTAAGTAGAAACAGCGCTTTTCCCGCTGCTATTTAACCATTACAGTCCCGTCTTCTCTGCTAAAATGATTGATAGTTTACTTTACCGTTATAACTTTATGTCAACAGGTGTACAGTCATTTACACGTGAATTACGGACGCTAACGTGGTGTAGCAGCTTAGGAGCTGGTTTACTAACTTAATGTTGCAGGTTCAATTCCCAGATGGGGTCACTGCCGGAACACCCCTGAATAATGTACCTAGCCTGTAAAATATCCAGTGGTATACATGGATGTTATTCAAAAAATAAAAGAAGAAAGCTCTGGATAACAGTGCCTGCCAAAAAACCCTTAATCGTGTGCATGGACTGGAAATGGACTGGAAATTTTTAGTTGATGGCCCACGAGGTTACTTATGACTGACGGTGAAAGAAAAACACAAAAATAAAAGCAGGTACGAGAGGGGACAGTGGTAATAAGTCAAAAGCACAAGCTGTTCTAAGTCTGGTGCTAGATGAAAGTCAGCCATGACCCTGAAGGTATTCCACCTTCAAAGACCATTAACACATGGGTTGTGTTTGGGCCCCGGGGCCAGCCACGCCGAAGTCCACGCCCCAGATATCTCAGGTACAGATGGCAAGGCCGCGGATAACGGAGCAAGGTGTTCTGGGGCGCGCTTTCATGTCAGCAGGAAGTGCTTGACCTTTGACCCTTCCCCCTCGTGACCTTAGATCCCTGCCTGTCAACACCACTTCCTGGAGTGCGGCGTAAAGATTAGTGTGTGTGTGTGCAATGTGGCACGGCGTCTTGAGGCCTCTTGTGGTGACTACGTTGAGAAACGAGCCGGCATCCTTTTCTACAATCCTTTCCTTATCCTCAGTCTGTTCATCAGTGCAAAATCAACAGATGAACAAATACATGCAAGACATAGAATAACAAGTGTAATTGCGCTCTATGCTAAACTGCGTACAAATGGTGAATTTAGTATATTTTTGTTGTATGTGTACAAAAGGTTTGCTTTTCAAGTTTAGTGTTCGTTAAAGGTCCTGAATTGGGATGAAATCAGGACAACACAAAACAATTACGACGTGAAAGGAACTAGCAGAAAAAAATAGGGATACTTACATTGGTCAACGGTCAAGTGGAATCCAAGGCACTCTTGTACCAGATCACAGCACGTTCAGACACACTGCTCGCTCATTGGCAGCGTTTCGTCGTTTCATTGGGGTGAACTCATGGTCTGACCATGGAAGCATCCAGAAGCTTTAGGTTGTCTTCTTTAGAATCCATCACAGGATCAGACTACACTCTGAGAGGAGGTTAATGGGACATGTTTTTACCACTGATTACCTTGATTCCGATGTTGGGGCATTGTCGCTGTCCTATGCTCAACTTTAAAATGATACTTTAAGTTAGCAATGCTATATTAGTATTTTTAGTAGTTTGGATATAATATGAATAATGGCAAATGACAAAGCTGAAAGATACACTGTTCTGCAATACACTGTTCTGCACAGAGGTTATGGAGTTGAAAGCAGCACCTGCTGCCCATCAGTGCTACAGGCATCAGAAAGAGTCTAAAACTACAGACCATTAACCCAACACACCACCCCACACACACACAAACACACACACACACTCACATACACAAACGCGCCCACACACGCATGCACGGACACAGATAAACACACGCACGCACGCACACACACACACACACACACACACACACACACACACACACACACCTACACATAAGATCCAAGCATTTGTTGCAGCATTTGGATTCAGGTCCAGGTTCAGTTGAGGCGGACTTGGACGTGTCTACATGGATGGAAGCAAGTGCCAGTGAGATGAGGTCCCTGGCCTGAGACTGACTTCAGACCTGCTTTGCGTGAATGCCAAAACCAAAATAATAAGCCCACCAGGTCACCCCGGAAGCTTCCAAAGGGGATGCGTGGACCCCAAATCCAGCTGTTCATCGCCATCTCCCAGGGGAAACCAATGAACAGGGAGCCGAAGACAACGTCCTACCCAAAAAAAGGCCCAAACTCAACACCGGAAACCAAGGTGAGATTGGGTGGGGGACAGGGGGGGGGGGGGGGCGGGGGTTGTTGACTCATTGTTGACCACCCTGAAAGTCTGAGTTGCAGGTACACCCAGTGCCCCCCCCCCACCACACACACACACACACACACACACACGAGGAAGTGGGGTGGGGAAGCGGGGGGGTTTGTTAGGGGCGTGAAAGCCGTGTTTGAAAAGCTCCAGCAAGCTGAAGAGGGTCCTTTTCATCCCTTCTGAGCATCTGAAGTGTCCAGTTGCAAAAACAGAGGGCCTGCAAAGAGCTGTGGTTTGTGCCTTTGATATCTGGAATGTCCTTGGGACTTTGACTGAAAAACTCTCAGTCAAAGGGCACCAGGGCCTCGCCAATTCATTTTCCAGCCCCCCCCATTCGCCTCCATCCACGCAGAATAAGAGTAACTTTGTTTTCCCAGAAAGCGTTCGCGCCGTTTGTACACGGGGTGTGCCTTTAATGTAGGAGAAATAACAAGCCGTTTGAAAAAACGTCCTGCCTATAACATCAAAACGCCCTGCCCATAACACAATCTCCATTTACATTCAGGCCACCGCATGACTTCCTATCTATCGACTGATGTGGAAACGAGGACGGACGACGGTCTGCTCGCCGCCGCCTCGGCCGGCGGCTTGTGTGCGCTGCAGTTATTTGATTTTTTTTAAAACACTTAAAAGGACGTCACAGAGAAATTGCAATGGAGACTGATGGGTTTCTATCATGCTGCGCTAGGTGGGCTAGCGTTAAAATTAGCCTAGCCGTTCGAAAGTTGCGGCTTCATAGAGCCACCTCTTCAGAGCAGTCGGAAGCCATTAAGTCGAAGCTGCTGACTGAAGCTCAACAGACGTGGCTTCAGTTTGGTCCTCTGCCACGGCTTGACACGGCCACATAAACCCTTTTTTGTAAAAACATTTTAATTATATTTTTTATGTCTCCGGTGCCTGTGATCGCACAGCGACACGCAAACGCAGTCCCATCCAGAGGCACGCACACACGTGTGTGTGGGGGGGGGGGGGGGGTGGAGGGGTGTTGCGTGTTGTACATGCGCGGGAACGCCAGGGAGCTTCAAAGACAGTGTATGCAATGAAGCTGAGGGGGGAGGGGGGGCGGGGGTGCGGGGGGGTGGGATTCAGTTGTGATCCGTCGGCCAAACAAACATTTGCCCTCCGGAAAGTCGCCACTTTGATCGCTTCTTATAATTCTTTGATCCCCTGATTTTCTTAATCTGATAATGACGTTTAATTGATGATACGGAATGTAGGGACCCCAGCCTGGTTTTCGTTTTGTAATCATCCTCTCTCTGTGTGTGTGTGTGTGTGTGTGTGTGTGTGTGTGTGTTTTTTATTCTCGGGTCGCTGCTTTTGTCGAGAGGAGGGTTCTGCATACTATATCAACCCCCCACCCCCCCCTCCGTCCTTCTCTTTCTTCTTTTTAAAAGTAAATAAAGCGAGCGACATCAAAGCTGCTCTCGGTTAATAAAAGAGGCCCTCAAATATTTTCCGCGATGTTTGACATGGTTTTGGTTTCGCCGTCCAGAAGAGCTATGGCACAACAGAATTAAACAACGGCAGCTCTGCTCTGTTCTTCTGTTCTCCGTGGTTACGGCGACCAAACCAAGACCCGGCCTTTGATGTCCGCAGCTCCAATTATTCAGAGGTAGCCGCTCGGCTGTTCAACGTCCATAACCACCCTGCCCCACCCCTCAACACTCTCTCTCTCTTTCTCTCACAAACACACACGCACACACACACACACACACACAAGCACAAACTCACACATGTCCACGCACACACAGGCACACTCGCGCACATGCACATACACACACACACACACACACACACACACATACACACAGGCACACACTTGCACATGCACACAGACACACACACACAAACACAAGTACACACACACGCACACTTCTTCTGTCCCCTTACTTGTGATTATAGTGCTCAGCTATCCCAGCTTGGTCACGGGACTGAAGATCTCCTCCCTTTGAAGTCTCTGTTAGCCACTCGTGTTCCTGTCCTGTGATCGCTTCCATTGGCTGAGCTGCAGAGATAACTGTAAGTGCAGCCCTTTGATATCTACAGGTTAGCATCCTACACCATCAAATGTGTACACACACTGTCACAAGTGCGCATACAAACATACACATACACACGATTTGAGCAAACATGACGTATCATTAGGCAGGAAGGACAAATAAGGATTAATTTGTCCCATTCATACATCTCATTAATTCCACAATAATTGTACATTTCTGGGAAGCAGCATAATTCATTTACAGGCAGACACATGCGTGAGAGAGAGAGATACGGTGTTTGTGGTTTAGCGGGACATTCGCACAGTGCAGACAAGTGCAAATCTCAAGTGTGGTCTTGCACACATTTTACCGTTGAGAATTCAGTGATCAGCCGTGATCTATGTAAGTGAAACCAAACATCCCGGGACCAGGATAAAAGCCTGTGGACGTCCATGATCATGCTGTTCGACTTTGTCCAAAGGGTTTGAAACCGCAAATACAAGTGCAAATGCAAATTCAAATGCAAATGGGAATTGTGAGCAGAATGAGGCCGACCACATGAAAGCATGCCCTTCTGTGAGAGACAGGCATAGATGAGAGGTAAGATGCTCCTTCTGTCCACAGCTGTAATTACAGTCATTTCTGCCTCTACTTTCAATGGGCTGCAGCGGGGGATCGGGGTGAGAGTGAAATATAGGTCCGTATCTCCTACGCTGGCGTGTCAACATCACTTTAAAGCCCAAAATGGCACAACAAGACCTTGTAATTTACAGGGTTGCTTCTTTCGTTTGCAGGAAGCTTTTGTGTTTTTCACGTTTCTCCTTTCAGCACCCAGTGAGTACAAACCAGGAAAATACAAAAGAGATGTAAAAAAAGAAACTGTTGTACTCATTTTCATCAAGTGACGTTTGTGTCATCAGTTCGCCTAACGGGTAGTGCTGGTCAATGTTATCAGTAGCCAGTCCACACTGGGCTGTTGCCAACTGGACACTCAGATTTTCATCTGTTGGCTGCGTGACCTGGCGGCCAATAATGCTCGATGCTACCAGTGGCAGCGCAGTGACTTTGCGCTTATTTTGGCGCAGACTGCCGAAATACTTCACTTCAGCCGGTCCCGATACAGACGAGGTTCCCGATAAACAATCACCAACTACAGCCTCGCTGACTGACGCAAAAAAAAAAAAAAAACAACAGCCCTCAGATGATGTGGAAGGTATGGGGAAGTGGGTGAAGATGATGATGGATGAAATGTATGAGATCACATGGTGATATGCCCGTGGATGATATGAATGAACATGTGTGAATGATATGCCGATGAGTGAGTGATATGAACATCACATGGGTGGCCGTGGATGAGATGATATGATGAAACATGGTGGGATGGCAGGGGATGAGTGATATGAAGAATGATGGGTGATAAAGCCCTGTGTGATGTGTGATATGAACCACCATGGGTGATATGCCCGTGGATGAGTGATATGAAGTCACATGGGTGATATGCCCGTGGATGAGTGATATGAAGTCACATGGGTGATATGCCCGTGGATGAGTGATATGAAGTCACAGGGGTGATATGCCCGTGGATGAGTGATATGAAGTCACAGGGGTGATATGCCCGTGGATGAGTGATATGAAGTCACAGGGGTGATATGCCCGTGGATGAGTGATATGAAGTCACAGGGGTAGTATGCCCTGAGGTAAATTATATACTGTTTGATGTGGAGTTAGAGGCAGAGAATTAGAGTGAGTATAACACATGACAGAAACATGAGATCCCAGCATGGAGAAGAAGAGAGAGGGAGAGAGAGAAGAAAGTGAGAAGAAAGAGGAGGTCCCAGTGTCTGACTATGGAAACATCAAATAATGAGGGAAAAAAGATGGCAAAGGCCGCTAGGATGCTCATCCTGTTGGGGCACTGTGCCAGTGTGGACAAGCACCATGGTCTGGCACCCCATCCAGATTGGTGTTGCCGCCAACTGTGGGCGCACCACGTAATAGGCCATGTCGTCACCCTGGCATGTCTGGCAGGGAAGGTTTCGGTCAGTGGGATTTTACCCGTCGGCTCGGCGCATGCCGGTGCCCTCCTCTGGTCATATGAGGGGCTTGCAGTCTGTCTGCGCCAGCTACGCATGAATGCATCACCTATCCAACGCGATGACTCAGCTCTGCCTCTGGACAGCGAAGTGTGCTGGTGTGACTCAGTTGGATGTGACAGCCCCCTGCTCCCGACCAATTTTTGAGTGACAAAACTAGGGGTGTGACGAAATATCGTGACGCAATATTTTGCGATACGAAAACGTGACGATATGCATCGTGGAGCTTAAAAATGTATTGCGAAACAAGCATGACTACCGGTAATTCAAAAATTCCTATAACCACATATTTTAATCTTCTATCACACCCTTTGTGCACAAAAGGGCGCCATCAACAATTTATGTTAGTGAAGTTACTTTAACGCACAACACGTACGCACACCGAAAGCGCAGGACTGTTTATGCCCAGCTAGCTGAGAAAGCTGCACACTTGGAACAGAATCAGATAGGCTTATTTATTTTAAATGGCGTGTGTGAATTTGTAAATGTATAATTCTAAAATTACGTTACATTATTTGTGACCTGCTTTATCAAAATCAGGGTTTTATACGACCTGAAGGAGGAAAATGTAAGCTTTCTAATGATACCAAAATAATTTTTCTAATCCAAATATCAAGCGAGTTAAGTCACGTTACATTTGGAATGCCATCAAACCATGATGGGATGATGAGTAAGTCAACAATTTTTGCCTTGGGAATAAACGAGTAATCTTGTTCAATTAAACATTGTCTTCATCTGAACTTAATTTTTAATATCGTGACCATATCGTATCCTGAAACCAATATCGTGTATCGTATCGTGAGTTGAGTGTATCCTCCCACCCCTAGACAAAACACATGATGGCGTCCAGCAAGCCAGTCAGCATCAATGCCCTGCTTCACATCTAAAATGGGAAACTCACTTGGGGAAAATGGGGGAAAAAAAAAAAATCAATTACATTTTGTTAATCTGTACCGGACAAATTGATGCTCTGCTTTTCATTCCCCCTTGAGTCTGGTTCCTCCCATAGTTTCTTCCTAGTTTCACCAGGGAGTTTTTTCTTGCCACTGTTGCCTCTGGCTTGTTCTTGTGGGCGTTTAGGCTGGGTTTTTCTGTGAAGCGCATTGTGACAACTAGTTGTGAAATGCGCTATATAAATAAATATTGATTTGATTTGATTCAATTTACTCACCTGTGCCTTACATACCTAATGTCTTACCTGTTCTAGTCTCACCTCTACTCTGTACCTTGCATTTGTCTTCTCCACGGACCCACCCAACCCCCTCCCCGTTGTACCTGTGTGAGGGCTGTCTCACCTGTCACACCTCTAACCCTGTCTAAGGCTTTTATTTCCTACAACCTGTCTTACCCGTCCCTTGCCTGTAGCCCTTTCACAGGGAACCCCTGGTGTACCACGTGGACACTGCAGTCTGTTGCCATGGAAGCTCAGAGGACCCACCGAGGACTTCTTCGAGACATTACATTATACATTATAGGCATTTAGCAGACGCTCTTATCCAGAGCGACTTACACAACTTCTTATTACATGTATCCATACATATGGGATATATATATAAGCAATATTCAGGTTAGTAGCTCTTCAAGGGGGGGGCACGCAGTGTCCTACCTGGGAATCGAACCTGCGACCTTTCGGTTACAAGTCCAGCTCCTTAACCATTATACCACACTGCCGCTGACGAGAGCCGATGACACGGAGAAGCGAACAGCATGGCTGCAGAGTGAACACTAACCCGCCCTGTTCCCCTGCGCGATGGGGTCCTTTAGCGAAGGCTTCAAATATATCTCAAAAAAAAGAAAAAAACACGAGGCGGAGGGACCTGTCAGTATATGCGTTTCTGAAAAAAGCAACGACAAAGTAACACCAGTGAACATTTCTCACGGTTAATATGTCAGTGAATGTGTCAGTGAAAGCGACTTTCACAGACTCATGTCAGCGTGTGTGTATGAAAAAGCAGTTATATTTAAACCTACGGAGATAAACAGATTGCCCGTATCTGTCAAGTTTTGGAAATCCGGCGAGCGGGGATTCGTATTTGCATGGTGGAGCCCGAACGGAGGACATGTCAAAGAGGCAATCGCCGCTATCCCCCCGCTAGCCCATCCAGAAAGGACTCACCTCTCATTTCTCTCCGAACTGCAGCTATTTAAAGCTCATCCTCTATGATTTTCCACCTAAAAATGGCCGCTTGTCGTTCTTTAATTAGAAGCCCTCGCGCTGGTGCTGTCTGAGTCGATGGAGCACGTTACAAAACACCTCTTTTCCTGCCAGCTGGTGTAATGACTTTTCTTTTTTAACAAGGCGCCCTTCAAAATAAACTTATTTTTTCCCGCTTTGTGAACGACTTTGTATTTGTTTTCCGGTGGTTTGCTGTGGGGATGGGACGGTGGTGGAATGTGACCACACCAGACAAATATTTCTGAGCCTTTCAAGTCCTTTTTTTTTCTTTTTCATTGTGATGTTTTATTTTTTTTGTATGGTTCTGATGTGCAGTAAACCATTCGCAGGGATCGTGCACTCATGCTGTCGACAAAGTAGCTCTTTTCTTGTCCACTCTGTAATTACGCCAATTAGCGAAGAGGCGGAGCTCTTTTTCTGGGCCCTACTACTGCAGTTACAATTATTGAGCATAGAACAGAATAGAATAGAATAGAATAACTTTTATTTCCCTTTAAGGAACTTCAGTTGTAGCCCCAGCAACAACAAAAAAGACATAGACCGTGGGGAAGACCCACAACACACAAACAAACATATCAAATAAAAACATTCAATACATTTAATAAAGTGAATTAAGAGAATTAAAGTGGAATAGCCATGATGAGAAATAGTCCCCACTGTCCCGAGATGTCCAGTGTCATATGTCCAACACACAAACGCCACCTCCACGACTTTTCTCCATGCGGCGGTCTCTGTACATTGTCGAAACGGAGCTCAGCCTTCCCAGTCGCCGCCTCACTCTTCCGCATTATCTTTTCCTTCCCTGGTGGCCTTCTGAAGATTGCCCACAGTCTCGGATCAGTCCCGACATCTTCATCTCCGGTAAACAGCGATGGTAAACTTTGTGGCTGCGGAACCAATGGACATTCCTGAGCATAATGCGGATGCATCCCGGCTAAACAATTCGTCAATATTACAAAAACGAGCAGCAGGAGTTCCCCCGAAAAATTTCCATCCGCTTCCCCGTACCATAACAGACACACAGCGCATGAAAAAAACAAAAGACAAAAACCCGACACAACAAAACATATTCAAATTAACAAACACAAACACGAGAGACAGCTGGACTACATGTCGCCATTACAGCGTCACGTGCCATCACTCACCGTCTTGCTGAGACTATCTTAATTTTCATTGAATCCGCCTGTGTATCCTTTCTGAAACAAACACTGTGTCATTCCTTTGAAAAACAGAGCAGCAATTGTCATTATTTCAGGGACTGCATGTCATTTGGAAATTAATGTTAACTTTAAGGTCTGGCTCTGTTGAAAAAGCAGACAACTTTTTAATGTTAAACTTTTTAATGTTAAACTCAGGGAAACGTTGCCAGTGCACCACATTGGAGTGTTTTCGAAATCATCTGAGAAAATCCAGGCAACCCTGGATTAATGTCTTTCCTGTCTTTTTCATGGGTGTATGTTATGTGCTTTTAATTAATAAGAAGTTTGAATAATTCTTGGATATCTGGAGCATGTTATCTGCCAGTGGCAAAGCCAAGAATCCTACTCTCTGAGAGATGGGAATCGCTGGTCTGATGAACAGTTTCAGTGAAGCTTCTGTTTCGTGACTCTCTGAGAGACGGGAATCGCTGGTCTGAAGAACAGTTTCAGTGAAGCTTCTGTTTCGTGACTCTCTGAGAGACGAGAATCGCTAGTCTGATGAACAGTTTCAGTGAAGCTTCTGTTTCGTGACTCTCTGAGAGACGGGAATCGCTGGTCTGAAGAACAGTTTCAGTGAAGCTTCTGTTTCGTGACTCTCTGAGAGACGGGAATCGCTGGTCTGATGAACAGTTTCAGTGGAGCTTCTGTTTCGTGACTCTCTGAGAGACGGGAATCGCTGGTCTGATGAACAGTTTCAGTGAAGCTTCTGTTTCGTGACTCTCTGAGAGACGGGAATCGCTGGTCTGAAGAACAGTTTCAGTGAAGCTTCTGTTTCGTGACTCTCTGAGAGACGAGAATCGCTGGTCTGATGAACAGTTTCAGTGGAGCTTCTGTTTCGTGACTCTCTGAGAGACGGGAATCGCTGGTCTGATGAACAGTTTCAGTGGAGCTTCTGTTTCGTGACTCTCTGAGAGACGGGAATCGCTGGTCTGGTGAACAGTTTCAATGGAGCTTCTGTTTCGTGGCTCACTGAGAGATGGGAATCGCTGGTTTGATGAACAGTTTTAATGGAGCTTCTGTTTCATGGAGGCGATAAACAGACAGTAAACCACTTTTTTTGGTCCTTTTTCAGAAGAACAATTCGGCCCTCTCGTCGATGGAGAGGACCTCACTCCTGGCCCCGAAATTGCGTGATTTTTAAACATGCCTTCCGCCCCTTGTCTCCGGCTGCTCTCCAGGCTATACATCTCAGGTTAAATGTTTTTGTTTTGTTGTTTATATATTTTTATTTCTATGCATTTATTTAACTTAATTGATAGTTTTGGAGGGACAGCATAATTGCAGGGCAGAGCGTTGCCTTTCTCCATTGCTTGTCGCACACATGTTCTAGTGCCGCAAAAAGCCAGTAGTTCATTTTGTTTTCAATGACCAATTCTGGTCAACCTCAGAGCTGCGGTCACCCACATTAACAGCTTTCTGTGTTTTTATAATGGGTCCCATATTTGGACCCCAGAAAGGATGTATTTTTCCTTTTAAAAAAAAGTTCTAGGAATTCTTTTCTTGTGGATGTGCCTTTTTAACGATACAAGTCCTGCTTTGGTTTATAAATAGTCACAATATATATTCTATTATTATATTATTCTCTTCTTGTTCAGAAATTGAAAAACATCTCTTAACTCATATGTACAGTATTAGTGTGAAAAGAAAACATTTCTGCCATTAAATGTTAAGAATTGTCATACATTTCAAAGGGACTGGCTGCAACCTTTTCAAGTGGGCAAAGGTTCCTGGTAATGTTCCCAGCGGAATGTGAACGTAAAAGGTTTGTTATTGTCAAACTCTTGGTTTGTTTAACGAAGTGGTAATCTGTCTACACAGAGAGATCGACCTACATCTGAAGTTCACTGTGGCCGGCTCAAAGTTTACAAACCTTTTTATAATGCTAGTAAAGGGGGCTTTAAAACTGGGATTTACACACTCACACTACTGTGCTGCACATAAGCGTGGAAACATGTCGCTGCATGGCACCATTCATGGTGTCTTCTTGCACGCTTTTGCTGGTTTTAAATGAGCTTCTTGAGTTGACCTGGATTCGACGCGAGCACTTCCTCCATCTCCACGGCAATACATCCCCCTCCCAGCTGGACTCAGAAGAAAAAATGAAAGAAAACATAACAAAAGTCACAGTCCACATATGCCTTTTCTGGAGTGGGGGGGTCATTTATGTTTGCAACGTTCTGTCAGGGGACAGGCTTGAGCTGTCTTGTAGCATCTGTCAGGCCACGAAGACCAGACTTGCCAGTCACGATAGTGTTCGTAGGGTTTTCCTTTTTGGGGGGAGGGGGGTGTTGGTGGCACCTCCCCAGTTAGCCCTGCCACCTTTAAAAAAATAAATACAAAATAAAACAGGCACTGAAGAGAGGACCCTCCTCTCTGCCGTATGTTTGAAATGTTAACTAAAGAAAACAAGCCGGCTAATGGTTTTTGGATTTGTGTATTTTCTTTAGGCTCCTTTGAAGTCCAGGCCCATGTTGAGTTTGAGACAAGCGCTGCGCCCCGAGTGCACCGCTGCCAGGGCACTCGCTCTGACCTTTGACCCTGCAGCTCCTGTGTGTGGGCCTCAAGCGGAGATACAGTGTATTGGATATGAGGTTTATTTGTCAGTGCAACACTGACCTTTACTCCGTATACAACAGTCAAATATGATCCACAACATGAGGGCATAGTATACACGTACATTACATTGTGACATGTTCTGTAATGAAGATATGCAGACTTGCTACGATTTTTTAGTGCTAGGGTTTTTTAGGCCATAAATATGACTCACATTTTTTGTTTATTAGAATCTGGTTGGGAGACATTTCTCAAGTTCTTTCTGGAACTTTTCAGAGTTCGATTTGCATTACAGTTTCACTGCCATTAATGTGATGCTCTTTTTCAGAGAAGTAACTTTTTTTTATTTTTTATACATACAATTAATTTACACTGCTAAATATTTTTACAGGCAATCCAAGTTAAGTACCTTGCTCAACAGCAATTCCCAATAGGGTAATCAAACCTACAACCTTGGAGTTGCAAGCCCAGTTCCATAACCATCATGCTACACTGGTGAACCAGTAATCAGGGAAGTGTAGAGCTTCCTCCCAAACTTAAAGATATGAAGTAGACCTTCCTCCAAAACCTAAGTAAAGATATGAACTTCATCTAGTCAATGGTTAGAACAGCAGACCCTTACGCCTTTTAGGGTCAGATGGTGCATCTCTCAATTCCCAAAGTCAGAGTCCTGCCATGTTTTTCTTCCACCCATGAACACAGCCAGTTGATTTCACTAAGTAGTTCTAACTCCTGGCAGAATAATTATAATAATTAGCAAATCCAGGTGATTGGAACAAAATAATTGGGAGGGCATTTACTTTCTGAACCTGGATTTTGCACCTCTGCCAATTCCCCTAAGTTTGCTCATGGCCTGAACTTTGCAATCGTTAACTAGTAGCGACCCACACCACAGTATTCACCAGCTAGCCAAAGGTAAGCGGTTACGACCGTAGATATATCGATAAGATAGGAGTTGAGACCCTTGTGGTGTTTAGATATGAGGACTGGCACAGTGCTAAGTTCTCCCTGCACACCGGTCACAATGACCGCAGATCTGCTGAATGTCCGGTTCTGAATGCCTGAGGTATAGTTTGAGGTCGGATCACTGGGGGGGGGAGAGGACGAGCGCCATGGCCGCTCCTCAGTTCGGCTCAGGAATTCCAGGCACCGTGATGGGGCTCTAGAGGAGTTTCCAGTCGGCGTGACGTTTGGCGGGAGGGACAGAGGTTCCAGTGTAGCGGCTCTGGAGCTCGTTCTGCCTGCATCCCGCATGACTTTCCCCCTGCCGCCGTGGTTTTCTCCCACAGAATAAAGACACGCTGTCTAGGTTAATTGGTGCCTTTAAATGATCTACTGTGCCTGTCTGTGTCTGAATGTGAATGTGAGAAAGTGTGTGTGTGTGTGTGTGTATGTTGTGTGATGCCCTGGCGTCCCACCAAGGGTGTGGCCTTTCCTTGCGTCCCGTGCCAGCGAGGTTCAGCTCTAGCCCACAGCGACCCTTAAAAAGGAGACCTGTGTTTTCAAAAAATAGCCAGGGAATAGTTTTACTAGATATTCCATAAACAGCTCTGCTTCCATCTCCTCTCAGATATAAAACCTGAACTTTTTTTAACCAATTTTTGTTAATCTACATTGTTTTTCTCCCCATTTTCAGTGTCCAGTTGTATGTATAAACATTGTCCCACCAGGGGAAGGTAGGGTTTAAGTCAGTCAAGATTCCCTTGGTTTCCACTGGATCAGGTCTTCACAGCGACACACCAGGCACGCACAGACTGCCAGTTATCATCAGTGAAAGATGTGCCTCTCACCTGTATTCCTGTTTAAAACCCGTCTTTCGGATGTGATGTTAAACCGAGGTCCTGACTTACTGTGGTTATTAAAGACATGACACATATCGTAAAGAGTAGGGGTTTCCAAGGTGTTCTGGCTAAATTCCCAACCCGGCTCTTTCAATCTGCCACCTAATCATCCCCCAGTTTAATTGTCAAAAAAAAAATGGTTCTCTCCCTCCATGTATGGTGAGCATTCTGGTTCAAAATGGCTGCCATTGCATCACCCAGGTGGATGCTACATATTGGCGGTGGTAGAGGCATAATGTAAAACGCTATGAGTCGCCGGCCAGTGAGAAAGGCGTTATATAAATGCAAGGCATTATCAATATTATTATTATTATTATTATTATTATTATTAAAACGGCCACAGGCTCATTGGCGTGGGCATCAATGGAGCACGTAGGCTTCAGTGTTCCTCGCACGCGGGTGCGAATGGCACAACAGTAACTCCATGGGCCTAAACTGGCCATTCCAAATGAGGGAAACTCGCATGGAGAGGGAGGAGCGTGGGTTTGGCGAAGGTTCTGTCAGGGGGGGGGGGGGGGGGGAATTAAATAACAAGACCATTTTGTTGTACTTTATAGGCCTTTGTTAGCATCTACTTCCGGCAGAGGTTCACGTGAGAAAGTACTGCGCAGACACTCTGAAATTAGACATGCCGCATTGAAGGTCTTAATTGAGCGTCTTCAAAAGCCGTCTGTCATAGAGACGAACGGCAGTTTCCTCGGTCTGGTTTATCTCCACCTAACAATGAGAACACTGAGAGCTCCGACGTGGGGGGAGGGACTAAAAAAAAACTAATCACGCCAAAGAAGAGAAGTCCAACCATAGAGATTCATCTGGAGCTCATTCTAGGAAGGGTGCATGACAACTGCATAAAGCCTTCAACATATGCACAACGTAAACATTCACAAACTCTTACGCCATAGCACCTTACCATGTGTCACGGCACATTCAATAATAGCCTATGTCATGATTGTTTGTGTAATTCTCATGAAGGCATTGTAGAGATGAAAAGTAATACAGCTATGCTTCCCAAAAAAGAGTGAGCATTCCTTGCTTGTGATTATTTATGAGTGGGCCAGTAAGAAGGGGCCAGCATCTGTAAGAATATGGATCTGATGCCAAACTTTTCACCAGTAGTGTTTAGAAGCTTCCCTACCTACAGAGGTAACAGAGGCCCCAGAAATCTCACATATTTAAATGTTTGAATGCCACCAGGACAGGGAAGGCAGCCAAAAGGGAGAAATCACTCTGCTCTGTCGAGTTTCTATCTGTGTGATGACCATACGGGAAGATGCGCATGGACACACACACGCGCGGGCTCACTCATATATACCCTACGATACACTCTTACACACAAACAAGCACCACACGTAAAAGTTACAACATGTGTCTTGGGGATTAAAACTTTATAATTACATTTAATTTGATGCGAAGTACTGTCTGGATTAGGTGGGAGAGAACACGCAGACCATATATAATGTGAGTCTGCTTTAAACAGAGAAACCGAAAACACACAAACCCAACAAAGGGCCCAGTCACTTTAAGCATAGTCAACGTGTCCTTTAAAAAAAAGGAACTTGGTCACCCCTCCGCCCAGCCGTTAATTAAACATCTTCACTTCGGACCGTCTTTGCTGCAGCCACTTTTGTTTTCCGCGTAGATATTTTTTATGTGTCTGTTTTGCCTGTGGCGAACGATCAAAGACGAGAGACGTCTTTTCCAACTCTTCCTGAAAAAGTTTCCATTTGCAGCAGGAGAAGAAGAAACAAAAAACTGTCTCCCCATGTCTGTGTTTTTTCAACCCCTTTGAATGGACTGTTTATCTGTGGCAGAGTATCTTAAACGTGTCACTGATCTTTTTCATTCATTTATTTCATTACTTGCACTTGCTTGAAGGACACCACTGCAACACTCTTCCAGGTGAGAAGGGTGTTCAGATATTTAGACATACCCACATGCATTGTGGGTATAGCCTCTTGCCCTTCCTTAGATTATGTGTTTTTAAACAGAACTCAGTATCTATTATCCAAAGACTATAAGTGTATATGTGTATATGAATGCTTGAGGTATGTTTTTTTTTTTTTGCGGATATGGGGAATGAATTGGACTTGGGACTATGGGACATTTGCGGGAGGGGGTTTTGGGGATGGGAGTTGTCTTGTGGGTTGATGAATGTATTGCATTGTGATGTTCATCATGAATGAATAAACCTTTTCAAAACATTTTTATAAATCTATTATCCAAAGACTCTTTGGATAACTGCAGCCATTTTTATAATTTGCGGGTATTTTTCATTACTTGTAGAGATAAAGAAAGTAAGAGAGATTTAATTTTAATCATGTCATTGATTAAGGTGAGTTCTGTTCAATTTACAGATATACACTGTCAGAAGGCCAGGTGCTTTGCTATGTGAGAGAGAACACAACTCCCCATCCTCCTCCAGAGACCCGAGGTTGGGTCCACTGTTTCACCTGTTGTGTTCGAGGCCTTTTAAAAAAATATTTTCTGATCGTAAATTATCTATTCATTACTTATTCACCTAAAAGTTATCAGGTGACGTCCTGTACCAGCAGGCAACAGGGGCGACAAGTGCCTGCCAGTGTGTGAAGTTCGGTTTCTATGTTCAGAGATGTTGTGGACAAAAGTCGTTCGAAAAATGCGAGGAAATGCTATCCATTGGACCTCTCGCGAAATCAACTTTCATTCGCGTGCACTGTCCATTGGACCTCTCTCATAGGGGTTTCAATCGCCCTCGCAGGGTTCTTTTGCGAGCGAACTGGGCCTTTCTCACGGGATAACTGGATCTCTCTCGCACAAAAGTGGTTAGTCTCCTCTCGTGTTTTTCGAACAACTTTTGAACGGCGCCTCATACATTTTGTGGGTGTCACTGAGTCACAGTCTCTGGGACATCCATGTGGTTAGTCTGTTAGATCCCAAGAGGAGCCAAGGACTCACGGCTTTGTTCAGCCTTTCTCACAAAAATAAAAAAAGCTGACGGCAGTGCAGAAAGGTGCGACATGTCACGACCCCGTTGGCCCACCCACAAAGTGTGTCATCATTGTACGCGACTTCTGAGTCTTGGACTGTCCAGTTAGAAAACTGAAAAAAAAAAAAAAAGAAATGCATTTATCAATAATAATATAGTCAGAGTCAAACCATTGTTACTCCGAGAACTCTCAACATAATCTGAGGGGATGTGTCACTTGGGCACTGTTGTGCACCAGAGGCATCATGTGTTTTGAGAGGAAGGAACATCCTGCAGAAGCCTTCAAAGGGCCCTTAAGATGTTTAATCAATGGCAGAAATCGCTCATTTGAAATGGCGGCAGAAGAAGACAACGAGCGCCCTGGCGTCTTTGATCATCTGCTCTTCCCACTCGCTGCTGGTGATTCACAGTCTCTCAGTTATGCTGGATTATAACAGGGTGGAGCCTCCTCCAACCATGCCTCCCAAAACCTACCGCAACCACCACAACATTTAAAAGAAGCTCACACGGTTCATTCCCACACAATACCCAAAGTGTATGTTTTCCTCTCTCTGTTGAAAAACAGTAGCCTTAACCGTCCTCATTCCCTGGCACAAAGGTAGTAATCAGCTAGCCACAGATCTTTAACTTACATAGATCACATGTGGGCTATAATCAATTTAAGCAACCACCGTAGGTGGTTACTGAAGCAGGTCAGACAAGGGGATCTTAGTCAAGTATGAATGTGCAGTGCCCAACGTTGGATTTAAACTGGCAGTTCTCTGTTTTGGTGTCCGATTCCACTACAGCCAGTCAAATCTTATGACAATGCATGAGACAATGGTTTTTAAATTAGTACGTGAGTCTACACGACCTCTGTTTTACACAAATACTCACACATATACACATGAATACACATGAATACACACGTACAAAAACCTTCTCATTAACACAAGAACACACAGGTACACACAAATGCATATCTGCACATTTGCACGCATGAATCCCAAACACACAAGCATACTGCCATTCATACAAACATACATATACATAATATATACACGTTCTCATATGTATACACAATGTGCACATGGGTACACAAACACACACTCTCATGTGCACACACAAGGCTTTAAAAGAAGCATGTTCCCAAGGCGGAGATTACAGCACATGCCTCCTTAAGCGATCGCAGATTTGTGTACTTCATGGCAGCGGACAGAGCCCAGGAGAACAGAAGAATTAAAACAGCACTCTAAAAATACATCTCCAGTCTTTATCTGGTCCTTTTCAGGATCAACCTGCTGTTTTCCGGACTTGTGTCCCAGCCCAGGGCTTTTGATAACCTGATAAACCTTTCTACTTTCTGACTTTAGATGCCATCAGCGGGGAAACTATGACGCATCTACTGAACATCATAGTGGCGATTGCATGGTGACGTCTGCTAATTACACTGGAAAGAATTCATTCCCTATCTGACCCTGTTTATTTTTCTGTGTGCGTGTGAGTGTGTGTGTTTGCGTGCGCACGCAAGGGAAGGGATGCATTACAGATAAGTCTGTACCTACTTTCTGTATGATGCAACTGTCTCTATAGCTCTTTTTCTCTCAAACACGCACATAGACACCTGCACAGGCACGTATCCACACACGCACACACACAGGATACACCACCATTAGTCATGATAGAAGCAGTTTTCTCCCTGGTTGGTTTGAGATGTGGTGTTTGTGTTGATGGTGGGGTTTGTGGTGATGGTGGCTGGCTGGTGGTGAGGTCTGCATTGATGGGGGCTGGCTGGTGGTGGGGTTTGCATTGATAGTGGCTGGCTGGTGGCAGGGTTTGTGTTGATGGAGTCTCTCTGGCTGGTGGTGGGGTTTGTGTGGGTCTCTCTGGGTGGTGTGATTTGTGTGGGTCTCTCTGGCTGGTGGTGGGGTTTGTGTGGGTCTCTCTGAGTGGTGGTGGGGTTTGTGTGGGTTTCTCTGGGTGGTGGTGGGGTTTGTGTGGGTCTCTCTGGCTGGTGGTGGGGTTTGTGTGGGTCTCTCTGGGTGGTGGGATTTGTGTGGGTCTTTCTGGGTGGTGGTGGGGTTTGTGTGGGTCTCTATGGGTGGTGGTGGCTTTTCTGTGGGTCTTTCTGGGTGGTAGTGGGGTTTGTGTGGGTCTCTCTGGGTGGTGGGGTTTGTGTGGGTCTCTCTGAGTGGTGGTGGGGTTTGTGTGGGTTTCTCTGGGTGGTGGTGGGGTTTGTGTGGGTCTCTCTGGGTGGTGGGATTTGTGTGGGTCTCTCTAGCTGGTGGTGGGGCTTGTGTAGGTCTTTCTAGCTGGTGGTTGGGTTTGTGTGGGTCTCTCTGGCTGGTGGTGGGGTTTGTGTGGGTCTCTATGGGTGGTGGTGGGGTTTGTGTGGGTATCTCTGGGTGGTGGGGTTTGTGTGGTTTCTCTGGGTGGTGGTGGGGTTTGTGTGGGTCTCTCTGGGTGGTGGTGGGTTTGTGTGGGTTTTTATGGGTGGTGGTGGGGTTTGCATTGATAGGGGCTGGCTGGTGGTGGGGTTTGTGTGGGTCTCTATGGGTGGTGGTGGGGTTTGTGTGGGTATCTCTGGGTGGTGGGGTTTGTGTGGTTTCTCTGGGTGGTGGTGGGGTTTGTGTGGGTCTCTCTGGGTGGTGGTGGGGTTTGTGTGGGCTTTTATGGGTGGTGGTGGGTTTTGTGTGGGTCTCTTTGGATGGTGGTGGGGTTTGTGTGGGTCTCTATGGGTGGTGGTGGGGTTTGTGTGGGTCTCTATGGGTGGTGGTGGGGTTTGTGTGGGTCTCTATGGGTGGTGGTGGGGTTTGTGTGGGTCTCTATGGGTGGTGGTGGGGTTTAAGTGGGTCTCTATGGGTGGTTTGCTCCGGAGGCTGTTTGTTTACAATTGAGAATAGCTCCCTTGAGGAAACAGAGGGATTTTGTTTTTGTTTATTAATTTATTTTTCCTTGAAGAAAGTGGATTTCCCCATGAACTGGAGTCTCACTGTGGTCCTTCCTCTCTTAGTGTCAACACAGAAAGGGTAAAGGTGTCACAGATTTCTCACTCACTCACTCACTCACTCAAGTATAGACATACTGACGTCTCCAGGACATTTCGGAAATAATTGGATTTCAGTGCTCTACAATTTCAGTTTCAACCATTTAGTACTAAATGCAAGAAGGAAGAATTAAAGTCTATGCATTGACTTGGTTTTATTTGTCCATTTTCATTTACATTTACTGCCTGCGGGGTATTTAAGCTGCTCACTTCCGCTTCCCGGTGCTTCTTTGTCATTCCTATGTACATTGAGCCAGTAGGGTCTGCCCCACTGTCTTTTTTTGTTGTTGCTGGGGCTAAAACTGAAGTTCCCTTGCGGGAAAATAAAAGTTATTCTATTCTATTCTATAGCTAGGTACAAGTGACCTCATGATAATAAAACCTTGCTTTATGTTCACGAGGGACTTGCTTCTTCGTATTAGTTTTCACATAGAGGATTATTCCTCGTTGAAGCTATACTGTTCGACTTACTCTGTGTTGTTCTCTCTGAGACAGTCTTCTTTTTTGTTTAATTTTTATTTCACCTTCTTACCGGCTGTTTTAGGGTTACGTGCCGAAGGTGGTTCTTTTCTATTGTTTCCCTGTTTAAGCTCTAGTGTCGAGCTCAGGAGACTTTGTTTTGTGCTCTCACTCGTGTTTTCGTGTTCGTCCTATTTTCCTGGGGTGATTATTATTTAGCTGTTGAGCTACTAGGATTATTCCTTTTTTCTGTTCTACCCATTAAGTGGTTTAAGTTCCCTCAGTGGTCCTCATCTTTGTGGGTGACTTGTTCAGATCCCCCATCCCGTCGCATTTGATTCGCCGCGACTGAAACCATTACAGTGAGATTTGCATGTGGTTTACATCCATATGTCCGGTTGGGTTAGGCAGGGCAGTGTTATTGTATGAAGGCCAGGGATTCAAATATGACGGGGTACCCAAGGCCAAGAAATGGTGCCGCTCTTCAGAGGAGAATCAAAGATCAGGGCTGTGTCCTGATCTGGTGGCCAGTCGCTGCAAATATATGAGCACCATTTCATTTGCAGGCAGGGTTCGAGCTAGAGACTTTGACCTGCACTTACTGCTATGCTGAAACTCAAGTAATTAAATTACTTGTAATAACACACTAGACCCATTGATGAAGTCTCGGAATATAAAAAGTGGCACTTTCCGAACACTGAATGTCTAACGGCAACAAAATAAAAATCTCGATCAATAACTTATCGAAACTTGAACTAAGGCAAATGGTGAGGCTGGGCAGAGCAGGAATTGTTCATGTACTGCAGATGGGACGATGATCACCCCCCCCCCAAAAAAAGAGGATTTTCCCCTTCCCTTCCCTTCCTTGAGGCCTGTAACAGGACAGGGGAACGTTGGTTCCTGTCTCCAGTGACCTCATCTGTCTTTGATTTTGCCCGGTTGAACGGGCTCATGGGCTGAATATGGGCCGCTTTGATCCCGCTCTGCCAGGAATAGAACTTGTTTATCTAATGACGGTCTCTTTATGCTTCTTAGGGGCTCAGTCTGCCGCTCTAGTGCCTTGATGTAGGAGAGGGGGGAATGGGACCCTGTAGATGTTCACAGATGTGAGTAATGGACATCAGAGTCCTGGCCCTGTCTCATATATTTACCCTTATCTGCCCCATCCAGTCGCCCAGTGCCCCCCCATAACACCCCCCCCCCCCCACACACACACACAAACACTCAGACATACACTCGCATACACACAGGCATACATTCACACGTTCACATGCAGATACACATACATTAGGGATGCACCGATATCATTTTTTCAGACCGAGTACAAGTACAGGGTACTCGGATTTGTGTACTTGCCAATACCGAGTACCAATACGAGTACTTTTATTAATATTGCATTTTTCAGGTACTGAAAAAGTGGTGCCGCTGCTTTCGAAGACCCTGGAGTGTTCGTTATTCTTCTGTTCACTCTTTTATCAAAAAGAACACAGAATTTCCAATAAAGTTCCAATAAAACATAGCACGGAACTGCTACTGAGTTCCAGTAAACAAACATGAAACTGTCACTCAGTTCCAATCATAGCTTTGCCTAACATGAGACCCAAGCACCGTTTAACACGGATACACTGCAAGCATGATTACTCAATGAACATTTTGGTGGTAAGCCCTATCTGGCCAGGATTTTTACAGGGGAAGGAGGAGTGCAGTCTATAATGGAGCAAGCGAGTCATTTTCACGGATTTCATGGATGGCGCATGAAACAAACTCAATCAAAAATAGTTTGTATCACAACCCAATATAATTGTGGGCTATGCAATGTTAGGTAGAATAGCAACATTGCATATTAAGACATAGCTTAAGCTTCAGAATTTTTAAAATTTTGTTCATAAATGTAAATTATATTTGATCAACTCTCTTCTACCATCCCTCCTGCTTTATCGTCGACTTGAGAGATGACTATCACCCTCATACAGTATATGCTATCGCCTCACAAATGACACGCTCCAGCCTCAGGAAAAGACGCATTTGTTTTAAGAAACAGGTAGAATGGTGCGTGACGTTCACTCTGTCCATCAAGTGCGTAGACAATGCGTAGGTCTATGTCTCTGGTTTATAAGCAGGGATACGAAGAGCTCGCAGTGATGTGAACAGTGAAGAGTGCGTACTGTGCTTATATCATCTTCATTTATCGTAAAGTACTTCCAAACCGCCGACATTGTTTCTCTATTTTTCTTTGAGCCTTCGTTACGTGACGTTGTCGATATCGGGTCTGGGCATCAGGGCATTTTTATACGAAGAGAGTAGAAGAGCAGTTTCAGTACATCGCAACCACACATACACGCGAGCACACGTACAGGAACACGTGCACACACAAACGGTGCATGCATTCACGGACAGATACGCGCACAAACTCAAAAATGAACATACACCACACACATATCTGCGCGCACACACACGCACACACACGCACACACACCTCAAAGCTGACATTACCATCCAGACGTGACACTTTTTAACTGCTTTTTCTCCTGTCTGCCCGCTCAGCCTTGTGGGTTTGTTTATCTTTGCTGACGTCTTCTATCCTGGGCACAGGGTGCCAATGTACAGGTCTGGGTCGAAACCGTGCTTCTGTCACCTTGTGCCCCGCTTTTCTCATACATGGTAGACACGCGTCCCCTTTAATTTGCATTTCCCTGCCAGAGTGACTAGGGTTGATGGTAAAGGGGGTGACAGTGTAACACAAAGGTAGGGGAGTCGGGCGCATCACTGGATGATCGCTGGTTTGCGTGCTGGGTGGGACACCGCTGTCGTTCCACTAAGAAAGGCAGTCAATCTGAATTCACAGTGATACTATTTTCGTTCAGAAGCTAAAGGATTAAAAGTTCTATGGAGAGTGCTGGGTGGCTCCTCCCGATAAGGCACTGTTCTAATCTGCGGATGGGCACCATGGTCCCATATCGAACCCGGACCTTGCCAGTGCCGACGGTGGCTTGCAGCCCCGCATGAGCAATGCACATTTGGCTCTCGCGTCACCCATGAGGAAGGGTTTCCATTGGCTGAAACAGCATCTCATTGCTCAGTGGCAACCCCTACTGGTCCACTGGGCTCCTACAAGTTAGCCTGTTGAACTGCACATGCAATGTCTTCTTGCGACTCTGTGATTGAGCTGCATGCCCTTACATACTGCATACACAAGGCGGATGGATGCAAGGCCACGGGTGCCTGTAATCCCCGTAAATTAAACATCCTCTCCCTCATCACACACTGCCTTCACAGGGACATGCTGGCTGTTTATTTCTGCAGCAATGATCCATAGACTCAGAGGTTCAAATGCTGGGCAGTGCAATTATCAAATGTTCTCTTTCTTTTTCTCTCGTACTCTTTCTCTTGCTCCCTCCCTGTTTCTGGCCCCTGCCTTCTCTCTTGTTTCAATGCTGTTTCAAATGTTTATGATTCTAAATATACATTCTGATTCACTGTCATGACTTTGAACTGTACAGGACGAACAAACAAACACCAGTTACTTTATCACAAGGACCTGTGCGTGTGTGTGTGTGTGTGCGTGTGTGTGTGTGTGTGTGCGTGTGTATGTGTGTGTTTTTGCATGGGTGTGTATGAGTTTGCTTGAACATGCGGGCACAGACCACATTTTGGTATTTGCTCAATGAGGACAGTTGATCAGAGTAAGAACATGTGAGCAGCCCTTGCTGGCAGGGCAGACGGAATTCTAATAACCGATGTTGTGGTTTGATTCATAAGATTCCTCCAGGTTTGGAAAGGGCAGGCAAAACAAACTCCCGCTCGCGGCTGCAGAACCAAAGGGAAAGCCCTGAGGTTTGAAGCCCAGTGCTTGTGTGCAGTCTCAACCAAAGCACGCCAATGTTCTGGGGCTTACGTCAACACAGCGCGCCCTAGAATACTGACATGCCTTGGTTGTGAGTTTGTGCAGATATACACAGTTGGTGTACTTCGGTACAAAAAACTGTGCACAACAAAGTCAGGGGATGTTTCTGAGTAACTGTGTCATTAGATGTGGAAAGAGATGTTGCTGTTGAATTTTTTTTGAATGTACATTTTTGGGACTTTGAGTGCCACAAACTTGGACCCATTGAGGTCCATTCTATCAGGGTGATATCACAATGAGTCAGGTATCCGCTGCAGTGGATATCTATAAAACGAGTGAAATCTCAGTGAAATTATCTGGATGGATAGATAGCACTCCGGGTATATAGAAACACATCTTGGTGTGAACATGGTGTGTGCATTATTTAGCCAATCAATGTCTTAAATGAACCACCGGTGCCGAGAATAACCCGTAAACCAGCAGACACTGCGGCCCTCCAGGACTGGAGTTTGACACCTGTGCAGACCGGCGTGATCGGAGCACAGGAGAGCTGCTCGGGAAATCGCGGAGCACAAATCGGGCTGCCCTCAGAACTCAGAACACGGCTTCCTTTCATCCTGGCAGGCAGGCTGCCTAACAGGCATATTGTTTTAAGTGGTGTGTTTTTCTAAGTCTGGTCCTCTTGAAGTGGGTCCCCGCTTAATCGCACAACATGTTTTTCGAACACGAGCGACATTACGCTTCCCCTGTGTGGTTTCCGAGGGAGGGGGAAAGGGGGGTGTTCGGCGTTCTTGCGCAAAGCCCGAAGAAACAAGCGGCGGAAACTCCGCTATTTTGGCGTCGTGTCGCCACCGCAAAGAGACACTGAGCCCTTAATCTGGGGCGAGGCCCGTCCGCTTTGTTGTCTTAGCATCTCTTTTCCCAGCAGGAAGAAGTAGTGTCTGACCACATGGCAGGTTTACATGCAGTTCACAAGCATTAAATGCGACAGACTTGAAATGCTGCCCATCCTTATTTGGACTGAATAAAGGAGATGCCTTTTGAGGTTTTAAGCGTAACCTCAAATGACCTGCGAGGTTTGCCCTCACTGCACACGTCACCTGATGACAGATTGCGACCTGTAGGCCACTTCCTGTGGGGGCTTTCTTCGGGGTGGGGGGGTATCTAAGGACGGATGGCAAGAACTAAGAAAAGGAAAAACAAACAAAACTGGCCAGATGCTAAAATGAACATACTGGCTAAAACAGAAGTGCTGCTGGTCGGAGGCACGCGCTGACAGTGATCCCTTCTCTTTCACTTCCTGCTCACCTGGTGCAGGAAGTCTTTTTATCAGAGGAACCAGGGAGCATCCCCGATAATCCATTTAGCCTTACTTTACATACCGACACCCAGAAGGCGAGCAGAGAATGGGCTCCCCCTCTGTAGATTAGCTCTTTCTGAGAATTCTTTTTGCCACTGTTTCAGTGTTTTTTCATCTCACGGGGAGTATTTATCTCCGTTTTTTGGGGGTTCACGCTCGACCTTACCCAATTTTTCCGTTTCTTGTTTTTCTGGAGTGTCTGTGACGGCGTCTCTTTAAAAAGCACTATACAAATAAAATTGTAATTAATTTAATGGGTGAAACCTAATTATGCACTGCTCCACTGTAGTCTCAACCATGGCTGGAACGGTCACGGTCAGGATTTGATCCTGAACCTGCCACCCCTAAGACCCTCATTGGAGTAGTCTTAACAGGCAGTGTGGGTTATGGAGACAGGAACCTGAGTTTTGGGGAGGGGGTGAGAATGGGGGAGGGGCATATACGTGCACGTGTGCCTGTGTGTGTGTGTCTTGACTAAACTGGGACGGAGTGAGGTAACAGGCCCCAGGGATTGGCCTCAAACTTGGCCTCGGTCCCATTGGGGGATGAAAGTAAGAACAGACTCCCTGGTGCAGGATTGGATGGCTCCGATACCGTGGTTATGACCCCTCCAAAAACACCGCAAAACGAGCCCCCATTATCTGTGCCTCTACTTAAACGCTCTACCCCCTGCCCTGATAGAGGGGCTGCCGCTGCTGTCAACGCACCCCTACCCCGCTACTTTGATCCAAGAGAGAAATTAACATCAGGCCATCCCATTGAAATGCCAGAGTCCAT
Organism: Ilyophis sp. 1 JC-2022; assembly: GCA_022702515.1. NCBI lineage: Eukaryota > Metazoa > Chordata > Actinopteri > Anguilliformes > Synaphobranchidae > Ilyophis > Ilyophis sp. 1 JC-2022. Next base: position 98,279,083 of record CM040394.1, read on the forward strand.
TCAAGCACAGTGTTAGAGGCCTCTGGTCCTGCCAGTGCGGTAACCTCCTTTTCAGCGATGGCCTTGTTAAACTGTTGGGTGCCGTGCTCAGCCCCCGCCCCATTGTTCCGGTTACTAAGCGCTACATACCAATTAAAGTCGACACCGAAGGGCAGAAATCAACGTGGGAGGAACGGGGTGCAAAAGGCATTCTTGGGGATTTATTGGAGGGGGCTGGGGGTTTAGGGACATGCGGCGAAACGAAAGAAAGCAAAACATAAATTATCTACCTTTTTAAAAATGATCGATGGACTCGCCGTTCTCGCTTGCCCTCTATTTTGTCTTGATCATGACTGACCGTTGGATCTTCCTCTCTTGTCTATTTTCAGAAGTTGGAGCCCACTATGAATTAAGCTCAGTGAGGTGTGCATGGAGTCAGCAGGGGACCACTTTGTGGGCTTTTTTTTAAGAGACTGAGTACTGAAGGTGCTTGAACCCTTTTGGTTTTCTATTATTAGTCTGAGCCTCGTTGATGTGGCCAAACACCTATAGTGTGTAGGTACTCTGCAGTTTGTGTTGGTTTTTATCTCCTTCCTCTGCCAACACCGTGTCCATCTGTGATTGTACAAAATGCAACAAGAAGCCACAAGCCAGGTAGGACACCAACTTTATCTGCCTCATTGCCAATAGTATGCAGAACATATGGTCACATATAGAACATACAGATTTATTTCATTCATATTTGTCATTGAAACAAATTTATCACAACAAGCTGAACAATTTGCAATGAATTGCACGCTACATTGCGATTACAAAATCTCATTCAACTTCGCATCACACAGAAAAGTTTGCGTGATAATTAGTGTTTCACTTTATTTTCTCGGTCTAGCGCAATTCTTCTTCACTTGTCCAATGCTCAAGTTTATGGAAGTTAACTGCAGTTTATGTAAATAAGCAAATTTTCCTGCAAATTCTTTTGAATTTACCTCAGGCTACACAATTTTTCAGACTATACCCAGGTAAGATGGTGGCCAGTAACCATGGTTTTATATCTATGAGCCAATCATCAGCTATCTGGCTTCTGAGACCCGATTATGACATCACAGTGGGTTAGAAAGTACATGACACTTTGCCATAGGTTGTGTTCGGAATGGCTCACTCATTCACTTCCTCCCTATACACTACTTAGGGAAATCTACATAGAGCACTAAATAGAGATTCACTGGTGACAGGAGGTGACAATTTCGGACACTACCGTTTCTGAGCAGGTTACTTAGCAACGCACAACGCTTGCGTGACAGCGGTCACCGGCTTGGTGAGAAAGCATGCAAGCAATGGTAAAAAGTTTTTTGTTTTGTTGTTGTCTCGTTGTAGGTAGATAGGTAAGTTAGGTAACAAGGTAGCTAGCTAGCTAATTAAGTAGAATTTTCCATTAAACAGTAATAATTGTTAAATTAATAAAATAGTTAACACTTTGTAATATATTTAATCTACCGCGTTAATTAATATTTTGGTTATAAAGCTGACTAAACTGATTTAATATAGGCTACAAGATGAAACTTGCATTTATATTTACATTTGTAGACCAGCGCAAGCTCAGCTGTCTCCCGTGATGTAGTGTACATCGTTTGTACCCTACATTTTGTGGTGCATTGTGGGGGATATTGAGTGAACTATTTAGGGTGTCAAATTTGATATTTTGAATGCCGGCACTCTACAAAATGGCCGATACCCTAAATAGTGCACTATATAGTGAATAGGGAGCGATTTCGGACACAGCCATATGTTCTTATTATAGCTGTACCCAGGTAAGATGGCTGCCAAATTGTTGTAACATTACATGATATGTCATATCTATGGTTCTATATCTATGTGTCCTCCAACCCGCCAAACAGAATGAAACCAATGTAATGGCTTCCTTGACAAATCTATGCCCTTGGTAAATGGAAAATCAGTTACAGTAATTGATCTATATCTATCATCACTATGTAACTGGGTTGTACCCTTTCTGTAAATTATGAGTGCCCACATTAAATTACTTTAAATAATTTTTTTATCCTCTTTATACAGCTTTGGGTGGGCTATTCATTCTCAAAGCATAAGAAATTGCATTGACCTTTTTTTGCTAATAAAAACTGTGTTCCGCTTTAGAGATTAATCGGGTCAAAGATGTTATATTTCCAGGAAATAATAGCGACAAAATGCTATCCTTCCGTACATTTTCTAGATATTTTCTACAGTCATCCAAATGTGTGTTCCCTTCATGGGGCACGGCTGTGTGGAGCACAGGAGAAACCTTCTGGAAGAATCTTCTCACAGATCTGAAAATGTAAAACAGCAGTGGCCTTTAGAAGCCTCAATTGGAAACAGGTTTGTTTTGCATGCGCTTCTCTTATTCTCATTGCTGTAATTATTCTTACGTTCGGCCTCAATTTATTTCTTCAATATCAATCTTGCTCTTAAATGGTCACAATCGGAGATACACTATTTGTTTATGCAGTAAGAACTTTCTTGCAGGGTTTCATTTTTTCTGGTCTCCAGTAAGGTCGGTGAAGGCTATCGCTAACAGACTTCCAGTCTAGCAGGTTTCTTTTGATGCTGATGACCCAGGGAACTTGTTGGAATGCACCAATCACTGGAAGGCTGGCATTTCCTTTCTGAGCATTGAGAGCCAGTTTTCAACCCCCACCATCCTGCTCTCTACCCCACTGACCTTGGTTCCTGTGTTTGGGGTTACAGTCGGGCGGACACATTGGGGTGCAGGACCTTGTTGTGGGGTCACAGAACCGGAGGACACCTGTTCTTTTCTCTTTGGTCAGTCAGTCGTACAATGGGGCTGTATCACTTGGCACTCTGGGGTTTCGTGGGTAGTGCGAGTTCCATCGCATGCTGTTTGTACTCACGGCAGTACCCAGTCAGCTCTCAGCCATAGAGAGTTGTTATCTGGATGGGATCAAAGCCTGCACTGTCATCACGCCAGTGGTGTGAGTTTGTAGATGCCTGCCTGGACATATCAAATCAAATTGGTTTACAAAAAAAAAAAGGTGTTTTAATTTGAATATTTAATTTGAATTTTCAGCAATGCATATGCTCTGAGGTTAAAGATTCCACATCTTTTTTTCCCCGACCCCTCCTTTCAATCCTCATTGTTATTTTTGTCCTGTATTACCACCTCATTCGCATGGGTACTGTAGTCTGTACACACAAGAAGAGAATTACAATATTTAAACAGCTGCTCCATTTTATCTCCTTGATCCATCAAAAGCACACAGGCATGAAAGTCTTCATGGATGCTTTGGCCATTATGTGATGTCACAAAAGGATGGAGGAAATGAGAGAGAGAGAGAGGGGGGGGGGGCAGAAGCAGAGGTGCGGGGTGCTGGTGGCAACTAATTTTTCTTAATTTTTTTCTTCCTGAGGTTTAGAGAGTAGTGTTTAAACACTTATGAGTTTCATATCAAATCTGTATTTTATGAATCACAATTCACAGGTCCTTCTACTTCCTTTTCTTTGGGTGGAAGTGTTATGTATCACAAAGGAGAGTGGTGATCTCTTCCTCCATCATCATCATCATCATGAGGGCTGCAGTCTTCTGTAATCAGTTCCCTAAACCTTCCCCCGAAACTGCTGTGCCGAATGCAGGCCTTAAACTCCATACTGTATCACACTCAAGGCGTTATTGTCATGACATCACTTCCTTTGTCTCTGCAGAGTTACCTGCACCAGAAGGTCAGCCCAGCTGGTGGGAGGAGTCATGGCAAGGTACCCCCGCCCCACCCCAAATCCTAATCAGGCCCGCTGTGTCCACAGTACCTTAAAGCACAGAGGCCTGAAAGTATGGCTTGCGTTTCTTCCCACTGATAATACCTTCTAGACACTTTCAAGGGACATTCTTGTCTGAAACTATGGATTTCCACCATAAAAGCAGGACCGTAACACACAAGGAGTCAGTTGTTGTGAAATGACTTTCCAAACATGTTTTGAGAGAGGTGGGGGGGGGGGGGTGTCTATACTGAAACCAGCGTGAGGAGAGCAAGGGGTACTCTCATCTTTTAGAACAGATAGCTCAAGGGATTAAAGTGTATACTTGGGGATTTGTGGGAGTGCTCAGTACAGGAAAGTGTTGTACCATCACAGAGGCTTGACCTGTGACCCCTGACCTGTCTCACATGTCCACAGGAAAAGGTCAGGCCATTTACCCTGAGAGATCTGGAGTTTTGGGAAGTCTGCCCCCTAATAATTCCTCTTCTCTTAAATGGTTCTGAGGTCCGGGTGGAAGGGTCGGACGTGACCACCCCTCATTAGTGTGGGAGGGAGGGATGTTTCCGGGGGAAAGGGAACTGAATGGTGCATATTTGAGGTTTAACTGCTGTTTTGATTTGTCAATGGTACATTTTCATTTATGGCATTTTTTGATCATTTATATCTTAAAATGTCCAGTTAACTTTCACAACAAGAATGTTGAATGTCTGCAGGTGCTCTATACCAATGTGTATTGAGAGGGAAGGTGGGGTGGGGGCAGGAGGTGGTCAAGAAATGGGACAAAGGCATCCCAAAATATCATTTTAATGAACTGAATGTACTCTTCTACTTCAGACTCTGAACTGACAACATGTAGTTGTTCAATACACTGAGGCCGCAGTCTACAAAACAAATGCAGTGTTTTGTCGGTTGACCACACTTAGGACACTGTGAATTGGATTCTGTCTCTTAAAGGGAGCACTCGGTGATGACTTTACGATCTCATGGAGCTGTGCTTTCTGGAGATCTTAATGAGAAACAGGAGAGACAGGAGGACAACGGGGGCGAAACCCTGTCTGGCGTCTCGTGAAAAAAAAAAGTCCCTTTTTCACATCCTCCTGTCCCCTCTACGTCTGCGTGACACAGGCTTACGCAAGCCTTCAGTTTATGGGTTTAAAAACAAAACACAGCGTTTGGTTACAGCGTTTAATGGTGTGGCTTCATTTTTCTTTTAATCTTCTTTGTTTTTACAAAGTAGCTTCAAATTAGCGCTTCCGTGTTCACTGAATGAAGCGCCAAGTAGGAAACCGAGCAATCCTGTAACTCTGAGACCATGGCTTGGCCACGATGAAGATCGATGAAGATCTAGGAAAAACAACTAAACTTCAAAAGGAACTGGACAACCAGTGAACATTCAGCAGGTGAATTTGAAGCTGCTGCAATCTACTGGTCCAGAGTCCTTCCAATAATAAAGGATTTTAACAATGTTTTAGGCAGGGCATGAAATCTATTTTTTCACCCCCTGGTCAGAGTGGCTTGTGGATTCTTAAAATCACCAGCCATTTTCAACATTTTACCAGCCACACTACCTTTTACAATATAACACAACCTGGTTGGTTACCTGCCTGGTGGATGCTAGAGTAGAAAATCTTACCAGCCACAATCAAAATTTTACCAGAATTTGGCTGGTGGCAGGTGTTAATTTCACACCCTATTTAGGTAATGGCACAAAGGTAATGTATGTAACGTACAAGAACTTATGGCAAATATGAGTGTTCTGTTGATTAATGGAGACACTGCTGAAACGCTGATGTTGGTTTCACCGCTAAAAAGACAAATTGTGAGAAATAGAGGGTGGGTTCTTCTCGGCATAATGTGTACCACCAATTTGTGACCTCCACCCCAACCCAAAAAACTGCCCTGAACCCCACCTCCACCGCAGCCCTTGTTCTATTTAAAGGATTGGGGCCATTAGTCACGCATGGTTCCTTTTGTGATGTCCAAGCACATGACCTTTAGGTTTGTAGCGCCCCTTAAGCTTGACGGACATGGAAACAGAAAGTGGGTCGGCGGTGTTTTGATATCACCACGTTTGATGCGGCCTAAAAATAGAGTGCGCCGTCGACCCCCCCTCCCCACCCGCCTGGTTCCGGTAACCTGCCGGCTCCCCCCTCATTGACGTGGCGATTTAAATTTTAGAATCCATCTAAAACTAATTGAGCTCCTTTTCAGAATTTGTAGAGTGCTGTTATGTAAAAGGATTACTCCACTATTGGGGCCTTTGCCCCACCCAAGCAGTGACCAGGAGCGGCTAGAGGTACGAGGGGGGGTTCGTACAGGGGGTGGGGTTCTGGGGGTTAGTGGGATGAGGCTCCCAAAATAGCCAAGCCCGCCATCTAATTGTTTTCCCCCCCTCCCCGTCCTCTCACTCAGTTGCACGCCCCGGGTCGGCGACCCCATCATCCACTTCGCCGGGTTTGGAAGGGCTCTTTCCGCCCCCTGCAGCTTCAAACACGCCGACCAATCAGCAGGGCGCAGCAACGGCCAGGCCCCGGCCCCAAACTAACAGCTAAGCGCCAAAACCAGTTAGGGTTGATCCCAGCAAAGTGCCCAAATGAGTAATGCTGCCAGGTACTGTATGTCCCAATCCATGCCCTCTTCCCCAGGTGTCTAAACAGCAACCTGCCAAATCCACACATTTAGCTTTTTTTTGGGATTTTCATGTGATACCACTTCAAGGTGGAAGTTCCATTGTTTTACGGTCGTTTACCATTTTCATGGGATTTATTTATATATTTTTTTGCTATCGCGTTTTCTGTTTGTTGTTGTTCTTGCTGTGGTAAGTGACTTTTTGCGGTGTTTGTTGTCGGTTTTTTACTTTAGGCGGGCGCCAATTTATTTATTTTTTTAATTGCTATCCGTGTTTTATGGTCGCCATTCATGGGTGATGTTCTCAGAGCGAACGCTTTAAGAGGAAAAAAGAGAAGTTTGAGGAAAAAGAGCTTGTGATTTCTTTACTTTGGTCGTTACCATTTATATAGTTATATTCTGCTCCCATTACTTATTCAAACTGCTATAATTTTCTGATGATGTGCGTCTGTGGCTGTGTGTGTCTGTGGATGAGAGAGTGAGAGAGAAAATGTACACGAGAGCCCAAAATATGTACACAAAAGAAAAGACAATCGACAGGACGCGAGATCAGGCTCCTCCAGGAAAAGAATCCATGCGCTATTCAGTTCAATTCTGTGTCACAGATGGACCTTGATTTGAAAGACTGCCCGCTGTCTTCCTGAACGAGGGTGAGCTATGCATTTGTACGTCTCTGTCATGCATCTGATAAATTTGCGTCTTTGTACATACTGTATATACATTATTTCTCTCTTAACTGCAGCTTAAGTCCAGGGAATACCAGCCTATAAGTGGCACAGGATTATGGGCTGATGGGATCAATGCATAGGTGCACTCTCAGAAAAAAAGGTACGAAAAGGTGCCTAAAAAGGTACAAACACTTGTCATCTGGGTGGTACCATATAGGTACATAAAATTGTACCCCTAGCCAGCAATGCATAATTAATCTGTACCTATTTTGCTTGTAAAATGCACTTATTAGTACCCAAATAGAACATCATTGTACTTTCAGGGTAGAAATGGGAAATGTGTTCCTTAAAAAACAAAAATATACCTCCACTGTACCTTTATTACTGAGAGTGTGCAGGGAAAGTGCTGTCAACGAGACCGTCTCCAAAGTGAATAAACATCTGTGGAGTGGTTAAAAAATAAGTTTTAATGACTTCAACCAAAGTGTATGTAAACTTCCGACTTCAACTGTACATCCACCTCTACCCACCAGTAACCAGGCACATACCAAAGACATGTGAATGCAACTACAGCTTTAAATACTATCTGTTCAGAGATTGTTCCTTTGACTAAAACACATGCTCGGACAACAGATATAATTCTAATACATAATCACACTCACAGGCAAGTTGGCAACAGCAGAAAAAAACAATCACATCCCATTTAACTTACCAATGAACACTAAACTAGGTCAACTATAAACATTCAAATTGGATCACAATGCTACTGGAATCCTAATAAAAGATAGTGGAGATACAGACTCACGAGCACAATCTATTGTTAGGTAATAGCAACCAGTGAAATAGCCAACACTGCCACCTTGTGGAGAAAGAGCGGCAGGTGTTCTGTCGATTCATCCTACCCACAGAACTATAAGAACTAGAAAGGCAGGGTGGTCACGTGGTTCAATGTGGTTCTTTCGCAATGGCACCGCCGCAAGATGGCTATGTATTTCCAATGGAGCGTTGTGAAAATCACGAGTCACCCCAGCGCAATCTAGGTACCAAAAGTTCACAATTTGGTAATCAATAGAAGCAGGCAATCACATTTTACATTTTTCCTGGGTCCAAATTTTTTAAAATCTACACAGAAAAAAAAAGACATGATTTTAAAAAAACAAATCGGTGAGTGTTGAGTAGGCGCACTGAACTCTGATTGGTTAAGAACAAACCGATGAGATTTGGAACATGAGCGTGGTAATCCTAGTTACGTCACAATACAATCACATGAGGAGGCCTATTTCGCATTTTCCCCTCAAATTAAATCCACTGAACTATGATGGTCAGCTCACAAGGAGCATACAGCGTGGTAGCTGACTATAGTTGGTTAGCTAACAGTTATCAAGTTTGCATGCCAGTTATCTTGTGCATAATAATGAAACGGTTGTTACGGTTCTAACCGTTCCACGCCATGGTTTATGTTTATTGTTATGTCACGCCCCTTATTTGTATTCACGTTCTGTTATAGTTTATTAGTTTGCATACATATTTCCATGTTTTTCCGCAGCCTTGCGTTCATGCTGTTTCTTCTCTTGCTGTCACTCACGCTTCCCTAATTGTTTCATTCTCCCTTGTCTAATTACTAATATACTAACATTAGATCAGGATTGGGTAATACTAACTATCTAACCATGTGTTCATGTTTACCTTACGTTTCTCGTACATGTTAATTACTAATTTACTAACGCTAGGTCAGGATAGGTTAACTACTAATGATTTACTAATTGCCTCGTTACGTGTCATTTTCTCAAGCTGTTGTGAATTTCCTGCTGCTCTCAAGCTAAGTGTCTGCACCTGTCTACACCTGCATATAAGATCAGTGTTCATGTCATGTCCTTGCGAAATTGTTGCCTCACTAGCACTCTTAAGCATTTGTCAAGTCTACGCATTCTGATTTCCTGTTTTGATCCAAGCCTGTTTTTTGACCACTGTTTACTGCCAGCCTTTTGTTTTCACTGCCTGTCCTGACCACGATTCCTGCTTGCTGATTTTGTACTTTTGCCACGCGGCGAGGACTCCGGTCTGACCCTGCTTGTTTTTCGACTATTCTTTTGCCTTCTCCCTTTTGTACCTCTGCCACGCTGATTGCCTTCCTGGTTCCGAACTACTGCCTGGCTTACCGACGACGAGACTGCCTTCTCCCTCGGTACTTTTGTTTATTGGCTGGATTTTTTTGTGTATGACCTTTGCTTGTGCTAAGACAACGATTACTGGACTTTCCTTAATAAAGCCCTTGCGGGTATTTATTACATCCATTGTTCTGAGTCGTGCTTCTCGGGTCCAACCCTCCATGCACTTCGTCTCAACGGTTTTCAAATGCTTTCACCTATGTAATATCTAAGGACATACTTCACATCTCAAGACGCGTTACATTACTAGTAACCTAACCCAGTGAACATGTTGAAAAGTTGATGAAATGCCGTCTTGTGACGTGAAAAACCGTCCAGATATCAAGAAGCTAGCGGGTCAGCGGACAGGTTGGCTGGAGCTTCACTCCGCTCGCAGACCCACCTGCTGCTAACACACCAGACGCAATCCTCCAGCTTTACTAACATTGCCCCGCTGACGCTGGATGGAAAACGACCATAGTAACGTTAGTCCTAGGATGTAGCCAGGCTAAATTAGAGATAAACTGAATTAAATTGACATGTCTGTCAACCTAAATGAACACCCCACTCGACGATGTATATGACGGCCAATCATATAGGCTAGCTTGTTGGCTAAACCTGCTTTGTTCACGTACAGCTTCGAACAACATAACGGCGACATTAATCAAAGTTATATTAATAATAATGGTAGTTAACGAGATGGCTATTAAACATTTAAACAACTATTCGCGGCTCATTTATCTGAATTCGCAGTTGTGGTAAGGCTGTGAGGCGATTTCAACAAGGTAACGTTAGCCTACGAAGCCTTCAACATCAATCTATCTAACGTAGACAAAAGTTCACCATGGTTCATTATATCAGTCCAACATTGACATTCCGGAGAGACTATACTTGCAAAATAGGCTAACGTACAATTTTCACAGTGGCCATTTACATCACGATTTTTCATAATTTAGGCTACACCTCACGTTAGCTAGCAGCGCAAGGCTGGTTCACGAAAAGCTTGAGACTGAGCAGTCGGGACTCAGGATCTACCGGTAGCTTGTCTATACCACAGACAGCGGATTAAGCTAAAAAAACAAGTGGACCGCAATAATCATGATTTAAATATGTGAATGTAATCATACATTACGTTAATGTATCTATGGGTCTGTGGTGGGTGCTGGACTGGGGGAAAAAAGTATTTTAATATGGGAAATGTTGGTCAAAAAGTTTCACCTTCAATACATGGCGTGCAGAAATAGCCTATATTTTGTCTAACCGCATGACACAGTAACTGCATTATGTGATAAATGTTTGCGAAGAAGAGCGAGTGCTCCTGTTTATTGTAGCTAGGCTATATAGGACATTGTAGCTTTAGGCCTACATAATGTGGAAAGTTATTGTGGCAGCTGCGTTTACCATTTCTATGTTGAATGGAATGCAGCTGAATACATCAATGGGGTTACGTTAGCTAAGGTAACTTAGGCAAAATATGTTCTAAAGTAGGCTAGCTATACCTATGCCTGGTTTTGTTTAAATGTACATCGAGCTACTATTATCAACAAGCTTTTGAGATAGCATGTCATTTCTACGCCTCTGACTGCTACTGCGAGCTAACAGTACATTTCATTGAACATAACCACAGAACTGTACAGTTCTGAGAGCATAATTCAGCAGTCGTCGCTAGCTAACGTTATGCATATCTATGGTCGCAAAAAAGGTTCTGCTTTCTGGGAGGGTGGGCTAATAATGGCTAATAGCCTGCTTTGTTCAACACAGCTTCGAACAACATAACGACGAGTACAGATGCAGCTCAAAAAATTTTAATATCGTGAAAAAGTTCAATATTTTTTGTCACTCATTTCAGAAAGTGAAACTCATATATTATATAGATTCATTACACATAGAGTGAAATATTTCAAGCCTTTATTTCTTGTAATTTTGATGATTATGGCTTATATTTTGCTTTAACATATTTTTAAAGTATCATATTTAATATTTGGTCGCATATCCTTTGCATGCTGTTACTTCCTGAAGTCTGTGACCAATCAACATCAAAAGACTCGATATCTTATTTTCAGGTACTGTTACAAGCGATACTATAACCTCTGCATTTGAACTGATCTCTATGGGAATTTGGGGGTGAGACTAGATTCAGCTGTAAATTACACTGGTACAGTATGGAACACATGGCTGGTTAAATGGCTGTAAGTTATCAAGGGTCTGAGCTATCGAACGAGCCCCATACCATCACTCTGTTGCAAGATATGGAGTAGATGTGGATGGATCACTGCAAGGGTTATTTCTCCTGACTCATTTTCCTATAGAACTCTATGGGGAAAAAGTCAGGAGAAACAACCCTTAAAGGGATCCATCCACATCTACTCCATATCTGGCCGCAGAGTGATGGTTTGGGGCTCGTTTGATACCTTAGACCCATGGTGACGTACAGCCATTTCGCCAGTCATTTATCGATTTCTGAGGCTGCGGGGAAAGCAAATAGCGGCATCAGGACTGTAATGTACTTTATGACAACGAACCACGAAGACGCAGTAGCCCACAAGATACCTAACAACTATCTAACATTAATTAACCAAGCGAACAGTTAAATGGTTATTTCTGGACAATGTTAATGTTTATGCAATTTTGATAATTAGATAATGTTCCATGACGTATTCATGTGGTGGATGACTCAATTTAACGAATTTCGCTGTAGTACAAGTGAAACATTGAACAGTTAATGTTGGAAATGTCTTTTGCCTTTGCAATTAAATTACGTTTGTTAATGTGAAAATAACAGTGTAATAAATTAGAAGTATTTAACAGTTGCATTCTTTTTGTCGAAAATAAACTTGTGCCCCTGTTGGGCTCGAACCCCCAATCCTGTGTGAGAGGCAGCAACTCCAATCAGTAGGCCACAAAACACCAAGCCATATGGCGGTTTTGTCTGATGTGTCCACATTAGTTTGAAGCGTTTTTATTGGTTGATAAGCTTGGTAGAGCAGGTATGCTATGTTGTTATCCAGTGGGGAGAATGATTCTTTGAGGGTAGGCAGGAAAAATTGGAAGAAGAAGAATGAGAAGAAGAAGCAGAAGAGGAAGGAGAAAAACCGCAAAATAACCCAAGTTTAGGGCTTTATTGTGTGGATGTGTGAAGTTGTATCTGAATGCTGTGTGGTTATATCAGAACATACAGAAGTTAATGTTTTTAAGGGCTGAGAGTCTGTGGTCATTGTGGTTACTTTTGTCGGAAACCCTGAAAAGTGCCAAACTCTCGGTGTTGTATAGGTATGGGGCATGCCCCGCCAAGCCGTAACTTGGCGGATGGCATACCTGCCATCCCAATAGTGTAGCCTACATACTGTAGCCTCACAGATATTAACAAGGAAAATACAAAATAATTGAAACTACTGAGTGGTGGCATTGTAGAGTCTCCAGAGCAGCACATGGTATCCAGGTGAAGCATATTAAAATGCAAACGATGCCCAGACCAACATTGCATAAAGGACACACTCATGCACCGCTCTTCTAGCATGTAGCTTACATTAGTCACACCAGTTGCAGGTCTCTGTCTCCCCCTAGTGGTTGTTAATTGCAACTAAAAGTATGTTGTTTGGGCCCATATCATTTTTTATACTGCATATAATTTTAATGGAAGCATTTTAGCTCTGATATAATCTTGTGCCATTTAACCACGTCAGTGGGAACAGAAATTTTTGCCCTTTCTTGCTTCGCTGTAAGTAAGGAATATGTTGTCCGGGAGTCACCAATCAAAGTAAGGCAAGGTAATAGCTATGTGCAGATTTAATCACTTTATTTAAATATTGAAATAAAGTCGTTTTTGTTTTTTTTGATAGCAAACATTATTGGAATAGCATTGATTACAATTAGAATAATTAGAACATTTGACGAATCACACCAATATCAAAAAAGGTGGTAAGAACTTCACTGTATCCGCAAAACTACTGTTCATTTCAGTAATAATTGAAATTGTACATGCAGCAATTACATTATTTTAACACACATTAAGAGGTGGGGCAAGAAGTAAGAAATCTGGTTTTTATATCTACCAGTTCATAAAATTTACCCCGTTACAAAGTTGAAGAATTTCCCTTTGTACCCTTTGAACAACGAGTAGGCTATTCTAACCTACAGTATCTTTCTCTACATTAAATGTAGATCTATTAACCCATAAATGTATTTTTTTAAATGCAGTCTTGTTAGGCATACTATTGTGATCATTGTTTTCTTGAAGGAGATTCGTCTCATAATAGCACTTGAAATAAAATAAATAGCCTTATCGATCGTTTGCAGTACAAGCTACGTTGTCAGAAGAATTTTATCTAATTCCGTTAATTTTGATGTGCATTTTTATACATAGTTCCCCCCATTTTAGGGGACCAAAAGTAACTGGACAAATGAACATAAACTTTAATAAAGTTATCATATTTAATAACAGGAAAGCAAATAATCATTTTTCTGTGCGTTAAAGTTGACATGCTTCTAAATTAAGTACAAGAAAATAAATGTGTGATTTTTGGGAGCGCTAGTAGTGGTGTGCAGCCCAGCTCAAAAGCTACTATGTGGCAGAGGCTGTAAATAATGTGTGTGTGGTCCATGGTTCAGAAAGATTTATCTTTGCCTGTTCTATTTTTCACTGAAGAGTCAATGAAACGATACCACAAAGTCCTCGAGCTTGTGAAAAGTGGCTCTACAAAGGCAGAGGCGTACAACAAGAGAAATGTTAACAGAAACACTACCGCCACTCAAGCACCTATTGTGGAGTTGGCAGCTGTCAACCCAGAGTCACTCAAGCATCATTTTAAAAAGGAGATAGCAGCCTGAAATTTGCAGACAAATGGATGGCACAGTGTATTTTGGAGCCAAACGCTGGCCTCATTAATGCCATGAAACAAGCCAATGACCTGCTTGACATTGGCAAATGTAAAGCAGGTCATATTGGCTCCAAAATACACTGTAAGGACATGATTGCACATTTGCAATAATTTCAATAATATAGCTGCAAGCAGCGATACACGGGGTCCAAGCACACACAGGCAATAGTAAGCCTAAAGTTATCTGGTCATTTGGTTCATGGGTTGTGGACATTTCCACATTTTACCCTGCAATAACATTAACAATAACAATTTACACATGCAATTTGATTGATATACTGAAAACATATATAAAGTTTTGTGATGATCAGACATTGCATTCAAAAGTGATTTGAATCTTTGTAATAGGCCACGCCCACACTGGTTTTTATTGGCTTGCTGCTGCCATATTTTTAATGTAGAAACTTTGTTTATATAACTTCAAGATTTTCGTTTGTAGATGCAGCATGCCAAGTGTCATGCAATTTGGTCAAACCATCTAGAAGGAGATACATTTTAAAGGTTTTTTATAATATTCAAAATGGCAGAAATCGAATATGGTACACCATGTTTTATTGAGGCATTATTTTTCTACAAATAGAGGCATGTAAGAACATATGAAGGTTATGACAGTAGTTCAAACAGAATGACAAATAGCCTTGTTGAAAAACTCCAAGGTTTGATTAATTACTATAGCGCCCCCTATTGAGCGATTCACACCAAATTGTACAGCTTAGTACATGCTTACTAGTACATACCAAATTTCAAGTTGATTGGACCTCAGTAAGTCTGTCTAATGAGTGCTAAAATTTGATTGGCTGATGGCGGCCATATTTACTTTCCTTTATATGACTTTTAAAGATTTTCTTTAGTAGATGCTGCATGCCAAGTTTCATGCAATTTGGTCAAACCGTCTAGGAGGAGATAGATTTTGAAGGTTTTTCACAAAATGTAAATTAGAAAAAAATCCAATATGGTGGACTATATTTGAGGAAAATTTGGGAATTTGGGACCTTGGAAATCTTGTAAAAAAATAAAAATAATAATAATAATTTGATGATAGGCCAAACGGTTCAAAAGTTATAGCCCAAAAAAGGTAAAAGATTTCACTTCTTCCTATAGCGCCACCATCTCGGGAATCTGGGTAAGTTTTGTTGTCTGAGGTACTCGTGGAACTGGGTACCTATGTACCAAATCTGGTTGCTCTAGCATGTACAATTTTTGCTGGGCAAACACTTCTAGGGCAGAAAAATAATAAAAATAATTGGAACAAAACCAATAGGTTTCATTGAGTTTATTTTTGTATTGGCAGCAAAGTACATTTTGATCCATACAGTATGGATTTTAATTATTTCTGTGAGTAATTGGCACCACAGAGCAAGCTTGACAATTAACCAGTGTTTCACACCACCATATACAGACGTGCTCAAATTTGTTGGTACCCCTGGTAAAGATGAGTAAAAAGGGTTATAAAAAATTCACGGTTTGGTGAATTAGCTTAATCTCACACTGAAAAAATGAAAAGAATCCAACATTGACGTTCATTTATTATGAGAATAAAAAATCATCAAGAAATAATTATTTTTAACAAAACCATTATTTGCACCCCTGCATTTATATATAGAATAAAGTATTATTTTTAATATTTGGTCACATATCCTTTGCATGCCATGACTTCCTGATGTCTGTGACCCAACAACATCAAAAGACTCTTTTTTTCTGGTACTCTTACAAACGATACTAAATGTCTCTGCATTTGAATGGATCTCTATGGGAATTGGGGGGTGGGACCAGATTTAGCTGTAAATTACACTGGAACAGTATGGAACACATGGTTGGCTAAATGGCTCTAAGTCATCAAGGGTCTGACATATCAAACAAGCCTCAAACTATCACTCTGTTTCCAGATATGCAGTAGATATGGATGGGTGGTTTCTCCTGACAAATTTTCCTATTGAACTCTATGGAAAAATAAGTCAGGAGAAGAAACCATTCAAGTTATCCAAGTCATGACTAGTTGGTGGGGCACATGACTATTAATTCATTATTAAGCAGATGTATAGTTGTGATGTTAGCTCACATAATTACGCGTTAGTTAATGATTTGTAAATAAATAATCATGTCGTAACTACTTGGTGGGGCACATGACTATTAACTCATTGCTGATGTATAGTTGTAATGTTAGTTCACATAATTGCACATTAGTTAATGATTTGTAAAGATATAATCATGTCATGACTTTACTTGGTGGGGCACATGACTCAATTAATTAAGTAGATGTATGGTAATTGTAATATTAGCTCACATAATTACGCATTAGCCAATCATTTGTAAATATATAGGCGAATGATGCCATGATTTGCAGCACAAGCTACGTTGTCAGAAGAACTTCATCTTATTCCATTAATTTAGATTATCTGCTTTTGATTTCAGTGCATCATCAGTAGCCTAGGCCACACGCTGATGCCGAAGTAAGCCTATATTCGTCCGAATAAAATAGCAATTTTAGCGTGTTTTTCAGGTTGTCGATTCTGGGCTTAAGTAAGGGCTTAAGCTTCTCATTCGCGGCAGCCGTCGTTAAAGGCTGAGGGGGCTCGCCCAATTTTACTCCCTCATCGACAGCACCCTCGCCGTTGAGAAGATTGCTAATGGCCTCGCATTCTGCACAGTTCCCGTGCTTCCAGTTAGCCTTTTTTTCGTCACACTCTGCTGGTGAGAATACAACCCCCGGAAATATTTCCCAACATTTCTCACAGGGAGACCTCTGAACGTATCTCTGACCTGATCCACGAACAATGGGAACAGAGTTCCCTGCGCGGTCTTCATCTATTTTGTCGTTGAGCACGGTAAAGGCCGCAGAATACACGGTCTTCGGAAGCAATATGGACTTATTGCCTTTAGCGGCCAAACATACGCCCAATGCTACCTTTCGATTCCACGTTTTGACGCAGGACAGGTTGATGAAGAAATCCCGCTTTGCTTTCCCCGTGCAAGCCACAGACGCGCCAAAGTACTTCTTGGTTTTCTTGTTTGCTTTTCCGAAGTAGCAATAACTAACAACAGTAGATGCTAAACAGAAATCGTTTCCGCACATGTTTCCACTGTTCTGAGGAACATGCATTTTTCCATTCAGGTCCAACAGCGTCTTCATGACTTGGTCCTCAGAAGTCTGGACAACCTTTGGACAGATAATTAGATAAGCAACTGTATAATTGACTACCCAATTAATTAGACAATGACATCTAAATGAATCCTAGCTGTGTTTAATTTGATCACTTTTTAACACTTGCAGTGCACTGCCACTAGTGTGAATATACTGTATCAGAATATAATATGTTACCACATCCAGAAGAATTGAGTAAGGGGTTCTTGAGGGCAGGTGGCTTGTGTACTTCTCAAATACATCAGGAAATGACCGTTTCACACTTGTGACCATGTTTTCAGGCAGAAGGTTCTGTGGCTCAATGGATGGGACGTTTATGTATCCAATGAAAAGAATGCTGTGCAAAATCTGTTGATAAACAGCAGAGTTTACAATAAAAGCCATCACATCTCAGCCATTCGGTGAAAGGTAGGAATATACCCTGGACAGGACACCAATCCATCACAGGACTCACACAAAGCATTCACATTCATACCCCCAAGAACAATATAGACTCTCCAATTAACCTAACCTGCATGTCTTTGGACTGTGGGAGGGAACCAATGTACCCAGAGGAAGTTTTTAGACAAAAATCAACCTCCAGCAACATCATTATAAAAAATTGTGCAATAGGAACTATGTCGAACTCAATATAGGCTATATGTGCACACACTCTGAAACCACAGAGAACCTATATGATTATTTATGCTAAAGAAGCGCTCAGATTATAACGTGAGAAAACAGCAAACATTATCTGTATTTTTGATTCAACGCTGGATAGTTTGCTCATGTAAGAGTGTCAAATGAATTGTGTTATTGCTCATGAAAGGCATCTTTATAAATTTGACCATATATGACCGCTATATTTTATACTCCACAAAGGTGTTTCATATACATTATA
The DNA here is from genome assembly GCA_022702515.1 of Ilyophis sp. 1 JC-2022. Classification (NCBI taxonomy): domain Eukaryota; kingdom Metazoa; phylum Chordata; class Actinopteri; order Anguilliformes; family Synaphobranchidae; genus Ilyophis; species Ilyophis sp. 1 JC-2022. The sequence continues at coordinate 98,297,166 of CM040394.1, forward strand.
CAATTAGCATCATAATTAATTGGACAGTGACACATTTTTTGTTATTTTGGTTCTGTACTCTAGCACTTTGAAGATACAAGGAGGTTGAAGTGCAGACTGTCAGCTTTAATTTGAGGGTATTTTCATCCATATCAGATGAACCATTCAGAAATTATAGAACCTTACAAAGTACATAGTCCCCCCCCCCCCCATCAAAAAATATTGGACAGTTTAAAATAATGTAAAATAAAGTAATAATTTTTAATACTTAGTCGCATATCCTTTGCATGCCATGATTTCCTGATATCTGTGACCCAACAATATCAAAAGACTCTTAATATCTTATTTTCTGGTGCTCCTACAAATGATACTATAACCTCTCTGCATTTGAATGGATCTCTGGGAATTGGAGGGTGGGACTAGATTTAGCTGTAAATTACACTGCAACAGTATGGAACACATGGTTGGCCAAATGGCTCATCATGGGTCTGACGTATCAAACAAGCCTTAAACAATAACTCTGCTGCCAGATATGCAGTAGATATGGATGGATAATTTGAAGGGTTTCTTCAATGAGATAATCAATGTTATTCACTTCACCTGTCAGTGGTTTTAATGTTGTGGCTGATCGATATATATATATACACACACTGCTCAAAGAAATTAATGGAAAACTTAACCAACACAGTATAACACCAAGTCAATTAAACTTCTGGGATATCGATCTGTCCAGTTAGGAAGCGTAAATGATCGTGAATCAATTTCACCTGCTTTGGTGCAAATTAAAGTGACAACAGGTAGACAGGAGAGGCAACAGCAACCCCCCAAAAAAAATGGTTTTGCAGGTGGTGGCCATAGACCATTTATCTCTCCTTATCCTTCCTGACTGATTTTTCTCTAGTTTTGTATTTTGCTAGTGCCCTTGTCACTACTGGTAGCATGAGGCGCTACCTGCAGCCCATTCAGGTTGCACAGGTAGTCCAGCTCCTCCAGGATGGCACATCCGTACATGCCGTCGCAAGAAGGTTTGCTGTGTCTCCCAGCACAGTCTCAAGAGCGTGGAAGAGATACCGGGAGATGGGCCATTACACGAGAAGAGCTAGACAGGGCCGTAGAATGGCAACAACCCAGCGGCAGGACCAGCATCTGCTCCTTTGTGCGAGGAGGAACAGGAGGAGCACTGCCAGAGCCTCCAGCGGGCTACTCGTGTGCATGTTTCTGACCAAACTGTCAGAAACAGGCTCCATGAGGGTGGCATGAGGGCCCGACGTCCTGTAGTGGGACGTCCTGTAGCCCAGCACCGTGCAGCTCGATTGGCATTTGCCAGAGAATACCAGAATTGGCAGGTTCTCTTCAGATGAGAGCAGGTTCACACTGAGCACATGTGACAGATGTGAGTCTGGAGTTATGCTGCCTGCAACATCATCCAGCATGACCGGTTTGGCGGTGGGTCAGTGATGGTCTGGGGAGGCATATCCTTGGAGGGCCACACAAACCTCCATGTGCTAGCCAACGGTACCCTGACTGCTGTTAGGTACCGGGATGAAAGCCTCAGACCCATTGTCAGACCGTACGCTGGTGCAGTGGGCCCTGGGTTCCTTCTGGTGCAGGACAATGCCCGGCCTCATGTTACATTACATTACATTACATTATAGGCATTTAGCAGACGCTCTTATCCAGAGCGACTTACACAACTTCCTATTACATTTATCCATTCATACAGCTGGATATATACTGAAGCAATTCAGGTTAAGTACCTTGCTCAAGGGTACAACGGCAGTGTCCTACCTGGGAATCGAACCTGCAACCTTTCAGTTACAAGTCCAGCTCCTTAACCATTATACTAACTGCCGCCCTCATGTGGCCAGAGTGTGTAGGCAGTTCCTGGATGACGAAGGCATTGATGCCATTGACTGGCCCTCACATTCCCCAGACCTGAATCCAATTGAGCACGTCTGGGACGTTATGTATCGGTGCATCCGCCTCCGCCAAGTAGCGCCACAGACTGTCCAGGAGCTCACTGATGCCCTGATCCAGGTCTGGGAGGAGATCCCCCAGGACACCATCCGCCGTCTCATCAGGAGCATGCCCAGACGTTGTCGGGAGTGCATACAGGCATGTGGGGGCCATACACACTACTGAGCCACATTATGAGTTGTCGTGATGAAATTCACACAAGTTGGATCAGCCTGTGATCTCAATTTTTCACTTAGATTTTCGGTGTGATTTTGAATCCAGCCTTCAATGGGTTAATGATTTTGGTTTCCATTGACCGTTCTTACGTCATTTTGTTCTCGACGAATTACACAATATAATCAATAAAGATATATATTATCTATTAATAAAGATATATATATATCGAATATTTCGTTCATTGAGATCTGCGATGTGTGATTTAAGTGTTCCCTTAATTTCTTTGAGCAGTGTATATATATATATATATATATATGTATATAATGTGCCCTTGTTTCTGTGAACAAGAAAATGTATGCTGTTAGAAATGTGAGCAGGCACACAGGTGTAAGTTTATAAAGAAAGGTCAAACCTCTGCAATGTAGGCCCTGGCCTTTTCCTTGCCAAGTTTTTGTCTTTCGCACAAAGCTGTTATATATTCCAGAGACTGCTCAAAGAACACGGTGCTGCTCATGATCAGAATCTGCCGCTGTCTGCCATCATCCTCCACAAATTTTATTTCTCCCAGACTGTAAAAGAAAAACATACAGTATATGTTCAATAAATCAGCTTATTATCAACTGGAAAATGGTCCTGGAGGTAATAAAATTGAATGTAATGAGCTTACCTCATCTCTGGAGCTGTTACTTAAGTCTGAGTGTAGACAAAGTGTCCAAGACAAGGGAAACAGTGCCGATGGCTGATGAAAGAGAAAATAATATTCTTAAAGTTTTATCACCAGGTAGTGCCAAATTCGGCAGAGTTGAGTCAGTTTTTGCATGTATTTATTTATTAAATCTTGAATAAAATATATTGGTCGTTTTGATTTTGTTAATGGGGTCAATCCTGTTAACCGGTGCCTTTTGGACCTGGTAACTTTTGAAAAAAATATTTTAGATTTTTCATGTTTTTAACATTTCATCAGAAAAATAATATGTTTAACTGTCTGGAAAACATATTGGCCAAGCTCAGGCACTTAAATCCTTATAATTATGGGCAGTTTGTTCAGATATGGACCGTGACAGTATTCCACCCTGTTAGGACATATGAATAACAATCACAAAGTGTTAAAAATGCAAGTGCATTACAATATTTACATTTTCTTGTGCATTATGTGTCCCTTATTCGATTATATTTGTTTATTGTCTAAAAATATTTTTTTATGTGTTCATTGTGTTTTGTTCAGCTAACTGTGAGGGTTTGTGTAGAATAACGATGAGCCAAACACGACAAAGGAAAAATGGATACAAAATCCCTGGCCGTAGCCAAACAATAACACACCCCTATAAAAAGGGCTAGCCTCGTAAACACGGGCAGAGAGAAGACTCTGAATAGTCACCACTAAATAAAATAGTGAGAGGAGGAAAGGAAAAAACAATGCACCTTCGGAACGTGACTATAACGCCCGATAATTGGTGAAATCAACAAAATAAAAATAAAACTCACCCACAGAAACGAGAGAGTGGAAGTGTAGAGAGGAAAGAGAAAAAGGGAACAAATATACAAATTCCCTTGGCTTCAAGGCCAGAAAATCTCAAGCTGCGACAAAGAAAATAATCTTTTTCTTTAAACGGCAGAGAGACAGAAATGACTAACCTTGACTTATAATTAAAATAATTTGAGTATTTTATTATTTAATGACTAATATTTCTTGTAAAAGTTGCTAATTTGTGCTGGGGACATGGCAAAAACGAACATGTGTACCAAATACAAAGTGGTTAAAATACAAAATAGTATCCAATAAAAATACCCTTTTCTGTCATGTATACGATAAGGAAGACCTAAACCTATAATTGAAGCCTTTTAGAATAAACATTTTATATCAAATATGAAGTAGGATTTCCTGGGGACATTAAAAGACCGGTTAACAGAATTGACCCAATGTGTATAATTTTTGGTTGGCTTAACTATCCAAAAGTATGAGGAACCACCTTATAATTTACATCTGCTCAGTTTTACCATTAGTTGGTGTTGGCAAAACACATTAGATGGTAGAACTGAGAGGGCGTTTTATGACCTGCACTACGGAAAAGAAACCCATTATAAACGGAACTGCTTGTTTGAATTTTTACGTGAATTTCTTTCTTTTTGCACATGCAAACGTTCCCGGTTTTCAGCATATCCTGTTCTCAGATTATTTTATCAAATTAGCCTAGCTAATTTCGCAGTAAACAGGCTTTTTTTCTCATTCAAAATGTGGACTCCTTTGCGGAAGTTTCTGTACGACACACCTAGGCTACAAATCCATGCACACCCTAACATTACCAGGAAATGAGCACTTTTTATTTTAAGACAAATATGATATTTTATATAGCATTGCCTCAGTTAGCTAATATGCAGCAGTAGCCTAAATCGGGCGACAATACCATTGCGTTATAGCAGCTTTAAATTACCTCAATTTGGGGGGTTATTCCTCGTTCCCTGTTCTGCTTAGTAGATGTGATATTCTTCTGCAACGACACCCAGGGCTATATTGCAGTTCTATGGTTTCAGTTTCGTTTATTTCAGGTTCCGCCTACTGAAATAGTTCGTCTAGCCTAGATTTATTAAGGTTTATACTGAACAAATATGCTTAATTGTTCTCGCGTAATTTCTTTATAACCATATTTTACTTGAATTGCCTCTGTGCCAAATTGTAGCCTACTTAAGCTCACTTGGAGCTCAGTGTATGAGTGAAACTTTTGCTTTGCTCAGATATCTTTCTAAGCCATACTAAATTTCTACAAAGATTATTTTTGAAACCGTGTACTTCATTAATTGATCAACCGTCGCACAATGACGAGGCTTTAAAGTGTGAAAGTAGCCTAAGAATCAAACACTCAATATGGTAATCATGACCACGATCTTGTAGTTAGTACAGTGCCCAACGTAATTGTTGGTTAAGCAGTTTCATCATTTGGTTCAAAGTTCAAATCAAACTAGGCTATTCATATTAGGTTATGTAGCCTACTGACTTACATTACTGATTTACCCCCATACATGTTACATTCATTTTTTTTATTAACATTGCTTACGATAACTTAAGTGGGAAAACACCATTCTTTTAAGCAATGATCTTCAGTCCGTTCGCTGCCGGTGTTGTGTCGAATTCTGTTTCCCCACGAAATCATGTTCCCCCTAGCGTTGCTGCGCAATTTTCTCAGGAAATAGCGTAATGGGCGCGCGACCTGAGATCAGCTCGCTCCCAAGGAGGAATGCTCGTGCCACTTACGTGAATCTCAGTTTGTATAGGCTACGTTTTAAGCGATTTGTTCTTTTGCGACAAGGAAATCTTAAGATCAGAAGCCGCGATATGCAGGTCAGCCTATACGTAAAACAGTGAAATACGTTCAGAAAAGCAGCAAGTGTTCTGGTGGCTTTGTCGTCAGTTTGTATGGTGTCAGTGACTTCGTTCACTTAGTCTTGTAACGAGTACGTTACATAACCGACTGTATAAAATATATATGAAGCTCAATGAACATGATCAGACTGTTTATGAGTAAGATATACAATAAACGTCATACTACAGTTATTTTGACCGTGTCTGAGTATGTTATTATTAGTAGCCTACTGTCATTATTATTCCTACGAGTAGAAGAGGATGTGGTGGGGTATTAATGATGGTGGTATTACGAATAGTGGTAACGTTAGTGGTAGCAACAAAATACGTGATTTCTACGGTTATTTTCTTTATCTGGCATTAGTATATTTTTGCATTTTATATGTGTGTGTATATATATGTATATGGATACATGTATATATGCAGTATATATATATATATACATACACACAGTATATATGAGTGTGTGTGTGTGTGTGTGTGTGTGTGTGTGTGTGAAAAACGCTATATATAAAGTGAATTAATTATTAATAATTAACATTATTGTTATTAGTAGCAGTACATTACATTACATTACAGTTATTTGGCAGACACTTTTATCCAAAGTGATGTACAATAAAGGTTCTGTCACCTTCCCACTCCCTATTTTCCAAAAAAAATACATTCAACAAACTAATACTGGTAATGCATCACCCAAAATAGTCAATTCACCAAGTTTCACCATTTTACCACCTAATCTGTCCGTTTCCATAGGGGGCACAGTATCTGACGGCTGAATTTAACCCCATCAGATAGCGTGCCCCCTATGATTCTGCAGAAAGGAAGGTCTCACATACACCAAACTAATAGTGGTAACTCATCTAACCATATAGAGATAACTCACCAAGTTTCACCATCTTACCACCTTATCTGTCCATTTCCATAGGGGGAACGGGATCTGACAGCTGAATTTAAACCCATCAGATTCCGTGCCCCCTATGATTTTGCAGAAAGGAAGGGCTCACATACACCAAACTAATAGTGGTAACACATCTAACCATATAGAGATAATTCACCAAGTTTCATTATCTTACCACCTTATCTGTCTGTTTCCATAGGGGGAACGGGATCTGACAGCTGAATTTAAACCCATCAGATTCTGTGCCCCCTATGATTTTGCAGAAAGGAAGGTCTCACATACACCAAACTAATAGTGGTAACTCATCTAACCATATAGAGATAACTCACCAAGTTTCACCATCTTACCACCTTATCTGTCCATTTCCATAGGGGGAACGGGATCTGACAGCTGAATTTAAACCCATCAGATTCCGTGCCCCCTATGATTTTGCAGAAAGGAAGGTCTCACAAACACCAAACTAATAGTGGTAACTCATCTCACCATATAGAGACAATTCACCAAGTTTCACCATCTTACCACCTTATCTGTCCGTTTCCATAGGGGGAACGGGATCTGACAGCTGAATTTAAACCCATCGGATTCCGTGCCCCCTATGATTTTTAGAGCACTGATGAGGAAGAAAGGCATCCATGTGTCAAGGTGGAGATGTGACACAGTGCCTCATCCCCAACAGCTGGATTCCACTTCTTGTGGAGTCTTTGCATTGAAGGTGTGTGAACCATTAACATTAAATCTGAGTATGTGAATGCACATTACAATTCCTCTAATAGTAATGGTCGTACTATAATTTAAGCAGTAGAAGTTAATAAAATGATATATTCTGTTTTATATTTTCAGTTTGCAGAGGAAATCTTGGAGGAGGAAACAGTCAGATTTCCTCCAGACTTTGGAAACTTAACTTGTGTGCGTTGGGAAATTGCCACCACTCTGCTCAGAGAGTCAGGTATATTGTGTAATAGCACTACTGTTAGGAAAATTATTTTCTTCTCAGCATGTTCGTTCAAGGTGGAGGTGAAGACAGGACTCTTGAAACCAAATTTAAAGTATAAGTATTTAATGAGACAAATAGCAAGTAAAGTCGATACAGCAGACAGCTCAGCAAACTCTCAAACAGATGTGCTCAGGTGTCCACCGGGAGCGCTCTGCCCCTCCAATCGTGGGCTTCAATTCTTGTATGACCTCCCTGGTTCCTGATTGGTTACTCTGTGTTGTAGGTGGGCAACCAATCAGCCGTCCGTGCACCATCTCAGTCCTCCAATCAGAAGGCCTCACACCCCAAAAATTCCCATAAATCACATGATTTCTCGTAACTTTAAGACAGTTAGTTTTGTTGGCTAAAAGTGACCTGGGGGCCCCTTAGCACCCATCTACAAGTTCCTGTTATCTCAGCAGTTCCCTGACCTTTTAAACTTGTGGTTGGCTAAACTTCCTGTAGCAGTGACAAATGTTGCAAGATTGGGGCCCCTTAGCTCTACAAGTGTATAAGTCAGAGTCAAGCTATATATTTTTTAAAATATTTCCACACTACTAACAGGCAGCATTACTGACAAACAAAATCTAAATAACTTACCTATAAAACCATGACAATCAGTTAAAGCTGATGACAGAATTAAATGTGATTACTAAAAGATTTGAAAATTGATGGGCTAGAAGTTGGAACAGCTTATCTTGAGAAATGCGTTTCCCTTTTCTGAAGTGATTATGTTTTTCACACAGATGATCTAACCAACCTCTGTCACTTCTGCGGAGAGAAAAATGTGGACGTGGAGTCTGAGGCAGTGCTGAATTGGGTATTTTGAATAACATAATGTATATAGCATGCAAGTGAAATCCTTAGAAAAATGTATCAAGCATTCACCTACCTCTTAGTAACAAGAAAACAGCTATGCAATGCAGTATGCAGTCAAAACCCTAACCTTAGTAGAACAATTTGCAACCGCAATTTTTATTTTTCTTAAACTTCCTAAGCCTGTCTCATACCCTGTTAAATCAGGAGAATGTGAGACCAGCATGTGCTCTTCTCTGAAACACATGCTGCTGTATGCCACCACTTCTTTTCATCTGCAGTCCACTGGCTATGCTTACGCAGTCATAGCATCAGAGGAAACATTTAATACGTTTGCATTGACAGGCCTATTACAGACATGTACATGACCAATAGGGGGTCACTAGTGCACAAAACACAGTATGTGTCCCAATATTCTTCACTCCACACCTCCTTTCTGCCACTCCTCTCCTCCATTGGTCTCCTACCCGGAAATATGCAAAACTGCCTGTACGTTTCAAGTACAAGTATTTGCATGTACAGTATACACTGTACCTGACATTTTGCGGTTTGTGTCGAGATATTAACTATTTATTACTATATGTAACCATTAATATATAATTAATATGTAATCAGTGATTAGATTAAAACACAAAGATTGGTTTCCGGGGCACGGAGGAGAAGAGGTGGTAATGGAGGAAAGGAGGGTGCATTTTTTGAGTATTGGGACGCACCCAAGGTTTTTCCCCAATTCCACCAACACAAGAGCCAATTATGCATTGCTGTCTACCAAGCACTGACACTGGATTCGAAACCAGACCATGTGGGATGTCCATGCACTGAAGCAGTGCTTTAAAAGGTGGAGCCGCCAACCAGGGAGGTATTTCATGAAGCAGGATTACAGAGTTAGCTGTATTACTGCACTGATTGAACCCTCCCAAATATGGAACACGGACTTAAGTAAAAACGGCTGTTCTGGGTTTTATTCAGTGCGGTTATCCAGCTAACTCAGTGATCTTGCTTTGTGAAATACCCCCCTGAGGTGGAAAGTCCAGGGGTCAGAAAGTAAAAGTCCTGCCATGAGTTGCTTCTACCCATTAACTCATCCAGCTGATTTCACTAATTATTCCGACCTCCTGGCTGAAGAATTCTGCTAATTATCAAATCAAGGTGATTGGAACAAAATACTGGGGAGGTCTTTTACTTCTTGAACCTGGATTTTTGTCAACAAATTTGTCAACAAATGTTATTCATGAAGGCCTTTACATTTTAATAAAAAGTTATTTTCTTTGCTAGATAACAGTATTTTTTTACATTACAGATTTCATGTGATGACTGTGGAAGGTGGTTCCATCATCAATGTGTGGGGAATCCAGAGATGGAAAAGCCATTCATGTGCTCAGCATGTATGTTGTAGTAATTCTGGCTTTTGTATTTATATTTATTTCTGTTCTTCCATTCTACTGTATTATAGTTCATAATTAGCTATAACTTCTTTATCATTTTCTTGTTATTACTTATTACTTATTTTTTTATAAATGTTTTTGTTGTAAATATTATTATTATTTTGTTGTTCTTATTAAAGTTATTTATGTTTTTCTTTTTATAATGGTGTCTCACAGTTCTTCTCATTTATTAATTTATTAATCTTACCATTAACAAAAAGGTAATGGGAGGGATGGTAAAAGGGCCTTTTTTGAATCTTAAACTCTGCGATCTTTCTGATAATTTGATACCGATAATGTAACATTGGAGCAATGACCATTGGTATACCTTTGCGGGAAGAAAAAAAGCATACCATCATAAAAAAGTTTGGGACAAAATGTCCTTGTTCAGACTGATGCACAGCAAGGGTCGATCCATTTTAGGATTTTGTGCAAGTTTCTGCTCTTAATTATTTAATTATCTCAATCATATCCTGAGCTGACATTTGTATAAGCACCAGCTACAGTCGCAGACTGCAGGAGTGAACCAGCATAGCTTATAGAGCTGTCAGAAAATTAACAATAAAGTAATTCATTTAAAAAAATAAATAGACAGGACTGGAGCTGTGCACCCCTGCTTTAAAGAGTCAATAACCCCTTATAATAGTGCTGTAACACAAAAGGTCCCACTCTGTTAATTTACATGTGCATACATCAGACTGTATAAAGCAACATAAGAGAATTTTTTTAAAAAGTTGTTTACAGGTAATTACATGATTCATTTTAATTCTTAATTAATTAATGCAAAGGCAAAGTATTACAATATGATCAAGTCTTTTTGATTAAAATGAGGCCAAGATTTGGCCATACCATTTACGGTTGTCAAAATAAGTCTTGGAAGTAGAGCTGGGTAGGCCAAATGTGGAGTGAAAAAGGACACTTTGCCCCTGGCTTTCTTATGGTATGGGTTTTTTTCTCGAAAGTATACTAATGGTCAATGCTCCACGGTTACATTACAACGGTCCAAAATCAGAAATATGTGAGAGGTCAATATTCCAAAAGGGGATATTTTCCACCAGGAAGACATTCCAAAATCATGGAATGTCAGGGGCATTCATTCCAAAATCATGGGCATTAATATGTTTGAGTTACTCCACATTTGGTGGTAAAACAGCCTCCACTCCCTTGGGATGGCTCACTACTAGATGTTGGAACATTGCTGTGTGCATTTGTTTCCATTCGGTCAGAAGAGCATTATTCTCGACAAACCATTTCTATCTGGACTTCTATTTGTGCATGGGGCTTTGTCATTCTGAAACTTTTGCCAAAAATGTGGAAAGCCAGAATCGTCTAGAATGTCATGCTGTAGTGTTGAGATTTGCCTTCACTGGAAATAAAGAGCCTAGCCTGAACCATAAAAAACAGCCCCAGACCAAGCGGTGTCCAGATACTATTGGGCATAGAGTGTATACGTAAATCAATGTAGTAATGTATTGGTGCTGAAATATATCTGTATGGTGAGATGTTTAACCAGTATTAGTTTGGTAAATCTGAGACGTTCCTTTATTAAGAATCAAGGGGTAATAGTATCCGACGGGGCTCAATTTTACATTACATTACAGGCATTTAGCAGACGCACTGATCCAGAGCGACGAACACAACTTTTTAGCTTTTTTTTTTTACATATTATCCATTTATACAGCTGGATAATATGGCCAGTTCCTTAACCATTACATTACACTGCCACCCAAATTTGGTGGAAAGATGGTGAAACTTGGTGAATTATCTATATGGTTAGATGAGTTACCACTATTAGTTTGGTGTATGTGAGACCTTCCTTTCTGCAAAATCATAGGGGGCACGGAATCTGATGGGTTTAAATTCAGCTGTCAGATCCCGTTCCCCCTATGGAAACGGAGAGATAAGGTGGTAAGATGGTGAAACTTGGTGAATTATCTCTATATGGTTAGATGAGTTACCACTATTAGTTTGGTGTATGTGAGCCCTTCCTTTCTGCAAAATCATAGGGGGCACGGAATCTGATGGGTTTAAATTCAGCTGTCAGATCCCGTTCCCCCTATGGAAACGGACAGATAAGGTGGTAAGATAATGAAACTTGGTGAATTATCTCTATATGGGGAGATGAGTTACCACTATTAGTTTGGTGTATGTGAGCCCTTCCTTTCTGCAGAATCATAGGGGGCACGGTATCTGATGGGTTCAAATTCAGCTGTCAGATCCCGTTCCCCCTATGGAAACGGACAGATAAGGTGGTAAGATAATGAAACTTGGTGAATTATCTCTATATGGTTAGATGAGTTACTAGTATTAGTTTGGTGTATGTGAGACCTTCCTTTCTGCAAAATCATAGGGGGCACGGAATCTGATGGGTTTAAATTCAGCTGTCAGATCCCGTTCCCCCTATGGAAACGGAGAGATAAGGTGGTAAGATGGTGAAACTTGGTGAATTATCTCTATATGGTTAGATGAGTTACCACTATTAGTTTGGTGTATGTGAGCCCTTCCTTTCTGCAAAATCATAGGGGGCACGGAATCTGATGGGTTTAAATTCAGCTGTCAGATCCCGTTCCCCCTATGGAAACGGACAGATAAGGTGGTAAGATAATGAAACTTGGTGAATTATCTCTATATGGGGAGATGAGTTACCACTATTAGTTTGGTGTATGTGAGCCCTTCCTTTCTGCAGAATCATAGGGGGCACGGTATCTGATGGGTTCAAATTCAGCTGTCAGATCCCGTTCCCCCTATGGAAACGGACAGATAAGGTGGTAAGATAATGAAACTTGGTGAATTATCTCTATATGGTTAGATGAGTTACTAGTATTAGTTTGGTGTATGTGAGACCTTCCTTTCTGCAAAATCATAGGGGGCACGGAATCTGATGGGTTTAAATTCAGCTGTCAGATCCCGTTCCCCCTATGGAAACGGACAGATAAGGTGGTAAGATGGTGAAACTTGGTGAATTATCTCTATATGGTTAGATGAGTTACTAGTATTAGTTTGGTGTATGTGAGACCTTCCTTTCTGCAGAATCATAGGGGGCACGGTATCTGATGGGGTTAAATTCAGCCGTCAGATCCCGTTCCCCCTATGGAAACGGACAGATTAGGTGGTAAAATGGTGAAACTTGGTGAATTATCTCTATATGGTTAGATGAGTTACCACTATTAGTTTGGTGTATGTGAGACCTTCCTTTCTGCAAAATCATAGGGGGCACGGAGTCTGATGGGTTTAAATTCAGCTGTCAGATCCCGTTCCCCCTATGGAAACGGACAGATAAGGTGGTAAGATGGTGAAACTTGGTGAATTATCTCTATATGGTTAGATGAGTTACTAGTATTAGTTTGGTGTATGTGAGACCTTCCTTTCTGAAAAATCATAGGGGGCACGGAATCTGATGGGTTTAAATTCAGCTGTCAGATCCCGTTCCCCCTATGGAAACGGACAGATAAGATGGTGAAACTTGGTGAATTATCTCTATATGGGGAGATGTGTTACCACTATTAGTTTGGTGTATGTGAGCCCTTCCTTTCTGCAGAATCATAGGGGGCACGGTATCTGATGGGTTCAAATTCAGCTGTCAGATCCCGTTCCCCCTATGGAAACGGACAGATAAGGTGGTAAGATGGTGAAACTTGGTGAATTATCTCTATATGGTTAGATGAGTTACCACTATTAGTTTGGTGTATGTGAGACCTTCCTTTCTGCAGAATCATAGGGGGCACGGTATCTGATGGGTTTAAATTCAGCCGTCAGATCCCGTTCCCCCTATGGAAATGGACAGATTAGGTGGTAAAATGGTGAAACTTGGTGAATTGACTATTTTGGGTGATGCATTACCAGTATTAGTTTGTTGAATGTAACCTTTATTGTATATCACTTTGGATAAAAGTGTCTGCCAAATAACTGTAATGTAATGTAATGTACTGCTACTAATAACAATAATGTTTACTATTAATAATTAATTCACTTCATATATAGCGTTTTTCACACACACACACACACGCGCGCACGCACACACACACACACTCATATATACTGTGTGTATATATAGACTGCATATATACATGTATCCATATACATACACACACATATAAAATGCAAAAATATACTTATGCCAGATAAAGAAAATAACCGTAGCATCACGTATCTTTTAGCTACCACTAACGTTACCACTATTCGTAATACCACCATCATTAATACCCCACCACATCCTCTTCTACTCGTAGGAATAATAATGACAGTAGGCTACTAATAATAATATACTCAGACAAGGTCAAAATAACTGTAGTATGACGTTTATTGTATTTCTTACTCATAAACAGTCTGATCATGTTCATTGGGCTTCATATATATTTTATACAGTTGGTTATGTAACGTACATGTTACAAGACTAAGCGAACGAATGTTTTTACTAACCAAGTCACTGACACCATAGAAACTGACGACAAAGCCACCAGAACACTTGCTGCTTTTCTGAACGTATTTCACTGTTTTACATATAGGCTGACCTGCATATCGCGGCTTTTGATCTTAAGATTTCCTTGTCGCAAAAGAACAAATCGCTTAAAACGTAGCCTATACAAACTGAGATTCACGTAAGTGGCACGAGCATTCCTCCCTGGGAGCGAGCTGATTTCAGGTCGCGCGCACGTTACGCTATTTCCTGAAATAACTGCGCAGCAACGCTAGGGGAAACATGATTTCGTGGGGGAACAGAATTCGACACAACAGGTGTTCAGAATTCGACACAACACCGGCCTTTACGCGTGAACACTCCGTTACACATATCGCTGTCTGTGATTACAATGATTCATAGTTTTAACGACGGGGCTCCTCCTGAAAAAGTAACTGGAAGTGCTGGAGGTAGCCCAGGAGAGGTGTCGTGAAAGAGAATAGACTACACAACTTGAATCGTTTTTGTATTCCTCCATCACAAATGCAATTTTATGTAGCCAATAATAACAAATAATATTGTAATAATATAATTATGATTATTCAAATGTAAAATTATGAGTCAAACTTAGCTTTCAGGTGCATGGAGCCAAGGGCTGCATCCCAATATTCTTCACTTCCCACCTCCTTTCCTCTACTCCCCCACTACCACATTTTGAGTACAAATAGTTGCATGTACAGTATACAATGCACTTGACATTGCGGTTTGCATCGAGACATGAATCAATTTGTAACTATTTGTAAGTAATATGTAGCCAAATCAGCAACATTGGATTAAAATACAAAAGGTCAGTTTCCAGGGCAAGGAGAGGAGGTGGTAGTGGAGGAAAGGAGCATGCATTTTTCGAGTATTGGGACACACCCAAGCAGTCACAGTTACAGATTAAGTAAAGCACTTCCGCCAGACAAACTAAATCCTTTTAAATTAGTTGTGTTGAAAACACAAATGCTGCACTTTGGCTTGGACGTGACAAGCTTGCTAGTTTCCTTCCTCCTCCGTTTGGAAAGCATGGATAAAATAAAGAGAAAGGGTTTTAAGGGAAAAGGTATCATGGAGAGTAGGGTCAGAAACAAAGGCAATTATTATACATCTAGAGAAAACTGCTTTAGTTGGCTGGGATAATACAAGTGGCCATCTGTAAATTTCACTACTGAATCTTTGTTCATAACTCAATCAGGAGCTGTTCCAACAAAATACATACAAAGCCATACAAAAATGTAGTATCAAAATGATTATTCATCAGCTCACAGTGCCTAAAAGTAATCAGCAAACATTTTTTAAGAAATAAAATTAATTTAGCAAGCTGAGCACTCAATTCCCACCCTAATTTGGAATGGCCAACTGTCTGCAAGCTCGAACCTCACTGCCAATTCGGGAGTGTAGACAACGACGGTTCTCCACCTGAAACGTGGCGTGACCTTCACACCGCAGACTAAAGCTAAGCTTGCATAGAATGGAGTCGGAGGAAGACCTTTCATATATGGGTGCCCGATCAAACAGCGGAGGTCACCATGTAGACTAATGAAACAGACCCCTAACCGACTGAACCCTCCCATACCCCGGGTGATGTAATTCCCAATTGTGCATCGCCCTATGCAGGTACCAGCCACAGTTCGCACGGCCGAGACCGTGGGGCTCATCCATGCACCACAGCATCGTGCCTTAGCTGAATGAGCCACCCAGCAGCCATTTCAGATTTAAATTTTTTTTTTTTTATTTATTCTGTGACTGACATTTTATTTGCTACATTCCCAAAACAGGACAAAAACAAATAATTGGTGCATAAGCTTTAGTGCCATTTAGTGCCACAAATTTTAAAAACCAAATAAATTGAAAAATCACATTTTAAGCAATCATTGGTATGAGAATAGATAATGTATGAATATATGTAGACACATGCTTGGTTAAGGCAATCAGTAGGCTATATACCAGCGTAGCTGCTGGTTACATTTAAAGATTTATAATTGAAAGAAGCTCCAGTGGAAAAGCTAGCGATGAGTCACCTTAAAAAGGGGAAATTACATAAAACGTTAGCAATTTTGAAACAGGAACCAAATTAGATATTCTTAATCTACCATTCTCAGTATTTTTAGTTCAAATATTTGTTTCATTGGAAGTTCCCTTCAAGTTTGTTGAAGTTTGAAACGTTGGCAAAGCCAAGAAAAAAATTACAGGCTTGCAAGTAAATCAAGATTATATTTTATCCCTTTCTCCTTGCTCTGTACAAAATCCTTTGTAGCTTTTGTGATAAGTGGGATGCCAGCCTTTTTCATAATCTGCAAGTATTCCTCTTCACTCTACAGAAAAAAAAAAAAAACATTTCACAGAAATACAGCAATCATGAACATTATGTGTAACTTACTGGTCTCACAAATTAAGTGAACCTGCCATTAATTTCATTGGAGAAATGCACTGATACAAGTCAACTCATTTAAATGATATCATTCAGTCTAATATCAGGAGACAATCTGTAATGTAATTGTAGGAGACTAGTTTTAATGTCTAGATATGAAGTGTTCATGTATAAGATGGCTCATGAAGTTTATATAGAACATGCACTGTGAATCAATCAGCCTGTATTATTCCATTAGCAATTAAAAAATTAGTAGTGAAGACTAGACCTACATGATTATGATTTCCAGGTGTTTATGGCTTAGATCGTGCAATTTTCATGAATTAATTATCTTATTTTTAAAAGGATGAGGGATAGGGGTAGGACGCATATATCACTGGTTAACAACCGTGTAAGTGCATGTCTTATACAGCTGGTAGGCATTTTAAAAAATAATATATATAAATATAGGTTTGTAAAATTCCATAATCTTAAGAACAACCCAACCCATTTATTACCCTTAACGTTTCTTCCAATAAGAGCTCTGGTATTGCACATATAGATTCTGTTCTAGATCCTACCAGAGTAGAGCACTCGATACCCATAATTCCTTCTGGTGTCTTCATAATTACCTTGGGTGCACAGGACTCTCCGTATTTGAAGCTCCTGATGGGGGGAGACTCTGCGCCACTGCCCAGGAGGAAGTCCCGCACGCTCCGGGCCACCAGGTGCAGCACCTCGCTCTCGTAAAAGTAGACCCTGCTCTGGCTGTCCACGAGAACAATCAGCTGCAGCCCTTCTGCCAGCGAGGGGATGGCATCAATGGCCCCCATCACCACCATTTCCTCTGGCTCCGGCAGGTACAGTTTCCCCCACGTCTCCAGCATCTCCTCCCTGCCCCAGTAGACCGTCCCTTCCAGCCCTGTGATTCTCAGCTTGTAGCCATTTGGAGACTCAAGGCCCATTCTTAACCCCCTGCATTTATTGACTAGATCAGGCAGACCTTTGAAGGGGCAGGAGGCTGTAAAACATGGGAGTGATTTTAGTCTTTTGTTCAATCAAGACAAGGATATACACAAACACACACACACACACACACACAGACACAGACACAGACAGACAGACGCAAAAACTGTCAGAGAAAATAACAGGTGGTAGAATTAGTGCAGAAATATGAAATACCCCTTGGCAATAGGCATTACGCATAAGTAGAACATGTCTTACAGAACCCCTTCTTCGCATAGCTCTCTGCATCTTGCTGGCTGTGTTCACTGTAAATAGAAAAATGAAAAAATCTGAACTGATATAAAGGTACCAACCTCCCCAATGTTGGCATTTAAACAAAATTTCGGTTAATATTATTTAGTTCAATATTTGACTGCTACTTTGATTTTCATGTTCAATAATCACAGCCACAAATTACATAGATGTTTCTTTCCAAACAGAATTCTGGATATATCTTTTTCTTTAGGTATGAATTACCACCAATATGAGAGAATACCTATCCATCAACATGTAATTATGAATTAATGTAGCATATGAAATCTGAATTCCTAAAATCGAATTGAAACCAAATCAACCTTAAAGCAATAGTCACTCAACTGTACATCTTTCAGTCACTGATGTTTTGACCACATGAGTCTACAAGACTTTCCCATTGTTAGGACCAACTGCAAGGACATCATCTCAAACAATTTGCAATTTGTAAAGAATATAAATAAATAAGTACGACTGTTCACTGTTCAAAGAAAATTAAAAACTCACCCGTCTTTGTTAGGGTCGAAACCTAGAATTTCATGTGGCACTACGCATGTTGCCATCCTCCACCTTCCAGGAAACCTGGAATAAAAAGTTCAAATGATTCTATTTTATGATGGTCAGTTGTTTAACACTCTTCTGTGATGTTTCTTTGTTTTAATGTCGGTCTATTTTTGCATAATTTATTATTAAATTGCAAGTTGTGTAAAATAAATTCAATCCGTCGGTACGCAGCCGGATATTGCTTCAATCGTTCACTGAAAGACCTCCTTTTCGTCACATTTTAACTTCCATCCATGTTCACTTCCCTTCCTCTGACACTCCCCATATTAAATCAACTAATCGTTTTTAGAAACTCAGTTGTATGATTAGTCACTTGACTGTGCCTTTTGAGTGCCTATGGGGACACCTGGAGGATCCACTGAACCATTGAAATACAAATCCCTGCTGGTCACATGGTGGAAACAAACTGGTGGACCTAACTGTAAACCTTTAAATATTAATATGAACGGTGCAAACCCCTTCATATTTCAAACAGTCCACATTGCAAATTCACAGGTTCCTAAAAGGCCAGGGTTTTCAAGCCATATAGGCCTAGTGTCAGTGTAGTATCATGGCAAAGAGACTGGGCTTGAACCCAAAGGATGCAGGTTTGATTCCCAGGTAGGGCACTGCTGTTGTACCCAAGGTTGAGCAAGGTACTTAACCTTAATATATCCAGCTGTATAAATGGAGAATATGTAAAAATGCTAAAAGTTGAATAAGAGCATCTGCTAAATGCCAGTAACGTAGCTGCGATGATGATTAAAACCATGAAATCATTGCATTTGCTTTGCGGTTACCTGGATCACCGCCGATAGGAAGAAACCCGAGGTGCACATGCATCATTCATGCCACAGTACAAGATACACAGCTTTCTGCATATCTAATCATAACATCAAAGAATGTGAGCAGTTTAAAAGAACTCTTTAGTAAATTATATTTAGGTAGGCGTTTCCGCATTTCAGAAGGAACGATTCTGGAAGGTTCCGGTAAAATATCAGCAACTTTCAACACTGCCCTGAGGATACGTAGGCTATGCTTCTAGCCCACCAACTGGGGAATTGTTTTTGTTCTTCAATAATTCTTCTTAACGCCATATACCTTATTATATTTTTTCGGTAAAAAAATATGCCATTGGATATGATATTTTGACGCAACTTAGCTGATCCGTAAAATACAGGTCATGCTCTAACGTAAGCATGTATAGTCACATTCGTGTACCTCGTCAACGCAGTGTCAAGAAGAAGTGCACTATGCACTCTGTACGTCGCTCTGGATAAGAGCGTCTGCTAAATGACTATAATGTAATGTAATGTAAAAGTGAATTTCGACATTTAGAGTAGGCTACAAAATGAAACGAAATTAAATTTCGGAGTGATAACTGATGGTAAATTTGGCAAATCAGTTTAACCAACGAATGTATCAAGCTAGATATAGTTGCCATTTCGAAAAAGACAATTTCAAGTAACGTTAGCATATTGAACGCAATTAGTTAAAATGGCTGAGAAATCGAAACTGTTGCAGTCTAGCACGATGAGCTAGCTACAGCTAATCGTAATAATTACCATTTTAAAACACTATCGCAAGTAGCTAAGTGACCCCCGATCAGTACTTTATGATAGCTGGCGTTCATTTATTGTGCGGCAAGCGTACCTGTGAAACTGTTTTCAAACTCAGAAGCGTCGACTGTTTCATGAACGAAGAATCGCATCTACTGGTTGTTGCGCACTTTTCATACACTCACTGACTGCACCAAGCAGGGCAGTGCGAAGCCACCTCAAATAACAATCCAACTTCCGGTGGAGTTTACTGATAGAGTTTCAAAATAAAAGCCCATTATTTCTTTTTAAAAATATGATTTTCAGGACATGATTTCCTGTTGTCTAAAACAGAAAACAATTAAATACAAAAAAGTTTTTTTGCCCTTTCGAAATATTGAAAAATAATTAGGTTTTTCTTACTGAACATGGTCTCTCCAAGCTCTTTGGGAATGTTTAAGGATACTGGCCCTACAAAACAGTTTCAGATATTCCCAATTTTATTCCATGTCCTCTTTGCAAGGTTTGTTAGGCGTACGTTAGGTACGCAGCTTTAGCAGTACTGATATCTGTAAGTGGCTACTGGTTTTGCATCCTCAGGGGGTAATGGGACCTTTATTAGACCTACAAAAACTTGTATATACAGTGGGGACGGAAAGTATTCATACCCCTTCACTTTTTGCACACTTTATTGTGTTGTAGATTTAATTTTAAATGGATAAAATTGCCATTTTAGATCATCAATCTACACTCAATAACCCATAATGACAAAATGTGAAAACATGTTTTTAGAAATTTTAGCAAATTTATAATAAATCTAAAACTGAAATTATTCATTTACATAAGTATTCATACCCTTTGCTTTAACGTATTTTTAAAGTATCATATTTAATATTTGGTAGCATATCCTTTGCATGCTGTTACTTCCTGAAGTCTATGACCAATAAACATCAAAAGACTCTCGATATCTTATTTTCAGGTACTTGTTATAAGCGATACTATAACCTCTCTGCATTTTAATTGATCTCTATGGGAATTGGGGGGTGAGACTAGATTCAGCTATAAATTATGCTGGTACAGTATGGAACACATTACTGACTAAATGGCTGTAAGTCATCAAGGGCCTGAGCTATCGAACGAGCCCCAAACCATCACTCTGTTGCCAGATATGGAGTAGATGTGGATGGATCACTGGTTATTTCTCCTGATTAATTTTCCTACAGAACTCTATGGGGGAAAAAGTCAGGAGAAACAACCCTTAAAGTGATCCATCCACATCTACTCCATATCTGGGCGCAGAGTGCTGATTTGGGGCTCGTTTGATATGTCAGACTCTTGATGACTTACAGCCATTTAACCAGTCATGTGTTCCATACTGTTCCAGCATAATTTACAGCTGAATCTAGTCTCACCAACCCAATTCCCATAGAGATCAATTCAAATGCAGAGAGGTTATAGTATCGCTTATAACAGTACCTGAAAATAAGATATTGAGAGTTTTTTTTATGTTTATGGGTCACAGACTTCAGGAAGTAACAGCATGCAAAGAATATGCTACCAAATATTAAATAGGATACTTTAAAAATATGTTAAAGCAAAGGGTATGAATATTTATGTAAATGAGAAATTTCAGTTTTAGATTTTTTATAAATTTGCAAAAATTTCTAAAAACATGTTTTCACTTTGTCATGATGGGTTATTGAGTGTAGATTCATGGGCAAGATGGCAATTTTCTCCATTTAAAATTAAATCTACAACACAATAAAGTGTGCAAAAAGTGAAGGGGTATGAATACTTTCCATCCCCACTGTATATATTAAAATAAATCTTATTCCCCGGATGTATTTAATGTAACCAATATTTGTATTTTTTTCAGGATGGACGAATAATAATAATAATAATAATAATAATAGTGTATATACAGTGAGCACCATAATTAATTGGACAGTGACACATTTAAGTATTTTTAAAAATATATTTGGTCACATATTCGTTGCATGCCATGACTTCCTGATGTTTGTGACCCAAACAACATCAAATAGATGTCTTATTTTCTGGTACTTTTACAAGCGATACTATAACCTCTCTGCATTTTAATGGATCTCGATGGGAATTGGGGGGTGGGACTAGATTTAGCTTCTGGTAGGTTTTGGTTGGCCAGTAGGGGCAGTCTTCCCTCTGGTCAAATAAACCCCAATGACCCAGTGCAGTGATGGGGACACTGTGCTGTAGGATATGTTGTATTTTGGATGATATGTTAAACCGAGGTCCTGAATCACTGTGGTCATTAAAGATCCCATGACACTTATCGCAAAGAGTAGGGGTTTTCCCAGTGTCCTGGCTAAGCTCCCAACCCAAGCTCTTTCAATCTGCCACCTAATCATCCCTCAGTTTAATTGGCTAAAAAATTATTCTCTCCCTCTCCACCTCAGCTGATGTGTGGTGAGCATTCTGGCGGAAAATGGCTGCCGTTGCATCACTCAGGTGGGTGCTAACATTGGTGGTGGTTGAGGCGAGTTTCCCCCTCATCGTTGTGAAGCGCTTTGAGTGTCAAAGTAACAAAAAATGTGCCACTGTCCAATTCATTATGGTGCTCACTGTATATATATATATATATATATATATATATACAGATGAACCTCGATCCAACGGACTAATAGGGGGGAGCAGTTGTCCGTTAAAGCCGTTTGTCCGTTGCAGCGAATAATGCGACACTGCAAAATATCACTATAACAAGAGATATGTAGCGCACAACAACCAGGCAAACCGACGCTTATACGCTTGTAAACAACATGTGCGCGCCGCCAAGCGGACGCTTACTCAAGTAACGGTCTCGGTTCGCTTCACCCGGGAGTTTTAAACGTTCGGACCAGATATTCACTCTAGCGGATTGTGTCCGTTGGATCCGGAATCCGTTGCATCGGTGTCCGTTGGATCGAGGTTCATCTGTATATATATATATATATATATATATATATATACCAAAAGTGACCAAAAGTTTGAGGGCAGTGACACAATTTTTGTTGTTTTGGCTCTATATACCGGGAAAATTGGATTGGAAATGAAACAGTGACTATGAGGTTAAAGTGCTGACTTTCAGCTTTAATTTGAGGGGTTTTACATACATATCGGGTGAACTGTGTAGCAATTGTAGCCCTTTTTATACATTGTCCCTCCCATTTTTGGTGACGTAAAGTAATTGGACAGATTAACATAAACTTAAATAAAGTCCTTATATTTAATATTTGGTTACATATTCTTTGCATGTCATGACTTCCTGATGTCTGTGACCCAACAACCTCAAACGACTCTTGATATCTTATTTTCTGGGTCAATTTCGCTGGAACAGTATGGCTCACATGGTTGGCTAAATAGCTGTAAGTCACCAAGGGTCTGAGGCAGGCACGTGCACACATAGACCTCAAAGGGGGCTTGAGCACCTGCCGTTTGGCCTCCTATAGAAAAGTGCCCTTTTTCTGTTTTTAAAAAAAAAAAATATATTTTTTATTTTAAATAAATAAATAAATTATTGTTTGCGCACAGCCTGCCCTGCCGAACAGACATATTGATTGAATCAAAATATCAGGTCAGAAGATTGGCGCTCCCGGGCGATGCCCTCTACCATCCCTCCTGGTTTCCTGCCACAGCGGCGAGTGCTGTGTGGGCACGGAGCCTTTATATGGTGAAAGAACGCACGCACGCAAAATTGCATGCATAGACACTCGACAGTCGTGAGTCAGTCATGAGTTTCTTTGAGGCAGACATCAGGTATGTGACCAAACAAAGTATAAATATACTGATCTATATTTATTAACCAAACAACAAAATATTTATTCCAAATATGTATCTCTGAGTATGACAGCTAAATTTGTCTTTTTAAATACGTGCTCCTTCAAACCCCGAATCGCCCACCTGTCAAGTCCTCCAAGTAGCGGGGCGAGATTTGGGCCGGAGGTGTGCCCGTCAATCTGGCAGAGGATTGGCTGCTGAGAGAATACCACTCCGCGCGGCCTATAAAGACGCCGGGACGCCTGGTGACAGGAAAGTGCTGAGCTGTTTAAAGCAGGAGAGGATTCCTGGCGGTACTGAGAGGGCTTACTTACCTCATTTCGTCTTCCGACTACTCAGGTAAGAATGACTTTTAAAAACCAATAAAGACTAATTTTACTCAGGTAAGAGAACATTTGTATCTGATTTAAAAAATAAATAAAATAGTATACCATATATTCATTTTAAACATGGAAGCTTCTAGATTCATAGATTGGTACTAATTTTTAAGCAATAGTATTTGGAACAATTATCCAAAATTCCATTGTCCTTGCCATTAACCAAAATTGTAAAATATATATTATGTAAAATATATATATAGTGACGATTGCATATTAGGATTGAATGCGCATAGACCAGGGGTGGCCAATTCCAGGCCTCGCGGGCCGGTGTGTATGCAGGTTTTTACTGCCACCAGTTACCACGGTTCAATCAGCTAATTAGTCATACACACAATCACCGATTCACTTGTAAATTACAGAACGATAAAATACTACAATACACGCATTGACGCATACCGGCACAAGAACATTCATCAGATGCTTTTCATATCGCGGATATGTAGATTAAAATATCAGATCGTGTAAACCAGGGGTCCTCAATCTTATCCAGTTAGGGCCGGTGTGGCTGCAGGCTTTTGTTCCAACCAAGCAGTAACACACCTGATTCTACTCATCAAGGTCTTTAGCAAAGTCTCTTGTGGTTGATTAGTAGAATCAGGTGTGTAACTGCTTGGTTGGAACAAAAACCTGCACCCACACCGGCCCTTTCTGGATAAGATTGAGGACCCCTGGTGTAAACGATTGGGCTAATTAAATAATTGTTAACTGGCGGCAGCAAAAACCTGCATACACACCGGCCCGCGAGGCCTGGAATTGGCCACCCCTGGCATAGACCATTTGAAGGGTGTTTTTCCAAACTTCACTAAATCCAGTTTAAATCCATATTTTTCAAGGTGGGTATACGTTTTCTGATAAATGTTTAGATATTTGCAGTTTTGTACGATTATTCTTAGGGATTTAAGTGTAAAGGTGTGATTTTTTAATGCAAAAAACGTCACCAATTTAAAATAAACAAATTGGTAAAAGTGGAAAAACACTTCAGTTATCTAAAACACCTTTGTCCTTACCAATAACAATGTGTAAGATTCTAAATCTATGTGACCCACTCAAACACTGACAAATCAACAACACTGCTAGCCGAATCAACCAACTTATCATAAATACAATGAAAGGTTAAAATGTAAGTGTAAGCAGTGACTCTTCGCCACTGATAGGCATATTATTCAATTATAGAATAGCAGCTGGGAGTGAGTGATCAAGGCCTATTCCAACCAAGGAAATTAGATTAGCAATACAATAGACTGGTTCCTGGTTAGACCACGGGAAGTTGCACCTTCAGACCCCCTACTGAGGAACAGACTGATTGATTTAAGGGAGCCAGACAATGGCTTCCTTAAATCAATCACATCATTTTTGAATATACATTTCTGTTTCCTGCCTGTAGAAAACAAAGCCCGAAAATGGTATTTAAAGTGATACAATTCACAGAACAGGATTCAGATTGACTCCGCTGAATCCAGAGTGCATTGCTGTATCTCTGTCAACTGCTGTTACGAAGAATAAACTGTCATTTTCAACGCACTACCTATTTCTTACAAATGCTTATTGTAAACATATATATATATATATATATATATTGTGGCCATCAAAAAGATACTTACAGTATACAGCGCCCTCCACTATTATTGGCACCCCTGGTAAAGATGAGTGAAAATGGTTATAAAAAGTGAATTAGCTTAATGTCACATTTAATTTAAATTAGCTTAAAAATCCAACATTTAATTTAAGTAAATTTTATTATGAGAAAAAAAAATCCCTCATGAGAAATATTAACAAAACCAAGTGTGCCACAATTATTGGCACCCATGCATTTATATATAGAATAAAGAAATAATTTAAAATATTTGGTCGCATATCCTTTGCATGCCATGACTTCCTGATGTCTGTGACCCAACAACATCAAACGACTCTTGATATCTTATTTTCTGGTACTATAACATCTCTGCATTTGAATAGATCTCTGAGAATTGGGGGGTGGGACTAGATTTAGCTGTAAATTATGCTGGAACAGTATGGAACACATGGTTGGTAAAATGGCTGTAAATCTTCAAGGGTCTGAGGTATGAAATGATCCTAAACCATTACTCTGCTGCCAGATATGCAGTAGATATGGATGGACCACTTTAAGGGTTGTTTCTCCTGACAAATTTTCCTATTGAACTTTATGAAAAAATAATTCAGGAGAAGAAACCTTTCAAGTTATCCAGTGGAGGGCACTGTTGATATGGGTACTTAGTGTTAGTTATCTCTCCATCAGCTCAGGTACTTACAGTGATAGTTATCTCTCCAGTGTGACGTTCCCTCAGTCCAGCCATGAACTCCCAGGGTCCTCTGCATATGCCCACTCCACTGCGGGAGAGCCTCCCTTTGTCCAAACTGGCCGGGACCCCCATATACCTGAAGCTGGATTCCTCTCAGCCCACCGGCTCCTTTAAGATATGAGGCATCGGCCACCTCTGCAAAACAGTGAGTCCCCACTGCCGTCACTCGCCTTTACCGCATGATGGCCCGAGATTAATAAGACTAACGCTGCTACTATTACTGCTAACGCTGCTACTATTACTGCTAACGCTGCTACTATTACTGCTAACGCTGCTGCTACTGCTACTACTACTACTAATGGAAAAATGTAATTGACAGCAGCTTTGTATATTGGAATTGTGACACGACTTACAATATACAAATTAAATATATATATATATAGTATAGTGACTAGACTCCTGTTGAAGGAGGTTAACAGTGATCATTGGTCTGACAGGAAGGAGAGATTGGGGATTTGGGGGTTTGGGAGAGATTGGGGGTTTGGGAGAGATTGGGGATTTGGGACAGAAGGTATTGCGGGAGGGTGGAGGTCGGTATGTGAAGGAAACAGTTGGTTCATGTTCCAGTATGGGCCAGTCCAGACCAGTTTGAGGAGATTTTTTTAATGGGAACTGCTGAGTTGGCAGGGAGACAATGTGTGTGTGTGTGTGTGCGGGAGGGAGGGAGGGAGAGGGAGGAAGGGGGTACTGCTTCTGTGAAAGATGGCTCATGTTTATTCTGCTACCATTTTGTGTTCCAGTGGGCTGAACGAGGCTGTGAAAGATTTGTCTGTTGCTCAGGTGAATACCCAGTCACAGCTCGCCACCTCACCAAGCTTTTCCTGTCAATCAATCGACCAATCAAATTTATTTTTTAAATAGTGGCCTTCACACCAGAGCACTCAACAGTTAAAAACAGTTAAAACACAGTTTAGTCAGTCACACTCAGAATATGGCACAATCCAAAAGAAACGTCTTCCAAGTTATTCTCATACATAGAGCAGACCGTACCACACGCGTTATTGAGCATTACTGTTCCCACGCTCAGATTCAAATTCTGTTTTAAAACCGTATGCATAAGAAGGTGTGGTGATGCCGTGTGAATCCTCGCTCTGCCACAGGGGGCAACGCCGGCATGGCAGCCGCCTACTCCGCCCGACGACTCGGGGTGCCCGCCACCATCGTGGTCCCCGTAGTCACCCCCAATTTCACCGTGCAGAGACTGAAGGACGAGGGGGCCACTGTGCTGGTGCACGGAAAGGTGAGCCCCACCTTCATTACAGTTCTCCCCCATCACACCCCACCCCATTGATTACAACCTGACACACAATCCGTTTATATACGCATTGGCTGAACTTGCTGTGTTGCTATGGCAGCGCCTGAAGGCTCCGTGTCGAAACGCATCGCCCGCTCCAGTGCTCTTTTCTCAAGTGTCTGTCTATTTTGAGTGGCATTTTTTTTTTGTGCACACTTATTAAATTCTGCAACTTTACATTGTCTCTGTATTTATATCTATCTCAGCTATGGCTCCATGTATTTCTCTTTCACAGGAGCTGAAGGAGAGTATTGAATATGGCCAGCAGCTAGTGGCTAACAACGCTGGCTGGGTGTTCGTTTCCCCCTACGATGACCCTCTCATCTGGTGAGTTTCTGGGCGGTAGCAGATGACCAGAGCTACAGAGCTGACCAGAGCTAGGCCAAATAATTATGTCTCAAACTGATCCCACTCGCTCCGTCCTTAATTAGCTTAAATTGTAGTTTAAATTATAGTAGAGAACAATTATTCCCATTACAGGTAGTGTGCTTACATACCTGGGCAAATTATTATTCCCATTACAGGTAGTGTGCTTACATACCTGGGCAAACTATTATTTGAAAATGCTTTAGATACTACAAATCCTGAACATGACAAAACGTGTTTTAATTAAACATTTATTTTAACCAATATTCATAACGAAATTCTTAATTAATGTGATTGCACATTTGGGATTAGTAACATGATTCTATCACGGATCGGCAGGAGTTTTGTTCCTTCCTTCTAATTTTACCAGCATCGAGTTCAAATATTTCAAATGCAGACATGACCCAAATGTAGTGTTTCCACAGCCCTGTTTTCAGGTGTGTTCCACACCTGTCACTTATAGTACAGTATCTGCACACTTATCTGTGTCATACATAACCGCTATAATAACTCATAATGACTTATTAATCTCTGCTGGAGAGCAGGTATTAAGCAGTACTTTGGCATTCTAAGAAAAGAAATACTTTGGTGGCAACCAATTATTTCTAATTTGTTCATTTGGAGAGCGAGTGGAAGTGTGCCATGAGCTGTTCTGAGCTTCTCTGCCAGAACATGCAATTATCACATTCCTCTAATGGTGTTCCAAATAGGATAGAAGAGCATTGTAAGCAGTTTACATAACTGGGAGATGAATACATACTAACTGGGAGATGAATACATACTAACTGGGAGATGAATACATACTAACTGGGAGATGTTACTGGGTACTCAGTGTGGCTGTTATGTTTCAATGCCCTGCTGTGCTGTCCATGGTCCTGACCTGATCGTATTATTGGTTTCTGTTTTGTGTTTGTGTGTGTGTACAGGGAGGGCCACACGTCTCTGGTGAGAGAGTTGGAGGCGGAGCTGGAGGTGAAGCCGGGTGCAGTGGTGCTGTCTGTGGGGGGCGGGGGCCTCATGTGTGGGGTGGTGGAGGGGCTCCGCCGGGCCGGCTGGGAAGACGTTCCCATTATCGCCATGGAGACTGTGGGGGCACACAGCCTGAACGCTGCCATGGAGAAAGGGGAGCTGGTCACTCTGCCCAAAATCACCAGGTAATGACCTCACACACACACACACACACACACACACACACACAGCCTTTCACACTCTCACACACACACACTCACCATTTCTCTGCCCTCCCCTCTCCCCACAGTGTTGCCACCACGCTGGGACTAAACAGTGTCGCTGCTCAGACCCTGAAGCTTGCCCAGGAACACGCTGTTTTCTCCCAGCTCGTGACTGACCAGGAGGCCGTGATGGCCGTTGAGCAATTCATGGGTGAGTTCCACACCATCAGTGGCTTAAACATGTTAGTGTGAACAAGCCTGCATGCAGGCACCTTATAATGCTATAACCCTTTAGATCCAGGAAAATAGATAGATAGATAGATAGATAAATACTTTATTAATCCCCAGGGGGAAATTCAATGCCAATGGCAGCACATCACGACAGCGTAAAAACAAGACATTACACAAAACACAGGGAGAAAATAAAAAGTGCCACAATGGGGTTATCACCATCATCATCCTCATCATTGTCGTCCCCATCATCACCACCCCCCAAGGTCAACTGTAGGCAGTTTCACTGTCAGTCTCATTAAAAAGCTTTATGGCTGCTGGAATAAAAGACCGTCTGAATCTTTCTGTGGAGCACTTTGGCAAATTCAGGCGGCCGCTAAAAACACTCCGTTGCTGGTTAAAAATGTTGTAGAGAGGTTGGGTGTTGAGGTTTAAAATGGTCCGTACTTTCGCTCGCGGTGTAGAGGGTGAAGAGGAATGGTGAGAGCACTGTTCCCTGAGGTGCACCTGTGCTGCTCCGCACCACGTCTGACACACAAACTGAGGCCTGCCAGTCAGATAGTCCAGGATCCATTCGATCATCAGTGGACTGAGCTGCAATGCCCTCAGCTTTTCGCCTAGTAGCTGAGGCTGGATGGTATTAAATGCACTCAAAGTCAAAGAACAGTATCCTCACTGTGTTACCCGGGTGGTCCAGATGGGAGTAAACCTTGTGGAGCATGTATGTTATTGCATCATCCACACCTAGGTGGGTCTGATATGCAAACTGCAGGGGGTCAATGACGCTGGTGACTAGGGATTTTAAATGACTTAAAACAATCCGCTCAAGGGTTTTCATGACATGAGATGTCAGGGCTACAGGTCTAAAATCATTTAAAACTGATGGACAGCCTTTTTTTGGAATGGGGAACAATGCATGATGTTTTCCATACGGTGGGTATTATCTGGAGCTGCAGAGATAGATTAAAAAGGTGCTGAAAAACAGAACATAGCTGGTCAGCACATTTTTGTTCTGAATATTGCTTTAACATGGTTGTGTAAAGATAGGTTCTGTGTCATATCTAGTCGTATCTTCTTTTGTACAAATGATCATTGTTTGTTAGGTATTTATACTTGTGTTTGTGAGGTATTTATACTCGTGTTCGTTAGAAATGGGCCTCTGTGCATTCTTGGCGTTGTTTTTGTAACACTGATGTAAGTCACTCTGGATAGCGACTGTTATATAATGTGAGGGTTATACAGGTTATACATTACTCAGAAAATACAGATGATAGAGGCTTTAAAAATGACCCAAACATAGAAGACAGTGTAGAAATCTGACCCTTGTGATCCCATGAGAACATTAAGATTAAAGTGCTAAGAAAAAAAGAGGGTTCGTATCACTGGAGTTTGGACTCGGGCCAGAGATCACCTTTAACACCTATCTGTGTTTGCTTCTTGTATCTCTTTTTGAAGACAGGTTTTACCGGCACTGATTGTGATGTGCGATTGTCTTGTTGAATGTACTTCCTGGATAGTTCCTCTGAATAAGGGTATCTGTTAGATGATTGCACTGTTGACTGTAATCTTTAAAAAAACCTTATTCTGATCCCGACGGGTGGAGGACTACCCTCACAAAATAGTAAATGTGTTTGCATGAACACCAGAGAGGTTGCTGCTCACACACACACACCTCACCTCACCTCAGACCGATGTTTTCTGCTTCCGCAGATGATGAGAAGATCCTGGTTGAGCCGGCGTGTGGCGCCGCCCTGGCTGCGGTGTACAGCAACATCCTGAACGCCCTTCAGAAAGAGGGGAAGCTGGGGCGGAACCTGGATCCGGTGGTGGTTGTGGTCTGTGGGGGAAATAACATCAGTCTGGCACAGCTATATAAGCTCAAAGTACAGCTGGGAATGTCCTGCTGAGCACCCCAAACTACCCCCATCCTCCCCTCCACCTACCTACCCCAACACCCCACAGAACCCCTGATTAACCTGGACCCCCGACTGGAACCAGATGCAAATCGAATCGAGAGCAATAACCCCGCCCTTCCGCTGGCCTGCTGGGTCAAATCATTCCAGACTGACCGATTCGCATCCAAGACCCGGCCTCTCGGACAGACAGACTGACATACAGACAGACTGACAGACCAACTATAATCCCTGTATAGGTGGATACCCACACAGTTGACAGCAGGTGCATCTACACTGTATATCTTGGGTTAGACCTACAAAAGACTCTCGTGGCAGTGTTCCACAGGTATGATTAGTTTCTCTGGAAACCTGCAGTTTTAAGAATATAAATACTTCGTGTTTGCTCGTGCCATTATGTGTTCATGTAAAATATAGCAATGTAGCAATGTATGTGTTTGGATTCAGCATTTTTGTACATGTCTCATTTTTTAAATGATTAAATTATTTTTTTTGGAGAATATCATGTCTGTGTCCTGCTTGGAATTAAAATGATAACATTCCAAAAAACAAAACATTCCCAACTAATGTATGAGTATATTAGCACAGTACACCAGAGCATACATCAGGAAAGTACGTAACCATATGTACGTAATTGTTATTAGCACTTTTGGCGTCATTGTTTGGAACACCTTGTACATTTTAAATATAACCAATGCTAACACTGGGGAAAGGCTTTTACAAACTGGATATATTGAGTCCCATTATGAGACCAAACACAGAACATTTATAAGTAGATATCCAACTCAAGGCAGAGTGCTTGGCTAATCTCTGGAAACAAAAGTAGTTTTTCCATTCCTCTTGCCGACTCAGTTTTGAAAAAGATTATTTTACAATAAATCTTCACCGGAAGATTATGCATCAGCCACTGCCCCACCTTTATACCTCACCTTTATACCTCACCTTTTATGACCATTTTCAGTTTTAATATCCAATAATAATTTCTCTATATCGTTAGTTTATATGTACTTAATCATCCTTAGGATTGCGACAGAGCAGAAAGGTGAAGATGAGGGTCTGGGAGCAGACCTATCGGAGCACAGGTATCACCCAAAAGCTTCACCAGCAGGAAGGGAGCAGACCTATCAGAGCAGAGGTATCACCCAAAAGCTTCACCAGCAGGAAGGGAGCAGACCTATCAGAGCAGAGGTATCACCCAAAAGCTTCACCAGCAGGAAGGGAGCAGACCTATCAGAGCAGAGGTATCACCCAAAAGCTTCACCAGCAGGAAGGGAGCAGACCTATCAGAGCAGAGGTATCACCCAAAAGCTTCACCAGCAGGAAGGGAGCAGACCTATCATAGCAGAGGTATCACCCAAAAGCTTCACCAGCAGGAAGGGAGCAGACCTATCAGAGCAGAGGTATCACCCAAAAGCTTCACCAGCAGGAAGGGAGCAGACCTATCAGAGCAGAGGTATCACCCAAAAGCTTCACCAGCAGGAAGGGAGCAGACCTATCAGAGCACAGGTATCACCCAAAAGCTTCACCAGCAGGAAGGGAGCAGACCTATCAGAGCACAGGTATCACCCAAAAGCTTCACCAGCAGGAAGGGAGCAGACCTATCAGAGCACAGGTATCATCCAAAAGCTTCACCAGCAGGAAGGGAGCAGACCTATCAGAGCACAGGTATCACCCAAAAGCTTCACCAGCAGGAAGGGAGCAGACCTATCATAGCAGAGGTATCACCCAAAAGCTTCAGCAGCAGGAAGTCTCCAAACACACAAATGCTAAACAAGGACTGGGGCGGCAGTGTAGTATAATGGTTAAGGAACTGGACTTGTAACTGAAAGGTTGCAGGTTCGATTCCCAGGTAGGACACTGCCGTTGTACCCTTGAGCAAGGTACTTCACCTGAATCGCTTCAGTATATATCCAGCTGTATGAATGGATAAATGTAATAAGAAGTATGTAAGTCGCTCTGGATAAGAGCGTCTGCTAAATGCCTGTAATGTAATGTAAAAGGACACTGGAAACCATAGAATCAGAAGCACTGGACGAACTGCAAAAACAAATAAACTAGCCAGCTTAACGTGAACACTTATCGACTTAATCCTGGAAGAAAATACCAAATACCTCAACAAACACCTTTTATACCAAACATTCATTATTCTACAGAATAAATTACTGAGAGGTAACAGTATATTCATTTTCTAAATTAATTGGCTAAATCAAAAATGGCACATATTTAACAAGGCAAGAAAAAGAACATATCAGACACACACACACATATATATATATATATATATACTGCATGTATACATGTATCCATATACATATATATACACACACATATAAAATGCAAAAATATACTTATGCCAGATAAAGAAAATAACCGTAGCATCACGTATCTTTTAGCTACCACTAACGTTACCAGTTAATTTTCGTTTTATATTGATATTGATGCGCTTTAGGAATTTCTTGAAACTATTTGGCAAGTAGGGTCTATTTATGCTTGAACTATTTAGCAGCTCAAAATGTGCAAACTAGCTATCGTTAGACTTTTGCTAGTAATGTGATAATCAGTGGAATATGGTCGAGTTCTTGTGTCCCATCCACTTAACCTAAAATAACTGTCCAATCGCACCACAGCAGTTTTAATGTTGTCTAGATAGCTGGTTAGGTAATACGTTCAGGGATTAAAGTTCTCCGTCGCTATGATGATGCAGCACAGCACTTAAAGGCGAATGAGAATTGCGTTTAACTGTAGCATACATATATGTATAAATTTAATGGGCTATTTTTTGCTATCCTTTACATTTCAATAG
This sequence comes from Ilyophis sp. 1 JC-2022, assembly GCA_022702515.1. Taxonomy (NCBI): domain Eukaryota; kingdom Metazoa; phylum Chordata; class Actinopteri; order Anguilliformes; family Synaphobranchidae; genus Ilyophis; species Ilyophis sp. 1 JC-2022. The sequence continues at coordinate 98,331,142 of CM040394.1, forward strand.
GCTACATTTTTGAAATGGGATTTCATGTAATTCATTGTTTGAGTTGAAGTGTTAATAATTTGAACGTTAAAAGCAGTAGCATAATTAACCTATTTCCACGAATCCACACTGACTGAGTGTGAAAACCCTATATTTCATTTGATTAGCTTTTCATATTTGTTAATGTCGTTTTAAAAGCAACATTTTGAACACCCTGTTACTACATTTATATTGTCAATTGAAACGAGCTGAACACGTTTAAGAAGGTCAATTGAAAAGTCTATTTTCCATATGTCTTGACTCTTCTCTGTTGAATTAATCTCAGTCAACTCTATGTTAACGTAAAGCGCCCTTATGAGGATTTTCACAAAAGTGCAAAGCATTGTGAGAATGCAAGAACGAATACGGGTAGACTTTTATTTTATCGGTTGCTATAGGCCTACTGGCTAGGAAGGTGATACATTTTTTAATAGTTTTGTAAAACAATCTACAACATATTTGAACAACATTTTGTAATGAATACGTAAGGTTAAATTATCCTAATCATACTTCTGAATGGTTAATAATTTAACACTGATTTAAGTGATTTTATGGTAATGCAAAGTAATATAACGCATTACCTTAATTGTATAGTATATAATATAAGCTTTACTTTTAAAAAAAGTAACTAGTAATATGTTATATATTGCAATTTTCCAGTAACGCCCCAACTCTGCCCACAATACATATAATAATAATAATCAACGTGTGATTTTACTTGACACAATTCGATAACAAAGTTATAACCCAGTTGTTTTACTCATCGGAGAGTCAACACTTGATGAGGACTATCCAGTTGGAGCGAGCAGAGAATGATTTTCTCTTCACGTAGTGTCAGTCCAATAGGCTATATTCAGCAGCTCAATTATTTTTTTATTTTTTTTATAAACCAGTTTTTTAGGTACACATAAAAATTTCATGAAATTTATGTGCCAGAGTGCATGAAAAGGCATCAAAATAGAGGTTGTTCATCAAAAATTTCTGCCCGGGGGAGGATGCCCCCGGACCCCCTACACAGGAGGCTGAGCCCCTTACATCTTTACATCTGAAAAATTACGCTGATAGTCTCTAATATTTACATAAAAGCGTAGGTTAAATTCACTGTTTTATAAATTGCGTGTTGGGACCTTAACTTGACCTAACAAAATTTTAGTCGTGAGATTTTTTTGCTTTAATCCCTGTACATTAGCTAGCTAAGGTTAGCACTCTCTCTCTCTCATTAAATAAAAGAAATGTTCTCTAATATCATAATTGATCATTAAGATCACACATGTTGACTGGGGTCTTCTGGTAGGCATACAGGCTAATGGACTTAAACAGTAACTGCATAATTTTGATTGTAGGCTTCTAACTTAATAACCATTCATTCTACTGGATTGTTGTAGGGTATGCTCATAGATTTTCATCAATGACAGCCTACAGACAGGCCCCCCTCCCTCTACTGTGACAGGAAGGCATAGCAGGTACATAGTTATCACAAATTAACAGTGTATAGTTTTTTTTTTCTATAGTTATTGTGTGTGTGTGTCACCAAGCAGTGATGGTACCATTTTATATGATGGCTTACCTTATGGGGGGGGGGTGGGGGGGGGGGGGGGGGGGGGTGTAGTAGTAGTAGTAGTTTTATTTGTTATATGAACTGTATACAGGTACACAAAGCAATATCAGTATCTTCTTATTGCCCGTTATTACTAAAGAAATTATGCCTTCTCTGGAGAGGTGGTAAGAGACAAATATGGAGGCGAGAGAGGCAGCCATGCAACCAGAGGAAGTGCATCTTTGTCAGCAGTATTAAGCTGAGCTTCTGCAAGTGAGGATGTCAGTCAGAGGGCTAGGTAAGAGTTGGGCTGGTTAACATGTGAGGAGAATTTACTGAAATAGACTTTATGTCTTTGCATGTATCATTATTGAACTGTCATGTGGCAGTGTTTGAACCAACCGCAGTCATGGGTTTGTTTTAAATACATACATTTTAATATCCCTTTAACAGTGTCGCAAAAGTAGTCATTCCAGGCATATATTTATTTAATTGTTTGCAAAAAAACGCCAACGTGCCCTTTTATAAATTTGGGCCCCTGCCCCTCTAATATCCTCTGCACGTCCCTGGTCTGAGGTATCAAACAATCCTCAAACCATCACTCTGCTGCGAGATATGCAGTAGATATTGTATGGATGATCAATTTAAGGGTTTCTTCTCCTGACTTATTTTTCCATAGAGTTCAATAGGTTCTGGATTTGCATATTGAGAGTTTTTGGCTTTCTGATGTTCCGTTTGTTGTAGTTTGGATGGGAGTTTCTGGAGGTAAGGCCCTTCAGGGTTCTGTTTTATTTTTTTTTTCTTTCTTGTATGTTTTTTTAGTTTTTAGTTTAATCTTTAGTTTGAAGTGCGGGCGTGTTTCAGTGTTTGCAGGATGTTGGCTGCTAGGGTCGGCGTTCAGCGACACTGCTGCGTCCATTTCAACTTGAGGGAGAAAGATGGGCGGTTGCTTGAGTGCTCACGCCTTGATTTTTCCCGAAAGTTTTTTCGGGGTATTCTGGGGTTTACCCCAGCTGAAGTTAATTACAAATTTTTCCTCAAGGCAAGGATTTTGGCCTAAGTTTGAAATCCCTTGGGTCACTGTGTTCCTTTTGGGTGAAATTCGCCACTGTCAAAAATAAGTTTGATATGCTCACTGTGGAGAAACTAAGTGATGATTCTGTGAAGGTGGTTGTTCTCAGAATGTTCAATAAGATGGCGGACGAGAGTGATTAGATCGCCTGGTTGGGCAGGTTTTGTGTAGTGAGGAGTACGCCAGTAAAAATCCTTGACATTGATGGAATTTGGACTGGGGGCTGGAGGGTGAAGCTTGTGGAGTACCCAAGGGGGAGAAAACAGAGGCCTGGACAGCCTAAATTGTGTAGGAGATGTGGGGCATATTGGCACTTGGCTGAGGCCTGTAAGGCCATCGTCCCCAGTGTTCCCGCAGGGGTGCCCGAACGAGCGGCCCTATGTGGGGGAGGCGTCAACCTCAAATGCTGTTTCACCGACGGAGGAGACTGAGAGAAGATGAGAGACATACACGTCATGTCAAGAGGAAGATGAGAGACACCAGACCCAACAATGCAGACGACCGCTATCAAAGCAACCTGGGCTTCCATTACACCTCAGCAGTGCCACAGGCTGATCGCCTCCATGCCACGCCGCATTGATGCAGTAATTCATGCAAAAGGAGCCCCAACCAAGTATTGAGTGCATATAAATGAACATACTTTTCAGAAGGCTGACATTTCTGTTTAAAATATTCTAATTGTACATTCTAAATGTAATATTCTAATTTTCTGAGACACTGAATTTGGGTTTTCATTAGCTGTAAGCCATAATCATCAAAATTACAAGAAATAAAGGCTTGAAATATTTCACTCTATGTGTAATGAATCTATATAATATATGAGTTTCACTTTCTGAAATGAGTGACAAAACATATTGAACTTTTTCATGATATTCAAATTTTTTGAGCTGCACCTTTATAATTTGAAAATGCCGTTTTGAAATTATCGTCAGGACATTGTCCAGTATGTGTTTTATCGCCCACTGGAAAGTCAAAACTGTATTAAAAGTGAGCCTCCTGAAATCCTTGATGACCACCCAGTCGCCTGGCTGCAGTGTGTGTCGAGGTCGGCTCTGGAAGGACTTAATTTACCTGCAGATGTACAGACTTTAAAACTTTTGTTAGAGCACGGCAGTAACTCACCATGATTGTTTCAGCTACGTCAGAGTTGAGTGTAATGTAATGTAATTGTTCCTCGGACCTCTAATGGCCTCGTAAAAGAAAGCTGGAATTGACCTTACAACTAGACATTAGGCAGGCAGTTTCACGATGTTTGTTCACAGGCCGTAAAAGACATGTGAACAAGCACCCAAGGCTCTTGGAACATATTAAACAAAGCTGTATATGTATCTTGCATCATATGTATGTGCATGTAAATAATTGTGGATAATATGATAAATGTGGTGAACCAGGATTAATACTAATTGAAGTGTGGGGTATGTGAAAGTATAGGAGTGGGAGGAATAAAGAATGTGAAAGAAAGGAGGATTGTATAAGTTATCAGGGATGTGCTTGTCCATATAAGTATCTGGAACATAGAGTGGCCATCACCCGGACCTCACCTGATATCTAGATAAATGATAGGGAAGATCATATGATCACGCGCCATCATTAAAATAATCGTATTGCTATCACTAGATCGGGGGGAGTAGACTATGCAGTTTATCTTTCTGGAGGGGGGGGGGGGGGGGGGTCACCGGGGGGGGAGGAGTTCAAAAAATTCCTGCCAGACCTTATTTGGACAAACAAAGGGAATTGTAGAATGTGGAAGGCCTGCTCAGGACTGCATATAAGGGAAGTCCAAAGGGATATTCAAAGATAATCTGCTTAACAGTTCTCCTGGTACCGTAGTCCCACCGCATGGAATCATTTGGTTATATACTTTGTTGGTGAACTTGTTCATGTTTATGTTTCATGTTCTAGTTTTAAATGGAGTCAGATAAATGAGTAAATTAATTAGTGATATTTCACACAATAACATTTACCTTTTCCCATAGCAATAGCGGAATACATCACGCTTAAACCTTCGCTCCGAGCAATTCCCTCATTAGTCTAGCTGTGCGAGTTCTACAACCCTCAGCGGGGTGGCACTACACATTACTCCCACATCATATTTTTACATTGCCCAAAGTGTCGGGGGAAGGCATCTAGTTTTGTATTATTCAATACAAATGTAAATAGAGTATTGGTGCGCTGCCGCATCTCGTGTATGCAACAGGTTGCATCCAATGGCTGTCGAAACTGGTAGGCAATAGTTTGAAGCGAGGGGGACAACCTGTCGCCCTCTGCCGTGAGGTGCTATGGCCCCCTTTTTACCGTACCCCTCCCAGTCAACACAGTACTGAAGGCCTGCCCTTCGGCGGCGAACTTCCAGCAAACGGTGAACAGTGTAAGCTTCAGAGCCGTCAATGAGACGAGGGGTGAGGGAGGTGTAGGGGCGGGACACAGGGGATGGTTAACCATGGGCTTATTCCGGGACACATGAAACGTGAGGTGAATGAGCCGCATAGTGGATGGGAGTTTTAAGCGGACAGCAGTGGGCCTAATAATCTTAACAATGGAAAAGGGACTAATGAAACGAGAGGCTAATTTGTGAGCGTTCACTCGGAGAGGAATGTTTCTGTTGGAGAGCCAGATTTGTTGTCCCAGGCAGTAACGTTGTGCTTTTGAGTGCCACTTGTCGGCCTGTTGCTTCATCCGGGCGCTGGCCCAAAGCAAGTTGAGACGAGTGTGTCTCCAAGTGCGCCGGCATCGACGCATGAAAGCTTCAGCTGAGGGAACTCCAGATTAGGAAACAGGGGAGGTTGATAGCCCATACAACACTTGAAGGGGGATAGCCCAGAGGAAGCGGAGGTGTGGGAGTTGATAGCGTATTCAGCCCAGGGAGGTTTCTGACTCAATGAAGTGGGGTTTTGGGAGGTAAGGCAGCGTAACAGTCTCAAGTGTTGGGTTAGCCCACTCAGTCTGGCCGTTAGATTGGGGATGGAAATCGGAGGATAATCTGACAGATGCCCCAAAAAATTGCAGAAAGCGTTCTAAAATCTAGAGGCGAATTGGGGCCCATGGTCTGACACAATGTAATGTAATGTAATGACACATCGGTGGGAAGGCCATGAAGATGAAACAGATATTGAACCATGATAGTGGCAGTTTTTTTGGCTGAGGGGAGTTTGGGAAGAGGAATGAAGTGGACAGCTTTGGAGAATTAATCTACCAAAGTGAGAATGGTCGTGTTTCTATCAGACAAGGGTAATCTTGTAATGAAGTCCAGAGAGATGTGAGACCAGGGACGTTTGGGGACAGGCAGGGGTTGTAGAAAACTGGCAGGAAGTTGGTTGGTCTTATTTTGTGCGCAAACTGAGCAGGCATTAACAAGGTCCTGGATGTCTTGTGCCATGGTGGGCTACCAAAAGCATCTTTGAATGAAGGCTTGGGTTTTTTGAATACCGGGTTGACAAGATAACAGATGAATGCCCGCACTGAAGGACTTGAGAACAGATGGGTTTGGGGACGAACAGGCAGTTAGTGGGGCAGCGACTGGGACCAGCATGACCATCATGAGCTGAGCAAACTATAGTTTTGATGTCCAGTTGTGCAGCTCCAATGATGCAGCGTTGAGCTAGAATGGTGTCAGTCTCAGGGGTGTTAGTGGGGGAAGTGAATTGGCGAGAGAGGTCATCTGGTTGGGTGTTCTTGGAGCCAGGGCGATAAGACAGGGTAAAATAAAATTTTGAAAAGAATAGGGATCAGCGGGCTTAGCGAGCATTGAGTCTTCTAGCGGTTTGCAGGTATTCCAGGTTCTTATGATCAGTCCAAACAATAAATGGAACTTGAGCATCATCTAGCTAGTGCCTCCACTCCTCCATGGTGAGTTTGACTGCAAGTAACTCTTTATTACTGATGTCGTAATTCTGTTTTGTGGGGGTGAGATGTTGATATTAAAAAGCGCAAGGGTGCACTTTATTGTCCTTGGAGGAACGTCGGGAAAAAACTGTCCCTACTTCAGTGTTGGAGGCATCAACCACGATGATAAACTGGGACTCGGGATCAGGATTGATCAGGATAGGGGCGGATGTGAAATGGTTCTTGAGGGTTTGGAAGGCTTTTCTGGCCTTAGTAGTCCAGACAAAATGAACCTTGAATGAGGTAAGAGCAGTGAGTGGTGCTGCAAGAGTGCTGTAGTTGCGAATAAACCGGCGGTAGAAATTGGTAAACCCCAGAAAGCGGTGTAGTTCCTTCCGGTTGTCTAGCCAGTCTACCACGGCTTTGATCTTGAGTGGGTTTATCTAGATACTGCCGGTCGAAATGATGTATCCCAGGAAGGAGGTGGAGTTGCAGTGAAACTCACATTTCTCAGCTTTAGCAAACAACTGGTTCTCGAGTATCCGTTAATTAAATATCCTCTAGATATACAAACACAAATTGGTTAAGCATGTCTCTTAACACATCATTCACCAGGGCCTGGAAGACAGCGGGGGCGTTAGTTAACCCGAACGGCATCATCAGGTATTCATAGTTGCAAGAAAAGGTATTAAAGCTGTCCTCGCGAATCCGCACCAGATGGTAAGTGTTGTGAAGATCCAGTTTGGTGAAGACTGTCGCCCCCTGGAGTTGTTCAAAGGCTGGGGTCATCAGGGGAAAAGGGTATCAGTACTTGATGTAATTAAGGGCACGATAGTCAATACACGGGCGCAGCGACCCATCTTTCTTCTCCACAAAGAAAAATCCATCCCCCGCAGGAAATGAGGAGGGGGCAATGCCAGCCGCTAATGACTCTTGAATATACTTGGTCATGGCCTCAGTCTTGGAATGGGACAGGGAGAACAGACAGCCCCGGGGGAGAGTGTTCCAGGTCGAAGGTCAATGAAACAGTCATAAGGGTGATGAGGTGGCAGGGAGGTGGCTCAGGACTTGCAGAAAACCTCTTTAAGATCCAGATACTGTGGGATTCTGACATTTAATCCTATAAAAATACAGGTTGTAAATAGAATATATAAACTTGTCTGTGGTAGTGGAGTTTAGAATGGGTGACCTTGGGCCTGTGTTATGAGAGTTCTGAGAAGGGGGGCTGTAGAAGATGTCCTGTGAAAACATTCCTCAGAAAAAAGGGTTTGCTACAAAAGATAAGATTCTATCCTAGCAAACTCTGTGGAAAAATACAAGCCATGAGCTGAACATGAGTAATTCTAAAGGTTTGATTGGTTTGAATTATACGCCCAGTGATGAACTAACTTTCACTTTACAGTATATAAGCACCACAGTAGCAGAGATGGGGGGTCCCACGAGCGAGAGCGTGCACGCGCGAGCGCGCTTCCAGCGCGCTTCCAGAGGACCACAGATGTATTAACCCATTGTGTTATTCTGTAAAGACCTGGAGCTGACACAATAAAGACAAAGTGTTTTAACCATTCGAATTGAATTGAAGAGTATCTTTGATCTACCTCCTTGACCACGAAAAGCAATATAATTGATTGCTAACAAAATGGTGACCCCGACGTGGAGGAGGGAGATGATCTTGGATCAATAAAAAAAATAAAAAAAGACGGTGGCAGTTTAATCTCTTGGACATTCCGGGGCCCCTAAAAAGACAAGGTAAGCAGAACCTTTATAAGGAATGTCTGAGAGATATAACCAAACCATCTGAAAATTTGTTAAAAGAACTAATTTGCATAAATTTGTCAGAACGAATATAAATGTATTAAGGTGTATTCCATGACCCAACTTGACAAAGAATAAGGATAAAAAGTGCAGGGAAGACACAGAATAAAATATTCTTTGGTTGTGTGTAATTAAAAATTTGCGGGTCCATTATTTGTGGGACCTATGTATTGAGATACTAAGTGCGTAGTCTTTTGGAAACGAATTCAGCCTTAGGATTCTGAGCCAGTATCAAAAGTTACATAGTGATGCGACGCATATGCACCTCGGAAACTAAATACGCAAATTACTGTGGTATACATTGATCTAGTGATATCAATGTAAGGTCCGTCGAACCAAATAGTCGACATTAAATGGGTGAGATAGGTAGAGAGGCGCTAAATCCACGAGTGAAAACATACAAAAGGACTTGATTCATGGAATACAGTTTTGATTCATAAACAGGTCTTTGAGTTTTTTATTTTTTTTATCTGTTATCTGCTGTATTAAAATGATAAAAGGGGATAAACAAAATTGTGGGTGTCATTGTAAGCCTTCGTGATACTGATTCAGTGAAAATATTTTCTGATAATGCAGACGTGCATTGAGAAAATTAAAGGAGTAACTGAATGCAGCTGATCACAGCCAATGACTGCAATATAACTGATATTTGGTGAATAAATTAAGGGAAATAAGGTTGTGTTAATTTAATTAGAACTGTTAAATTGTGGATCCTAATCAAACATATCAAGTAAAAAGTAGAAATTAAAACGAGTCAATATCTAAGTAATAAATAACGTTTTACGGAATAAAATAAAATGCCTACTACAGTAGAAGTATTGCGTAAACTATGGGACAATCTGAGCACAAAATTATGTGCCCAGGAATTGAAAAAATGTCGTGATAAATGGACTAAATATTTAGCCACCAATTGGGATGGTTCCCCGAGCCAGACAAACCATTTTTGTCTGAGAAAAAGTGTGGGTTGTGTGAGTGCTGGCCAGAGAATGAATGTGTGTCGACACAAGTATGAGAAAATGCGCTGTATGGATTTGTGTATGAGCTGTGTTGTGTTTATGTTAAATCAGCTGAGTAGTTTAGAAGAAAAAACCTGTAAATTGTTTGACCCAGAAGAATGTGATTTTAAAAGTGAATGGAAAGCCTAACTCATGGTATATTGTGATAAAGTGGGATTCTGATTGAACAAATTATAGTGTCCTGTTGGTCGTGGGCAGCCAAAAACCGATAGCGGAGAGACTGGAAGAACAGACAATCTAACTGTGCATGCATAAAGGCGTCCAAATACTTTTGGCTTGTTGAGTTGTAGCCTTCGTAATGAAGTGAGCAGTTATTAAGTGGGTAGAAGGCACATTATTGGTGAATTTATAAAGGAAAACTAAAAATACTTGCAGTGCTTTGAACCCTTTACACCTTGAGTGAAATAAGCAGTTTATATTTTGTTAAAAGATCCCGTAGCTTCCGTTTTGCAGTGTGTGTAACCTGACCACCAGAATTACCGTAATAGCTCATGTAGGAGAGACCTTAAAAAAGTTAAAATATGTGCCCAATTATTTTCTGTGTCTCTGGAGCTATACTACAATGTATGATATATTTGCAATAGTTTGTGTTATAATCTCAGTGTATTATAAGATTTGTGAAATTTATGATCAGACGCATCGTAATGAAGACCCGCCTGGGAAAGTGTAAACAGTGTTGTGCAGAGAAGTGTAGAAGATCTTAATCAGAGTTTACGGTTGATTAAGTTTATGGTTAGTACAGATAGATAAGTGGAAGTTATATGCGAGGGAAACTTGCATAGGATTGTGACAGAAAGTGATAGAAGGACATAGAAGGAAGTGAAAGTGTAATTCAATTTGCGTTATTAGTTAATTTGTTATTACATTACATATATATTATATGATATTATACATATATGCAGTTTATTTTCATGGAAAATTCTGAGCGCACTGATTTGTAATTGGTACTGACTGGCTTGGAGTTATGTGCTACTCAGTTCTCTATTTTCAGGTAGTGATTCGATTTAGTTGCAGACGTATTGTGGGGCAAAACAGCCTGTTGCAGTTTATTGTGCTCAAATAACATAGGCTACTGGCTACAGCGAATTCGCTGTGGAGAAGGTTTTAGCCTATGGTTATAAATAAATAAAAACTAAGATTGATCTTAGCATGATAACCGAACCGTATTTTTGTCCTTCAAAGTGTTTGAAAGAAATAAATTGAGTACAAGCTCAAGCGTCATTTTGTAACACAAGTTTGACGATCAGGTAACAATTTGTGGTAAAGATTTTAACTTTTAAATTCTGTAAATCTAGAGGATTTTGCATACAGAACGGGTATGGCAATACAGAAACCTACATATATATTAGCAGGCTTTAATTTAAGTGAAATATGAGATAATGCACCCTGAATCTCGTGAAGAAAAAGGTCTGATTTACCAAATAAATAAATAAATAAGTAATGCAGGCCAATGTACTGATTTTAAACCTCTGGTTAATGCAGATAATACACGCAGTTATAGTTATAGTTATACAGTTATAGCTTCATGCTAGTGAAGTATAATAAATCGAACAATCCTATCACCGCCCTGTCGGGAGGGGTCAGGACCATTGCACTACACATAATTCAAACTTTCTTCCAAAATAGACACAACATTCTAGAGTCTGGTATAACGTAATTTATTATAAAAGGTTTAGCACAAATATACATACCCAGGCTGATCGGCTAAAACATACAAAACACTAAATCACACAGTCCAGTCTGAGTCCGTCAATTTCATGCTCACCCGCAAGACGTAAAAAAAAGTCCGTTAATGACAGAAGCAAAACATAATAGCGCACCATGAATTTCAGCTGACATCTTGTGTGTTATTGCCCCCCCCCCCCCCATTTTTTTGGGTGTTTCCATGGTCTGCAGAGGTCTCTGCCTGTCATAATTAAGCATTACATATGACCCTTATTTATATGGTAGTTTTGATTAAATGCTATGATTTAATCATATCAGAAACATCCTAGTCACGGTTTGACAATAGTAGTTCAATTTACATAGTTTTTACACCAATGTTTGTAAAGATAGAAGATAAATGTTTTATTTGGATTTAATAAACTCTGTCAGTTCCTCGGACTGCACACACACATACATTTTCAAGGATGTTCTTTTCGACGGTCGGGCCCCGAGGAATTTGTAGGGAGTAGTTCATGCTTATCTCTTCAGACGGGCTAGGAAAATTTAATTGTCTATGTGTGTGTGTGTGTGTGTGTGTGTGAATGAATGCCTAAATTATGAGATAACTAAACCTCGCCCTGGGAAATTTTGAGGAGTGTGTTTGCGGTGTGGCTGTTTCAATTTCCCTGCGTGTGGGTGTGTGTGTGTCCTTGATTTGCAGGTGTCGAGATGAGCTCATATTGGGTGCCTGGCGTGGGACCATTGTACATTGAGCACACTTCGATACAAATAATGAGCTGATTTTGTGCGTGGTTGTCTGCCCTTGGGTCTGAGGCCTTGTGCTGCTATTGTGCACATATGGGCTTTTTTGTGCAATTCATCCTACCACAGAAAAACATGTTCATGTTGACACTACATTTTGATATAGTTGGTCCTACAGTATGTTATATAATTGTATATAGGTAATGAATAATCTATAATTTGTCACAACAGCTGAACTCTAATACGGGGTTGTTGCACAATGAGGGTCACGGTGTGAGTTGCCATGATAACGTGATGGTAATTTATTTCTAGCAGGGAGGTCGGGCCGAGCACCGATTTCAACTACAAGGTGTTTATTACATTTTCCATCGTGAGATATCGGGATTCTTAGGTAGGAAAAAATAATAAATTGATAAACGTTGGCATTAACCACAAACATTTGCGGGTAAGTTCATTTTGAATATTTTTATGTTTTTAATGTATATTTATCACTAAAGGTGATAAAAGGAGGGAGAGGGTTTACAAAAAAGAAAGCGCATCTGAATTTGATTTATCAAAGTAAAAATTAATGTTATTCATCAGTATGACTTCAGTGTTATTATTACACTGATACATCAGTGACCGGTGGGTGCTCAATCATGGAAAGTTGGTTGCTGACCGATACTGTTGCCAATAACATGCTAGCGAGGTTGATTCGATGTTTCCTTGCTGCCTGGAATGTGGTTAGTGTGCCTCAGAAGTGAAAGTAGATATTAGTGTTTAAGCAAAATGTTACAATTCGTTTTGAATGCCATTCTCTGCATGTACGAGTAGATTTCATGCAGAGAGAGGGTCTGCGTTGCCCGCTTTGAATTTAACTTTTCAGTCTTTCAGGGAAAGGGGACTTGTTTGGTGGCCAGAGAAGAGAATGGAATAGAACAGGATAGAATAACTTATTTTCCCATGAGGGAACTTTAGTTGTAGTTTCCAGCAGCCAAGACATAGAAAGTGAGACAGTGTTTTAGTGTGATTTAATCGAGTATATGTATATATTGTATAAACAACAACACTGTCAGGAACGACCAGGAACTCATTCTTTAACCAGTGTAGTGGGCATGCGCGAGCGTGTCTTAGTGATGTGCAGTACGTGAACGAACGAATCTTTTTGAACGAATCTTTTTGAACGAATCTTTTTGAACGAATCTTTAAAGTGAATTGAGTGTACCGGATCATCACTCAATGATTCGTTCATATGCTTGAGTGCGCATCAGCGGTCAGGAACTGTAGTGAACTGTACTGACCACAGACTACCCCTAGTTAATGAAAGTCTGCCCGTTATTAAACCATTTCAAATAATGATATTGATTAAATAAAGCACATTTTTGTTTTCTTTTGTATCGAAATAGCACAATAAATGTAGGCTATTTTAAGGAGGCCATGCTATAACCATGTTTTATATAGGCGGCGCTATAAAGGACCAAGTGAAAATAATTGAGCAACAGCGGAGTATTGAAACAATGTTTAAGCGAAGATAAGAAGTGGAAACTTTACAGTTTAAGCTGGGGGAAGTGGAGGGCAAGGCCACCTTCCCAATGTTTGTGTTTTTTGTTCAGGTGCAGATAAATAATTAGTTTAATTCACATCCTAAGTTGTGTGGTTTTGTTTTGTGTTTAATTGTTTGATTTTGTCTAAAAACCATCAAAGTGAAACCCGGCAATGCGATCTCTCCTAAGGGGTTGTCAGTTTAGATGCACAACCAAAACAAAGATAAATAAATAAACTGAACAGACAAATAAATCCTACGATGCCCCGTATGTGAAAATGTACCCTAAGTGAAGGGAAAAGACTAATAAAGAGTTCTTCTCTGTTTCCAGCAGGAACTGGGTGGCGGCTCTCAAGCAGCTCTACTGACAATGAGAGCTGAACTAGGCCCCACTAATATTGCTAATTTCTCCCCTTTTTTGAATTTATGACAGGAACTCCAATGATAATTCCAGGGACGAATTATCACTGCTGTGAAGAATTACAGGGGATTGGAGATGAGATGACAAAGTACTGTGTGACTAACTGAAATTGTCAGGTTTCTCTGCAGATATTGGGCCCAAGAAGACAGAAGCACACAACCTCGAGCAACTAATAAACAGATAACACACACAGAGCAAAGTGTGATTAAGGATGCGCATGGGCAGGACCATTGTGCAAAGGGGGAAGTGTATGATTGTGGGGAAGTGGTGATGTATAATAATTTGGAAAGTATCAGTTTTTCCCCAATAGGGCACAATCGGCCATAGGAGGGCCCATGCCGTTTGTATGAGGTCCGTACAATGGACCCCGCTTGAACAGTTCAAGAGGGAACTGGCGAGCTATGTGTAACACTTAACCAGAATGTGCAAGATTATTTTCCAACAGGGGATTGGGTGTATATTAAGGTAACACTAACACTGAATATACACACACACGAAGAAAGAATTACACAACCAGGAGCTATGTGCTCCCTCATCAATGGCAGATAGAGATAATGCACACACATAGAGGCATTACATATTCTGCCAAAGAAAGACCGTGGCTGAGTGATGTGCTAGTAACCTCTCCTCTGTCCATTGGTCCGACGTTGAGGCTACTTGGACCAAAGAAGAAGAAGCCAACATAATTTTGCGGTAAAAGTATCGTATGTTAGTCGAGGTAACTATATTGTGATAAAATGTTTAGAAAAAGCTGCCAATGCACTGTTGCCAAAATGCTAGGATTTTCTTTCCTCTTGATAGAAGTGTAAAAAGTAAAATGTATTAAAAATGAAGGAGTATCGCTTAAGATGGATATCGGACAGAGACATGTCCTCACCAGCAGCAGACTCAGTCTAGAGTTCTGTGGTTTTGCCTATGAGGTTTTCCTGGTGATTAAGTAAGAGCTCTGACATCATTGCTTACCGCTGTGCCAGTATTATAACCCTGATAGTTAGAGTAAATAAAATTAAGAAAACTGGGTTTGCAATGTGTACCTGCTTTAGGTATGGAGTGAAGATATCACCCATACAAGCTTGAATTACCGCTGTATAGTGTTGATCCCTTGGGATCAAAGGAGGGAATTGTGGGATTCTGACATTTAATCCTATAAAAATACAGGTTGTAAATAGAATATATAAACTTGTCTGTGGTAGTGGAGTTTAGAATGGGTGACCTTGGGCCTGTGTTATGAGAGTTCTGAGAAGGGGGGCTGTAGAAGATGTCCTGTGAAAACATTCCTCAGAAAAAAGGGTTTGCTACAAAAGATAAGATTCTATCCTAGCAAACTCTGTGGAAAAATACAAGCCATGAGCTGAACATGAGTAATTCTAAAGGTTTGATTGGTTTGAATTATACGCCCAGTGATGAACTAACTTTCACTTTACAGTATATAAGCACCACAGTAGCAGAGATGGGGGGTCCCACGAGCGAGAGCGTGCACGCGCGAGCGCGCTTCCAGCGCGCTTCCAGAGGACCACAGATGTATTAACCCATTGTGTTATTCTGTAAAGACCTGGAGCTGACACAATAAAGACAAAGTGTTTTAACCATTCGAATTGAATTGAAGAGTATCTTTGATCTACCTCCTTGACCACGAAAAGCAATATAATTGATTGCTAACAATACTCAGGAAGGACAACAGACAGATCAGAGGGTTCGGAAAACTTGGAGCTCAGAAAAGTGGAGTGGGCTTAGCGTAGACAGTTAAACAGACAATAGGGGCTCCAACCCACTATTTTATTACTGCTCCACTCGAAACTGAGATTGTGTCGGGATAGCCAGGGGTGTCCCAAGACAATGGGCGCTTGAGGTGAGTCAATGACGTACAGCTGAAGCTGTTCTTGATGGTTTCCAGAAATGTGCTAAATCACTGGGATACTGATGCGTGTGATGCTGGCGAGCTTCTGGCCATTGAGTGTGTTGACCACCAGGGGGTGTGACAGGTTGGTCATTGGGATACCCCATTTAGCCGCCAGCATCCAAGAAGTTTTCCTTCGCACCAGAGTCAATGAGGGCAGAAGACTTGTGCTGTAAATCTCCCCACTCGAGAGTGACCAGAAGGCAGGTGCGTTGCTTGGAGGAGGGTTCGACCGGGATAGTGCTCCTTGACTCACTAGTGGGCGTTGGCTTTTACCGGGCAGCTCGCAACGAAGTGCCCAGGTTGGCCACAGTAAAGGCAGGCACGGATTGCCATTCTCCGGTCCCTCTCCACTTTAGTCAAGTGGGTGCAGTCGATCTGCATGGCCTCTGGTTCAGGATCATTGGTAGGATAGGAAGGAGGGTGGGTGAAAACTGGTGGTGGAGTCTTGGAGCCATCAGTGGCAACCCTCCGGAAACCTCCCTGAACTTGGAAGTGGCGACGCTCTTGCAAACGCGTGTCGACTCGTATCACCAGGCTGATGAGTTTGTCGCTCGTCTTGGGCAGATCTTGGGTCAGCAGCTTGTCTTTAATCTCCTCTGAGAGACCATTGGGGAATGTGTTATACAAGGCCTCCCTCCCCCATCCGCTGGTGTTAGCCAGGGTCTGGAAATTGATGGCGTAATCGGAAACAGACCTCCTCCCCTGACGCATCTGCAACATATGTGCTAAATCACTGGGATACTGATGCGTGTGATGCTGGCGAGCTTCTGACCATACTTGGAGCGGTTGAAAATCCATTTTATCTCACCGGCGAGCATGTCAAAACTCTGGCAGCAAGAGAGGTTAGCTTCCAGGGCAGCTGTTCCCCACGCCCTGGCTCGATCGGACAGCTGCATGATGACATACGCCACTCTTGACTGCTCAGTGGGGAAGGTTGAAGGCTGCAGCTGGAAGATGAGCTTGCACTGGGTCAGGAATGCATGGCAGCCGCCGGGTTTACCCTCATACTTCTCGGAAGAAGGTAGGCGTGGTTCATGCACCCACGGAAGTGGAGGGCTCAGAGGAGACAAGGGAGTGGGTGGCCGGGGAGAGTGGGCTTGACTAGACACACCATTTGCTATATTGATCACGGAGAAATACTTTGCTTTGCCCGGGACTTGAGATAGTATGGTAGTGGGGTTTGGAACCACAGGGGCACGCTGTTGTTCAGCGCTATTTACAGCCCTAAGGTCCTGCACAAAGCGTCAAGAACCATGAACCTTTTTTACTGGTAGAATTGAAGTATTGCAGGTGGGAGTTAGTGCATGGCACAATGATACCTGTTTTTAATAGGCCCTGTTTCACCTCCGCTATAGGGCAGCGGCGCCTGTTGTCGGCATTCGTTGCCTTGTTTCTCCGGCAGGCTGCTGTATGGCGGGTTGGGGGTGAGAGCAGGTTGAGCAGTCGAGATCCATATAGTAACCTTGTGTATAGAAGCTAATTGTGGATAAATACCTGCCCGTGAGAAGGGAGGAGGGCGGGACTGATTCTCAGCTAGTGGGGCAGATGCAGCTGCGGCTTCTAACTCTTTTAGCTTTGTTCCCTGTTTTTGTTTTTTGTTTCTTCCATTGCCTTCTTTTTCCATTTACGAAACGCATACCAGTCTGGCTCCAATCCATTATTATATATTTTTTTCATCACTATGGCTTGTTTTTTTATTTTATTTTGTTCGCAACTGTTCTATTTGTTTTGGGATAAAACTACCATGTTTGGGGAAGCCTAAGTTTTCCCATTTCTGTAATTGTTGTACCATTTTTCAGCCGAACTTATCCTGCATTATTTCTGCTGGTCCTTCGAGAAGATTGCAGTCATTTTTTGATACACAAGACCCCATATTTGTATTGGTTCACAAATCCTTCCACCACACATTCATATTTAGTTCCTATCTATGCAGAATTTTGGGACTCTAACCCAGGGACTCAAATCCAACTTTTTAACAAACTACTCCGCGGAAGGTTCGGGACCTTCCTGTGCCTGACCCGTTTCTTACAGGGTCGGAAATATCGCCCAGAACAGGAGAACTCCTCGGTTCCTTTTTGTCACCCTCCGCTCTTTTGTCACCCTCCCACCTTTACTGGTTCTTTGTTCGGATCTCGTATTAATCCCCCCAGACAGACGTGCTCAATTCTTGATTAGGTTACCGTCGTCTAGTCCCGGTGGTAGCTGGTTACACCTTGCCGGTGGGAGAGATTTCTGCTATTGAGTCACGGGTGAATTCTGGTCTCCTCGGCGGTGCACTGTCTCCCTCTTTTTCAACGAAAAATTCTGTAAAGTCTGTAAGGGGATGAATCAAGTTAGAGATCCTGCCGACTATGCCAAATTGTGATGGACATTCTATTTGCCTTTTACAACCAGAGGTGAATATTAATCATATCAATATGATTCCACAACAGAGTCAGAATTAAAACATAATAAGACTTTTATTTCTCTTGCAAGCAGAAACAACAGAATGATAAAGCTCTTATCTAAGCCCTTTGACTATTCAGAGAGGACACATGGTATTTATCTCTTTACAATATGCATAGGCATTCCCTGATACCCAACCCCCTCACAACCTTTTGCCTCGTGCAGAAATCAGATGGCTTAGCTTGACAGTTAAGACAGCTGTTTCTTGTTTGCCATTTCACACGTCATTTACAGGAAATGGCACAGCTTTTTCATAAAGAGACATAAAGAGGATGTTTGTTCCTGCGACGTCAACAGTTCTTGTCAGCTCAAACGCAGCCTGCGCACACCCTTACTGACTCATGTGGATATCTATGAACATGCCATAAAACTGATTACATCACATTACAGGCATTCAGCAGACGCTCTTATCCAGAGCAACTTACGCAACTTTTTAGCATTTCTTTTACATATATTATCAATTTATACAGCTGGATATATATTAAAATGATTCAGGTTAAGTACTTTGCTCAAGGGTACAACGGCAGTGTCCTACCTGGGAATCAAACCTGCTACCTTTCGGTTACAAAGCCAGTTCCTTAACCATAATACTACACATTCTATGTGCATAATAAATAAATAAGCTCAACATCATATAAAGTAACAGTGTGATTTACAAGGTAAATAAACATATTTCTATGTAACGGATAGAACTTACTGTAAGAGAAAATTTTATTTTCTAATGTGCTTTGCTAATGCATAAAAACTAGCTTGGCAAATTTAGAAAGAGACTAAAGAGGACCTTTGAGAAACAAAACATTCTGTTAATTCCTCATGCTATGTTGTTGTTTAGATATCCGCATGAGTCAGTAAGGGTGTGCGCAGGCTGCGTTTGAGCTGACAAGAACTGTTGACATCGCAGGAATGAACATCCTCTTTATGTCTCTGAAGACTGTGCCATCACCCAACCCTCCTGCCTGTAGCCCAGCTCTTGCTCGTTCCTGCCCCGTCATCTATTCTGCCCTCTTGTTATTCGCCAACCCCGTATCCTGACCGTCACCCATCTCCCCTGTTTGCCTGCTTGTCTGTCCTCATTGTAATAAATTCACTCCTTTCTGAGTTTTGTATTCTCCCTTCTGATGTATTTTTAAATGTAATTTGTGTCAACAGGGAATGTTATTCAGAAATGAATACCACACTGAGAACCAGTTCTTTTTCATAATATGAGCTCGATGTCTCGCTATGGGATGTGACCCTCCGCAGCCCTGACAGAAGTACCTATCTCAAATAACCAATCCTGATTGGTCAGAGAAGCGTGTCCCTCCGCTGCGTGATGTAGTCCCCCCCACTACAAATACCGCAGCAGGAGGACACGCCCGCCATTCTAAAAATTCTTCTCACCTAGAAGCATTATCTCACACCGAGCCTAGTTAGCTTAACTGTCCACAGACGGAATTATGTATTAGCTTCTGTCGACGGACGCTAACTCAGCTCACTATATTCGCCGAGGTTTTGCACGCCAGCTCCCCTCGACGTTTCCTGCTAACACACCAGTTAGCCTCCTGCTTTTAACACTCCAGTTATCAGCATCTTGCTTTTAACACGCCAGTTAGTAAGCACCTGCTTCTAACACACCAGTTAGCTAGCTATCTGCTCCTAACACACCAGTTAGCTAGCTACCTGCTCCTAACACACCAGTTAGCTAGCACTTACTGTAAAAGACACCCGCGCACCAGCCGGTGTTTTTTGCCCCCATGGCGTCCGCTGCTCCTCATGCCAGAGGAGACTCCCGGCCCTGCCCCTGTGGTGCCCGGATTTCGGGGAAGGATACGCACCCCATGTGTGTGTGTTGTCTCGGGACTGACCACGCCAGGCTGTCCTTATCCGTCCCCGGTTCGTGTGTGCATTGCAAAATGTTCACGACGAAAAGCTTGAGACGCCGCCTGGCTCGCCAAGCCAGCCTGTCCGACCAGGACTCGCTTCTGACCGCCGCTGCCCCGGTAGCCGCTGACGAAGAGGAGCCCATGGTAGAGGAGGTACAGGAGGTGCACACCGACTGGGCCGCCCTGTCTGTGATGTCCCCGGTTCCTGCCTTTCCTTCCGACGATATGTTAGAGCTGGAGTGTGTAGAGGATGACTCCGATGATCCCCCTCTCATTTCAGAGAGCGAGGATGAGGACGATGCCTTAATCACTCCGGTGCCGGCTGCAAAGCCGGGGCTGCTTTCCGGGGGCTCGGAGGACGGCGAGGACGCACGTCCCTCGTCCCCGGTTCCTGTGGTTCTGCTCGACACGTGCAAGCATGCGGCAGCGAGCATGGGTATTCCCTGGCCCGCTCCGGTGACACAGCCCTCGCGCTCGCGCTACGAGGGCAGGCTATTAGCACCGGGCGGTAACACGGCCAAGCAGCTTCTTCCCGTCTTTCCTGACTTACTGCTCGAGCTCACCAAGATGTGGAGCGACAAGCCGTACAGCGGAAGGAACCAGATTCCGGGTGCCTCCGTCCTCGACACCGAGAACATGGAAGCCCTGGGTCTCCTCGTCATGCCCCCGGTCGAGTCCCCGGTTGCAGCGCATCTGTACCCGGGTGGCGCCATGGCTGGCTCAAGCAGACGTCCGTCCCTCCCCGCTAAATCGGAGCGTCTTCAGTCTGCTTTGACCGAGAGGGCGTACAAGCAAGCCGCGCTCTCGATGAGGGCTTTGAATGTGCTGTCGCTTCTCTCCGCTTACCAAGCCGACATTCTCCACGGTGCACCTAGCGCCGCGGTTTGGCGCGAGGCGGGAGTGATTACGGACCTGTGCCTTCATGTCCAGCGGGTGGCTGTGCTCGCCACGGGGAAAGCTATGGCTTCTCTCGTGGTCCAGGAACGAGCCAGGTGGCTCAATCTCACCAGGCTGACTGACAGAGAGCGAGATGACATCCTGGACGCGCCCGTCATACCGGAGGGTATCTTCGGCTCAGCTCTGACCTCCATGCAGGAGAGAGCGGAGGCGAGGAAGAAAGACAACGAGGCGTTTGCGCTCTGCCTGCCGCGTAGAGCCCCCTCGCCGTCTCCCCCGCCCCCCCGTTCATGGGCTCCACCAAAGAGGTTTTTAAGTGCGCATCTCCAGTCGCTGATCTCCGCCCCAGGGCCAGACGAGACGAGGAGGGACATTGTCACCGGGCTGTTTGCCGTTGCACAGCCGTGTTCACATGTCCACAAGCACGCGCATACACACAATGTTCTGCCTTTGTTCAAAGAAATAAAGTTGAAAACAAAATGTGTAAAAAACACCGAAAACAAAGCAAGCACAAACAAAATGAATGCTTTGCACATAAGCAACATGTCCGCCGGGCTTGCTGTCCCTCTGTTGCCGGCGATGGGCATCCCATTTCCGGCTACGGAGGAATTTACCCAGGCTGCTGCGCGAGTTCGCGCATGCGCGGTACGGCCCGAGGGACATTCTCTCGCTCTGCCACTGGAGGGAGCCATACCACCACTTATGAGCCCTCCCGTGTTGGCAGAGCCTCAGCCGATATTCTCCCCTTCACTGTGTTTCCACATTCAAAAGTGGAGAGAAATAGGGGCTCATCCGTGGGTATAACGCACGATAGAGCGGGGTTACCGGCTGCAGTTCAACACTGTGCCGCCTCGTTTTTCCGGCATAATACAGTCACGAGCACAGGGACGTTTAGCTGGCGTGCTAAAGGAGGAGATAATGTCTCTTTTAGACAAAAAAGCTATTCAAATCGTCTCTCCCGAGCAGAGTCAATCCGGGTATTATTCAAGATATTTTCTCGTCCCCAAACGGGGAGGGAGAGGAATTCGCCCTATCTTGGACCTCAGGGCTCTGAACTGTCACTTAAGGAAATACAAGTTCAGGATGCTGACACAGGCATCTCTGTTGCGTCTAATAAAACCAGGCGACTGGTTCACATCAGTGGATCTGAGGGACGCTTATTTCCATATAAAAGTGTACGCTGCCCACAGAAAGTATCTGAGGTTTGCGTTTCAGGGAGTGTGTTATCAGTACCGAGTGCTCCCGTTCGGACTTTCCCTCAGCCCGAGGGTGTTCGTGAAGTGTACGGACGCGGCGGTCGCCCCGCTACGGCGGGGGGGAATACGCCTGGCCACATATTTGGACGACTGGCTTCTCCTAGCGCGCTCGGAGCAGGAGGCCAGGTCGCACACGGAGTTTGTCACACGTCATCTGTCAGAGTTGGGCTTTGTGATAAACACGGAAAAGAGCAATCTCTCACCGGGTCGAGAAATAATCTTCCTCGGGTTACAGCTGCTATCAATGCCGTTCACTGCGCGCCTCTCGGAGGAGAGGGCGAACAGTTTCAAGGCATGTCTTGCTCCTTTTCAGAGACACTGTTACGTCCCATTCAGGGTGTGTCTGCGCCTGCTGGGCCTGATGGCCTCGGCTATACACGTAATACGCCTCGGTCGCCTCCACATGAGGGAGTTTCAGCGCTGGGTTGCTGCGCTCAGGCTGGACCCCGTGCGTCATGGCGCACGGAGGATTTTGGTGACGTCGGATTGCGTGTTGGCCCTACGTCACTGGCGGGCGCCCTCTTTTCTGACTCAGGGTGTGCCCCTGGGCACCGTCCTGTCCAGGAAAGTGGTCACTACGGATGCCAGCCTCCAGGGGTGGGGCGGCATTCACGAGGGCAGATCTGTGAGGGGCCGCTGGAGCCTGGGTCTCCAGCGACATCACATAAATTTTCTGGAGCTCTCGGCAGTGTTTCTCTCTCTGAAACATTTCCTCCAGTTCCTCAGGGGTCATCATGTCCTGGTGAGGACGGACAATACGACCACGGTGGCATACATAAATCACCAGGGGGGTTTGCACTCACGTCAATTACACATGTTGGCACGCAAACTGATCCTGTGGAGCAGTGTGCGTCTCCTGTCATTGAGGGCAACGCATGTCCCGGGGACCCTGAACGTGGGGGCGGACCTCTTGTCCAGGGGTGCACCCGTATACGGAGAATGGACTTTACACCCTCTCGTGGTGACTCAGATTTGGTCCATTTATGGCCGCGCCAAAGTGGACCTGTTTGCGTCGGAGGGGAACACCCAGTGTCAGCTGTTCTTCTCCCTACACAGTCGGGGGGCCCCCTTGGGGCTGGACGCTCTGGCGCACGACTGGCCTCACGAGCTGCTCTATGCGTTTCCCCCTCTGGCGCTGGTTCCTCCCACCCTGGCGAGGGTGAGGGAACACAGACACTCTCTTATCCTGATAGCTCCACACTGGCCGGCGATGCACTGGTTGGCGGAGATTTATCAGTTGCTGTGCGCCCGGCCCTGGCAGTTGCCAATACGCAGGGACCTGTTGTCACAGGGGGGGGGGGCGGTGTTCCACCCACACCCGGACAGGTTACAACTGTGGGCGTGGCCCCTGAGTGGCTCTCTATGACCACTGCGGGCCTTCCTCCGAGTGTGACTAACACTATTCAGAATGCTCGGGCCCCCTCTACCAGGTGTTTGTACACTGGTAAGTGGGGGGTGTTTGAGCGGTGGTGCCATGATCGGAATCACACCCCTTTTCAGTGCTCTGTTCCGGTGGTCTTATCATTTCTTCAGAGCCTCATCGATGATGGCAGAGCCTTCTCGACAGTCAAAGTGTATCTGGCGGCCATTGCCGCCAGTCACGTGGGCTTTGGGGACAAAACAGTGAGTCAGCACCCTCTGGTGTGCCGCTTTATGAAGGGTGCCCGTAGACTGCTCCCAGTCTCCAGGCCGCTTATGCCCCCATGGGATCTGACGGTGGTTTTGGAGGGGCTTAAGGGTCCCCCCTTTGAGCCTTTACAGGGTGCTAGTTTGAAGCATTTGTCTCTTAAGACAATGTTGTTGCTGGCGCTCGCTTCCGCGAAGCGGGTCAGCGATATTCATGCACTCTCGGTGCATCCGTCATGCACTCAGTTTGCCCCAGGGGACGTAAGGGTGTCGCTGAGACCTAACCCAGCCTTTGTGCCTAAGGTGGTGGGTTCATGCTCCCCGATTACTCTCGCTGCGTTCACAGCTCCAGCTGCTGACCAGCGGGCTCATACATTGTGTCCGGTCCGGGCCATACGTTGTTATGTGGACAGGACTCAGTGCTTCCGACGGAGCGATCAGCTCTTTATTTCCTGGGCTAATCCCAGGAAAGGTCAGCCTGTTTCGAGGCAGCGCCTCTCACACTGGCTGGTGGAAGCTATAACTTTGGCCTACGCTAATGAGGGGTTGCGCCCGCCTGCGGGCCTGCGCGCTCACTCTACGCGGGGCATGGCTGCATCCTGGGCCTTGTTCAGGGGGGTGTCTATTCAGGACATTTGTGCGGCGGCGAGTTGGACTTCGCCTCTGACTTTTGTTCGATTCTACATGCTGGATGTGTCGGGCCCGTGCGTTGCCAGCGCGGTCCTTCAGGCCTAGCATCTGGACATCTGGACCCTCCCATCGGTTGGTGGCTGTTCGATAAAGCTGTCTGGCAATTCGGGAGTAACCACATCCCATAGCGAGACATCGAGCTCATATTATGAAAAAGAACTTTAGGTTACTTTAGTAACCCCGGTTCTTTGAGTAATATGAGCGAGATGTCTCGCCAGACAACCCTTCTTGCTGGGCGGTGAGAAGGAATTTCGGGCTTTAGAATGGCGGGCGTGTCCTCCTGCTGCGGTATTTGTAGTGGGGGGGACTACATCACGCAGCGGAGGGACACGCTTCTCTGACCAATCAGGATTGGTTATTTGAGATAGGTACTTCTGTCAGGGCTGCGGAGGGTCACATCCCATAGCGAGACATCTCGCTCATATTACTCAAAGAACCGGGGTTACGACAGTAACCTAAAGTTCTCAGACTATTTGGAATATGGCACACCCTATAAAGACATTCTCAAAGGGTTCTATGACAATGGGAAGAAGGGAGTGTTTTATGCTTTTTATTCAACTATGGACTTTCAGGGTTTCTGTTCTAATTATTGTTTTTATGAAAGTGTCTGTCATTTCTGAGTTGCTTTTTTACAAAACTCATGATAGCAGCATTAGCCTCCCAGCATGGGAAGAGGTTTAACGTTTGTTTTGTTATTTGTTAGACTTTTTTTTGGTACAAATTTTATGTTAAAATTTTTATTAAAACGCAATATATTTTTATTAAAAAGTGAATCTTTCTTGTGCTTTTTCCCCCTCAACATTTATGCTGAAACAAGAGCAGTGATTCCCTGATTACTATACTTGATTTGTACCTGTGGGCTGCATCTTTTTTATGTGTAAGCTTACTGACACCCTGACGTTTCATAGAAATAAGAAAATATTGCAATATTACAGCTTAATTCCATTTACTTCTCATGCCACATGATCCACATGTTCCCCATGGCAACCACACACTGGGGAATGTTGGAATACTAGAGAAGGATAGAAGGAGGTGGACAGATAGAGAGAAGGGGTCAATCACAGTCATTGTATCATGATGCCAAAACTACAAGATCTGTAAGGTACGCTCCTATCCATCAGACAGCCTTGGGCCCTGGAACAAGTAACCTGTTGTTTCCTCAACAGTGTCATTATGGCCAGTGGACTCACACAACACACATAACACTTGCTGTAACTACACTAGAGTGCTGAGGTGAATACAAATGTGAATACAAATGAATATGGTCAGAATGCTAGATAGATCAAGAATGAAACAAATGTTATTAAATCTTGAAATGAATGAAGTACCTATTTAAAAGGATTAAGTCATGAGGACCTGGGTTTTCATATTAATAAATTAATGAATGGTTTATTTTTACATTTTGCCATGAATAGATGGCCCATCTCATGTAGGCCTATACTTTTTTTAGTTGTAATTCATACAACTAGTAGATTGCATGTAGTAGACACAGGTGTGAGCAATAGGTGCAGCCTTCAATGCACACTTTATTTTGAGCATCCTATTATTTGATTAATACTTAGGTTTCAAACCTCAATTCGATTTTATCACTGTCTTCAAACCAAGAAAATCATAATAAATGTAACATGAAAGTCAAGTCCGTAAACATCATGAAAGTAGAGTCGTGGCTCTATTTTGTAAGAAAGCATCCATGTTTGCAATGTAGGCTTATGTACTATACTGGTAATATGAATGAGATTATTAAAAAGTCAGATTATATTGTTAGTCATGGTTTTATGGGACTTTAACTATGTCGTGATATGAATGGGTAATAAAATCAAAAGCAATCGCTATTGAAATAAAATATGTTGTACAATAACCCAAAAAATAACTAGGTTGATTGGTATGCAATCATCATTTGACGCTATGTCTAGGCTTTCCGGAAACTGTAACGATAATTATTTTTCCCAAATAATGTAAAACATTGCAAATTGAAATGGAAAGTTCAGTCAATCAATCATTATTAATGTTATTGTCAGGATTCCTTTCACAAGTGTGGACCCAATAGCAAAACTCGGAGACAGATTTGATTCTAGCTCTGTGGAACACTTGTATTAAGCAAAGAATGAGGGAAGTGATAGTAAGGATGAGAGTCAGGAACGAGGTTGGTACTAGCAGGGCTAGCTGGGTGCAGAGGGAGCTGGAGCGGGGCTGAAGAATAGCTGACAAAACGGAGGACAAGGCAGTGGAAACAGGGAAGGCAATGCAGGCTTGAGAGCTTAGCAGGCAGGCGGGAACAAGGAGACAAAACTGGACACAGGATTAAACAACACACAGGCTAGACTGAACGAGTTATCAAGAACTGGATAACAAACAGAACTAGTCACACTAGAGTATGAACTCGAGACGAGACATCAAACAAAGTGAATATATAGTGAAGTCAATGAATACAATGAGTGTTTGCAGCGTGAAAATGTATGCGAGAGTGATTAACCGGTAATTAACAGTGTACGGAAGGGGTCCAAAATGAGCTTGCGGGACACCCAGTCCAACAGATGCTGGTGACCATGAGCGACCCTTGCGGCGGATGTCCAGCAGTGGATGGACGGAGTAAGCAGGGTCATTCTGGATGATGTGGGGAGGTGGACGGGGATCGGAGGGAGGGCTGAGTGGGCTGGAGGAGACGGGTTTTATCAGGCTGACGTGGAATACTTGGTGGATCTTGAGGCCCGGAGAGAGGAATCGCTTGACCGTGGTGGGGTTGAGGACTGTGAGGATGGGGTTGGGATCAATGAACCATGGCTGAAGTTTGTGGGAGGTGGATTGGAGAGGGATGTATGAGGTGGACAACCAGACCTGCGGTCCGGTGAAGGTCTGCCAGGCGACGGTTTTGGGACGAGGTGCGTAGAAGGGCGGTGGGCAGACCTTGCGGCAGCGCCAAAAATGGGCTTGGACTGATGGAACGGCAACCTCCTCCTCCTGGACCAGGAACAGGGGAGGCTGGTACCCCAAAGAGCACTCACAGGGGGACATCTGGGTGGAAGAGGTCTTCAGGGAGTTATGAGCACACTCCACCCAGGGCAGAAACTTGCTCCAGGAGGAGGGGTTTCAGGGTGAAGACCCATGAGAGGGCGTCAGGTTTGGTGTTCTGGAAAACAGGTAAGTGTAACTGTAAGTGATTGTGAAGAGGAAGTGGGTGAAGAACAGGGACCAGCGGGTTTGGTGGGAGTTCAGTCTCTTGGCAGACTGGATGTATTGGAGGTTGCGGTGATCTGTAAGAATGAGAAATGACTTCCCCACCCCCTCTAACCAGTGCCTCCACTCCTCCAAGGCAGTTTTTAAAATTTCCAATTTCTCCAGCAGTAGACTTTAATTGACCTCGATTCTAATCACATTTTAATTTCTACACACTTTTACTTATTGCACTTACCGCTCCATTCCATATTTCAAACCTTTCTGCCTGCTTCTTGAGAAAACTGCTTTCTCGTTTTCATGTCGTTTCAACGTTACCCGAGCATTTTGAAAAGAGCCAATAAGGCCATTGTTTACACTGTGAAGTTCTGACATAAAATCAATCGTTTGTCTGAGTTTGGAGCACTAACCAAGAGGTTCAGCGATAGGTCAATTATGTAAGGGAAAATGAACGACGACCCAGGCATTATGAGATTTTAACACCCGAGGCAAAACGAGAAGAATGAGAGGACGCAAAATCTCCCATGAGTGTTCAATTGCGTTGAGATCTGATGACAGCGAAGGCCATAGCAGATGATACACATAATTTTTATACTCATCAAACCATTTAGTGACCCCTCGGGTCCTGTGGATGGGGGCATTGTCATCCTGGAAGAGACCACTCCCATCGGAATAGAAATGTTTCATCATAGGATGAAAAAAAAAAAACTTTGTATTGATTTACAGTGACCCTTCTCTCGAAGGGGACAAGTGGACCCAAACCATGGCAGGAAAATGCACACAGCATAGCAGAGCCACCGGACCCCCACTAAATTCTAGGTTACATCCAGCCATTGGCTAAAGAGCTGCAGTCAACAAATATCAACCTTGTAACTACCTACAAAGAGGCCAGGGAGGTGGCTCAGGTCATTTCTACGCTAAGAAATTACCTGAGAAATTGCCAGTACCAGTGACGTGGCTCTTGTAAAAAAAAGCATGTGACCAATAGGCTGCAAATGTTACGTTTCAGACACAGAGACCCAATAGCAGACAAGGATATAGCAAGAACGAGGTTTATTTCAGAAGGTGAGGTCAAAAAGCCAGGATATCAAAATGTACAGTACAAAAACGGAATGCAAAGAGTAGTTAGGAAGCTAAAGTCGAAAACCGGAAATCAGAGGCAGAGTTACAAAATCGGCAGGCAAGGCAAAGTCAAAAACAATCAAAAGTCGAAAAACCAGAAATCAAAGGCAGAGGTACAAAAACGGTAGGCAAAGGCTAAGTCAAAAACAATCAAAGTCGAAACCAAATGGCAAACAAACAAAATCGCTAGGCTATCTCGGGTCGTACGGAAAAGGTTGTCTCAGGTATGCAATAAGTCACTGGCTTTCTACTTCTCAGGCTCAGGAAATAATGGGTACGTTCTGACAGGGAACAAACAGATTTGTGGGTCTATATATACGTATAGGAAAGGGAGGGGTAACAAACTACGTGAGGTTAACACATGAGGTAGAAAATGAAACAATCACGTAAACATAACAAAGACATGGAAGGGACTCGGAAACATGCATAACAAACAACGGGCTCGAAGTGGAGCGGAGTGTGCTCAGTAATCACGAGAGGTGAAACTACATACAAACAGCTGGGGCGAATAAGAGATCGCGGACAAACTGGTTAATCTTGTTAATACCTAACTATAAGACAGACCGTTAGTTCGTTAGTAGACATTTATGTTAATAGGTTTAGTAAGTGCATTTAATTAATAAACCACCCGAGTGATTGTTAGCACGAGTTAGTAATCTATACATTTAGCGTAAGGGAAACCAGGAAGTAGCAGAACACGAAACCCTCGGAAATCCCGAAGTCACCTAAACAGTGCATACACGAGACAGGGTAAACAAACACACGAATGCGACTCAGACAACCCACGAACAGAGGGGAATGCAATGATGAATGATAATAATAAACAAACAGACATACATAATAACAGAACATCACAGCAAAACATTGACTCCCATCTCCTCATCACTCTGCTGCCAGATAAGCAGTAGATATGGATGGATCACTTTATGATTGTTTCTCCTGACACATTTTCCTGTTGAACAAATAAGACCATTGAAGTTATCCATCCATATCTACTGCATATCTGGCAGCAGAGTGATGGTTTAAGGCTTGTTGATACGTCAGACCCTTGATGACTTAGAGCCATTTAGCCAACCATGTGTTTCATACTGTTCCAGTGTAATTTACAGCGAAATCTAGTCTCACCCCCCAATTCCCATAGAGATACATTCAAATGCAGAAATGGTATAGTATCGCTTGTTAGAGTACCTGAAAATAATAGAACCTGGTTCTATAATCTCTAAACATATGGATGAAAATATCCTCAAATTAAAGCTGACAGTCTGCACTTCATTGTGTTCTTCCTAGACTCAGTACAGAGCCAAAATAACAAAAAATTAGTCACTGTCCAATGAATTATGGTGCTCACTGTATATCTTTAGTAGTTTTGCATATCACACTCAGATTTTGCACACTTGTGAACAAGGAGGGTATGATCCGGGAAATTTATATTTTTATCTGTTTGACATGTGTAGCTCAGTATTTCATTGCAAACTAAAAAAAAACAAAGTTCAAAGTTTCGTTGCATTTGTGGCACTTTATTTTTACCTAAATTATGAAAATAAACAAATCTAGTTAAGTTAGTATTGCAAATGGTACAGCTGTCTTGTTTCATTGAAGCCATTTACCAAGTCTCTGTGGGGTAAATAAAACACCCCCTAAGTAGGTAAAAATTGACCACATTTGAGATCTGTGTGAAGTGGATACCTCAAAATCAACTAAGAAATGGTTAACTAAGCACAACATTACTGTTTGCAATGGCTCAGTATCCGACATTAACCCAATCGAAGATTTGTGGTTTGAAATAAAGAGGGCAGTTCACATGCACAGCCCAAAGGACCTGTAATATCTTGAAAGGTTCTGTCTTGAGGAATATTTACACAGATCTTACAACTCTTTAGTGTTATTCTTGTAAAAGCAGTAAGTACAAAAAAACGTAAAATGGGTGCAAAATTTTGAGAGCTTATTTAAATAAAATGTATTTACATTTTTAAATGGCATCACATTTCATGGTACATGTAAACGGCTTATTCAAAATATGACTATAATCAGTATGGAAGCATTCTCTTTCGATTTACAAAAAGTCTGATATGATCATCAGTCTCACTTCTGGAACATGGCAGTTATGAGAAACCAAAAGCACTTGGGGCGTATGTTTTGCTGTCATATAATTAATGATGATGATTGTCTATGAAGGGTGTGGAACTGGTTTCCAACGAGCACATCCACATAGTTTTGCCAGGCGTTTAGTTCCACCTGAGATGAGAAAACATGATGGCTAGATGGCTTTCAGAATTCAACACATTTTTGCTTGCATTTGAGAACATTTAATTTACATCTATATGCAGTAACAACAAATGTATTTGATTTTATTTATTAGACAAATTCTTAAAATACATGAAACAAGATAATAATATATAATATATAATATATAATAATAATAATTGTCAAGGATAACACAAAAAAGTACAATACTTATTTCCATTGTGGTCCTTGGTTTAAAATGGGTTGGTGCAGCAGTGGGTGGAGGCAGCGATAATGATAGTTATGATAGTTATATGCAGTACCCGCCATAAGTATTCACAGCATTATAAAGATCAGCAAAGAAGGCTGTATAAAGTCAATATTAAAGGTAATGAGCTGCATTGTATGCTCAAAAAATGCCAAAAGTATATTATCTTTTACTAATAAAATTCTTCAGTGAGAAATATTTTAATAAGAAATATTTATTTTCCAAAAAAGATGCATCACAATTATTAATTTTGTCCACACACACACACAAGGCACATGGTTTGGGAGGCTAAGAAAAAGCCTAGGACTATAGTTGGAGAGTGATTGTAGCCTGTGGAATGTTGTCCCACTCCTCTTCAATAGTTGTATGAAGTTGTTGGATATTTGTGGAAACTGCAACACGCTGTCGTATGCGCCGGTCCAGAGCATCCCAAACATTCTCCAATGGGTGATATGTCTGGCGAGTATGCAGGCCATGGAAGAACTGGGACATTTTCAGCTTCCAGGAATTGTGTACAGATCCTTGCGACATGGGCCTGTGCATTGTCATGCTGAAAAATGAGGTGATGGCGTTGGATGAATGGCACGACAATGGGCCTCAGGATCTCATCACATTATTTCTGTGCATTCAAATTGCCGTGGATAAAATGCACTTGCGTTCTCTGTCTGTAGGATATGCCTGCCCATACCAACACCCCACCACCACCATGGGCCACTCTGTTCACAACATTGACCGCTCACCCACGCGACGCCATACACGCTGCCTGCCATCTGCCCTGTACAGTTGAAACAGTGATTCATCAGTGAAGAGGACCGTTCTCCAGCCTGCTAGTAGCCATTAAAGGTCAGCTCTTGCCCACTCACGTCGATTGTGACGCCAAACTGCAGTCAAATCAAGACCTCCGTGAGGACGTCGAGCACGCAGATGAGCTTCCCTGAGGTGATTTCTGACAGTTTGTGTAGAAATTATTCGGTTGTGTAAACCAACTGCTTCATCAGCTGTCCATGTGGCTGGTCTCAGACGATCCCGCAGGTGAAGAATTCGGATGTGGCGGTCCTGGGCTGGCGTGGTTACACGTGGTCTGCGGTTGTGAGGCCGGTTGGACGAACTTCCAAAATTTCTGAAACGATGCTGGAGACGGCTTATGGTGGAGAAATTAACATTCATTACTCTGGCAACAACTCTACAGGACATTCCTGCAGTCAGCAGGCCAATTGCATAAAAGTTTTAATCTTGAGGCATCTGTGGCATGGTGTTATACAACCAAAAAATCAGTGTTAGTTAGTCTCTAGGGATACTGCTTTTAATTTGGAAACAATTAAACAACATATATTTTTTTATTATTTATTGCCCACCTGCCAATCTCACGATATTACATTTGTTCAGTTAGCTGCTCTTATCCAGAGTGACTTACACAGATTACATTTTTGCAGCTGCCTATTTGCTGAAGCAATTCAGGTTAAGCTCCACTCTCACCTGGGAATCAAACCCACACCCCTTAAGTTACAAGCTCAGTTCCCTATCCATTATAGTATATATATATATATATATATATATATAGTACACTGCCGCCCCTTCATCCTTAAACAATATTAGTCTGGTTTATTTTTATTCAATTGTATTGGTCCAAGCCATCTCTTTGCACTATTCCAATTATCCACCTCAATTGCTTAAAATAAGTTGACCGAATAATCATTCACTTTGAATAATTACTTTGAAGTATGTTTTTTACTTCCAATTTCATTATCATGTTACCTGCAGCATACCCATTCCCAACAACCACACCCACGGAAACCTGGCTATATAAGGCGCAGGTTCACTAAATATTGGTTCAGTTTTGCCTGTGACCATGACCGTGCCAAAAGAAATGTCTTTCACAGTGATAGTCAGGTTTCTGACCCTGTTGCTGTGCATCTCCTGTGCTGTATCTGACAATGGCCTGAATCAGTGCAGAAAATCAGTCAATCTCCCTGCTATAGAGGTACTCCCCGGTGGTGGCTGGGACAACCTGCAGAACTTGGACATGGGACGGGTCATGGACATGAATTACTCCCTATGCCAGACCACAGAAGATGGGGCATACCTCCTGCCCAATGAGGTATTTACCATCCCAGAGAAGTCCACCAGGGTGGAGATCAACTCCGAGATCATCAAAAGCTGGGTGGAGCAGTCGAGCTCCACGGCACGGTCCATAAACGGGGACGTGAAATTCATCCCTCAGCTCCAGGGCAAATTCTCTGTGGAGAATCAGAGGATGAAGAGGCACCAAGTGAAGAAGGACTCCTACACCAGTCGGACTGAGGTGAGAACTACGGACCCACAGTCTCGCACCTTTTCAGCCTGTAATATTTTAAACGTGGAACATTTCTTGCATGTTACAGGCCAGATTTTCATTCAACGTCTAAATTAAATGTTTGTCTATGTAATTAAGCAATAGATCACGAGAGAGAGAGTGCGTTATTGGAAATTGTACAACAATTAACACAATTAACCGGCCAAAGTCAAAACCGAATCTACAGCAAAACTTACCAAAAAGCGGACGAGCCCCCATTTGTTACGACCTGGCTCATGGCCGTAACAAAAATTTTAACAAAAAAGGGAGACGCACACCATGGATATAGCAATAAACAAGAATTTATTATACTTAAACTACAAAAATTAGAGCTTCAAACAAGAAACCAGTGGAGTATGAGGGTCAGTATATCAGTCATGTAAGTGAGTGGATGCAGTGGGAGGTATTGTGAGGTGGATGTTGTAGGGTGTAAACTAAAAGCTAACTAAGCCATAAGCAAACCAAAAACAAGCAAGGTGCCGGTGGAGAGAGAGAACTGGGGACTGGAGCAGCTTTTATACTCAGGACACCCCAGGCAGCTGTCCCGAATTGTCCTGATTGGGCTCCAGCCCCGCCCACTGGATAGGTTGGCTAGGACAGGGAACAAAGCAGTGTTACCCAGAGCAGAGTTACCCAGACCAGGCCAAAGGGCCGTCACACCCAGTCAGATGGGGTTTACCTGGAGCAGGCTGGATGGCTCCAGGGCCTCGAGAATTGATTTAATTTTTTCCAGGGAGTTGGTGGGATCCACGATGACTTTGACACCTGTGTTTTTCTCTGATTGCTCTCTGCTCATCAGCTCATTGGTGGTGAGGGAGGGAGTGGGAGTGGGACGGGGTGTGTGGAAGCTAAATTGTAGCCTATTGGAGGATGAGAAGTTGGGGGTGGAGTTTAGGGCATTTTATGCAAAGTGGCTGTCCTGTCAGGATTTGTATGGGTCGAGGGCTGAGTGGTGGGAGGAGATTAAAGGCATGTACGGATGCATTTCGGTCGCCAGGGTTTTAAACAGGACAGGAGAGTGGTTTGGCCAGGCGGAATCGGGAAAAAACTGTCCTGAAAACCTTTGGAAGGTGGAGTGAGAGAGAGAGGCAGGAACTCCCTCTGACGCTGGTGTCAGGTGACATGAGGGTGCTGGGAGTCAAATACGACTCAAAAGGGTTGGGCGGGGGGAACTGGGCAGGGATTTTAAGTTTTGGAGGCTGCATTCAGTTTTGGAGACTGAGGCAGCTTACAATGGAGGGAAAGGTTTTGATTTTAAAGTTGTTGCCTTGCATGTGTCTCTGTGCTTAAATGGTGTAAACAATGCTGCTTGTTATGGTTGGAGGCTTGTTTGATACCTCAGAGCATTGAAGACTTACAGCCATTTAGACAACCATGTGTTCCATAGTGTTCATACTACAGCTTAATGTAGCCCTCCCCCCCACAATTCCCATAGAGATCCATTCAAATGCAGAGAGGTTATAGTAACTCTTGTAAGAGTATCAGAAAATAAGATATCAAGAGTCTTTTGATGTTGTTGGGTCACAGGCATCAGGAAGTCGTGGCATGCAAAAGATATGTAACCAAATATAAAATATGAGGACTTTATTTCAGTTTATGTTAATTTGACCAATTACTTTTCGTCCCCAAAAATGGTGGGACTATCTATAAAAAGGGCTACAATTTCTACACGGTTCACCCGATATGTATGTAAAACCCCTCAAATTAAAGCTTAAAGTCTGCACTTTATCCTCATAGTCACTGTTCCATTTCAAATCCAATGTTCTGAAATACAGAGCCCAAACAACACAAATTGTGTCACTGCCCTCAAACGTTTGGTCCCCACTGTATATACATTTGTTTTTCTCCGTTATCTATTGTATGTATTGTCTTGTTTTATTTTATTTTTTAATTTTCTCGGTTTAGTTTTTGTCTTTGTTCGGTCCCTGCCTCAGAAAGGTTTCACCTTTTTTGTACAATTGTAATTTAAAAAAGGAATCGCCACCTTATCGTGGTGGAGAGGTTTGTGTGTCCCTGTGATCCTTGGAGCTATGTTGTCGGGGGCATTAGCCCCTGGTAGGGGTTCCCAAGGCAAATTGGTTCAGGGGGAGGGACCAGACAAAGAGCGATTCAATGACTCTCATGACACGGCCATAAGAACAAGAAAACCTCGCCCGGAATAGGGAAACCGGGGCACACTCCTGGAGCCAGACCCGGGGGGGGGGGGGAGCCCGTCGGCGAGCGTCTGGTGGCCGGGCCTTACCCCGTGGGGCCCGGCAAGGGGACGTGAGGCCGCCACCATGTGGGCTCACCACCCGCAGGGATCGGCATGGGAGTCGGGTGCTTTGCCAGACGGGCGGTGGGCGAAGGCGGGGATCTGGGCGTGCTGATCCCCAGCGTCACAGACTGGTTCTGGGGACGTGGAACGTCACCTCGCTGGCGGGGAAGGAGCCGGAGATGGTGCGGGAGGTGGAGCGGTACCAACTAGATATAGTTGGGCTCACCTCCACGCACAGCACTGGCTCCGGAACCAAACTCCTGGAGAGGGGCTGGACCTTATTCTTCTCCAGAGTTGCCCAGGGTGAGAGGCGCCGGGCGGGTGTGGGGATACTCACAAGCCCCCGGCTGAGCCCCACTGTGTTGGAGTTTCACCCAGGGAATGAGAGGGTCGCCTCTCTGCGACTACGTGTCGCCGAGGGGAAATCTCTGACTGTTGTTTGTGCTTATGCACCAAACGGCAGTTCGGAGTATCCGGCCTTCTTGGAGTCACTGGGGGGCATACTGGAAAGTGTCCCGCCCGGGGACTCCATAGTTCTGCTGGGTGACTTCAACGCTCACGTGGGCAGCGACGGAGAAACCTGGAAGGGGGTGATTGGGAGGAACGGTCTGCCTGATCTTAACCCGAGTGGTGTTTTGTTATTGGACTTCTGTGCTGGTCATGGATTGTCCATAACGAACACCATGTTTGAGCATAGGGTGGTACATAAGTGTACCTGGTACCAGAACACCTTAGGCCAAAGATCGATGATCGACTTTGTAGTCGTATCATCAGATTTGCGGCCGTATGTCTTGGACACTCGGGTGAAGAGAGGAGCAGAGCTGTCAACCGATCACCACCTGGTGGTGAGTTGGATCAGGTGGCCGGGGAGACTGCCGAACAGACCCGGTGTTGGTGAGACTATAGGAAAGGACTGTATACAGGGACTGGTTCAATAGGAATCCTCCATTCGCCCCCGGGGCATCGGTCAGGACACAATTGACAGGAGAGTGAAGTTAGTTTATGGCAACTTTACTGAGGTTGTAGGCGCAGACAGGGTACAGTACAGGCATGGGTTTGCTGATGGTACGAGCACTGAGTGCGAATTAAGATGTGTGTGGTCTGCAATAAGCAAATACATGAAACAATAAGTATGAGTGCCAAATACCATATTTCAGTTATCACAATAATCACATTATTGCAATAATATAAATAGTATGCAATACACTCCCATACAAGCTGCCGAATAACAACAATGTAAACCAATAACTCAAATAGTCTCCACAGCGTGAAGCTGCGCTAAATGAGCTTAATTGAAGGGCTGACCGCAGCTGCGAGATTGCTTAATGGCGGCGCCCATAGAACGCACATGGCCAAACTAATACAGATCTGACGTGCTAAATAAAGTGCTCAAATATAAGTGCGCACGCCAGTCTCAAATATGCTTCTCTACAGAATCTCGACTCACAAACACTACAAAGCTATACAAGTAGCTAGCTAGTGCTAAAGGCATGCAATGCTAGAAATAAACACGGCAGTGCGAACGATCTGCTACCAGTCAAAATCGACAGTGAAGCCGAAATAAATTACAGAAACGGCAGTAATACAAATCAGCACAGCAAATGAGTACAACATAAATTACTGGGTTAAAACAGTGAACTTACAGTAATTCAGAGACGCACACTGACACTGCAGTGCTGCACAAATGAAAGTTATAGCGTGGCGAACTTGACTGTATTCGCCGCTCTGTATCTGTAGTACTGAACGAAAGGCCCAGAATGTATTGCGCACTTAAGGTGGCATGCACGCATTACTCACAGCTTAACTCCGTTCTTAAGGTGGAAATAATAAGCAAACATAACAATCATGAACTTAAATATTTGGACCCTTTCTAACAGCCGCCCCCGAATGTACAGAGTACATTCGCTCCAAGAAAGGTGACAAAGTCTCTAATGTCTCACGAGGGGGTGGCGGTGATAGTAGTGCTATCCTCCTCCTCACCGGTCGGGACAGCTGGCAGGGCGACCAGCCTGGCCACTGGTCTGGTGTAGTCACGATCTCCGATCCTCACATCTGCAGAGCGGACATGGCCATCAGCGCTGGGGTGGACCTTGGTGACACGGCCCATGGGCCACAGAGCCCGTGGAAGCTGGGGGTCTACCAGCATCACGACAGCGCCCTCTGTGATGTCGGCTCTTGGTGAGTGCCACTTCTGGCGAGTCTGCAGGCTAGGCAGATAGTTCCGCAGGAAACTGGACCAGAAGCGATCTGCCAGAACTTGGGAGTGCCTCCAGTGACGACAGCTCAGTAGTTCGGTCTCTGGATACACGATCTGGGGTAAGGATCCATCCGGCCGCCCCATCAACATAACATTGGGTGTCACGGGATCGAGATCGGTGAGGCTGGACGAGACGTACCCCAGTGGCTTGGAATTGAGTATCCCTTCCACTTCAAGCAGCACGGTCCTTAGTACTTCCTCTGGGACTGGCTGGGTTCCCACTGTGGTGTACAAGGCCGTCTTCACTGAACGGATTTCCCTTTCCCACACCCCTCCGAAGTGGGGTGCTGCAGGGGGGTTGAAGTGGAAGCTGATCTTCTGCTTGGCGAGCTGCTGTTGCAGATCTGGTGACAAGGCAGCGAACGTCTCTCGCAGCTCCCTTTCCCCTCCCCGGAAGTTGGTTCCCTGGTCGGAGTACAGCTCAGCCGGTGTCCCTCGGCGGGCGATGAATCGCCTGAGGGCTATCAAGAACGAGTCAGCGTCGATGGTGTTCAAGAGATCTAAGTGTACACCTCTGGTGGTGAGACACTTAAAAATGACACCCCACCTCTTCTCCGTGCGCCTTCCCACTTTGACTTGAAATGGCCCGAAGCAGTCCATCCCCGTCGAGAAGAAGGCTGGCTTGAAGAGGCGCAGGCGGGCGGGCGGCAGGTCTGCCATCTTGGGAACAGAAGGTCTGGCCTTCCAGCGTCGGCATTCTATGCAGGTGTGCTGGTAACGGCGTATCGCTTCCCGGCCCCGCAGGATCCAGTATGAGCGCCGTATCTCTGCGAACACCCTCTCTGGCCCAGGATGGTGCAGACGACTGTCGAAGTCTTGAATGAGGAGTCTGGTAGAGGGGTGGCCAGGATCCAACACGATAGGATGTACTGCCGTCTGTTCGAGGTCTTCGGCATGACGGAGTCTGCCGCCAACACGAATGAGCTCCTCCTCTTCATCCATCTCGGGTGACAAGGTGAGCAGTCTGCTGCTGGATGATACAGACTTGCCTGCCTTCAGGAGCCGCAGCTCGTCTGGGAAGCTCTCACACTGGGATCGCTTGAGTATGAGTATCTCTGCATTGCGGTAATCTTCAGCAGTACAGCTGCTGTTCTGATCTGCCGCCCCGTGCAGCTCCTGCACTGTAGCTTCTAGCAGCTCCTTCCAGGTGTCATACTGCTTCGCGTCTGCGTCTACTGCGCTGACCGTGGTTGAAGTGACACCACAGAAGGCAGACTTCCGCAGCTCAGAGGCGTCGCTGTCACGTTCGACACTGGGCTTGACAGGCCACTCTTCTGGGGGTTGAAGGAGGAACAGAGGCCCTTGGCTCCACCTGTTGGGTTTCACAAGGTCTTGCAGGCTCTTGCCCCTTGTGATATCATCAGCAGGGTTCCTCGCTGAGTCCACATAACGCCAGGCATGGGGACTGGTGAGTTCCTGTATTTCCGCCACTCTGGTGCCAACGAAGATTTTAAAGCGGCAGGACTCTGACTGCAGCCACGTCAACACCGTTGTGGAGTCTGTCCACAGGATGGTCTGATCAATCTTCAGCGTGAGCTCCTTCTCTATGAGCTTAGCCAGTTGGGC
This sequence comes from Ilyophis sp. 1 JC-2022, assembly GCA_022702515.1. Classification (NCBI taxonomy): domain Eukaryota; kingdom Metazoa; phylum Chordata; class Actinopteri; order Anguilliformes; family Synaphobranchidae; genus Ilyophis; species Ilyophis sp. 1 JC-2022. Next base: position 98,370,643 of record CM040394.1, read on the forward strand.
TCCAGTGACGGCTCCACACAGCTCCAATCTGGGTATGGAGAGGAGTCGCTTGGGTGCAGCTCTGGAGCGGGCCAGGAGGAAGGACAGATGGACTTGGCCTTGACTGTCGACCGTTCTCAGGTACGCTACCGAGCCATAAGCTTGCTCAGAAGCGTCAGAGAACACATGGACTTCATGGGTGACGCTTAACTCGTCCACATCAGCTGGTACGTATGCTCGTGGCAAGGTGATTTGAGGCAGGAACCGTAGCTCTTCCTCCCAGTCGTTCCATGCTTGCAGGAGGTCTTGGGGCAGGAGAGGATCGTCCCAGTCTCGGTGTTTCTCCCAAAGGCGTCGGACAAGCATCTTGGCTTGAGTGGTGTACGGTACGATGAACCCCAAGGGGTCATACTGACTGGCTAAAACCCGGTAGATGTTCCGCATCGTCGGGACGCCATACTCTATGGGTCGGTGCTTGTAGCCTATGGTGTCAGTTTGACCGTGCCAGCTGAGTCCTAGTGTGGATTCAGGGGAGTCTGCTCTGTCTTGGGCGAGCCAGAGCTCGAGGCTGTCGGACCTGGCCTCCCTGGGTAGGTGTTCAACGACGCTTGGCGCATTGCAGGCCCACTGGCGTAGGTCAAACCCGCCGGATGCTAGGAGCTCCCGGAGTCTGTCCACCAGCCGTCTGGCATCCTCCGGCGTAGGCAGGCTCTGTAGTAGGTTGTCTACATAGAAGCACCTCTCGATGGAGAACCTCACGTCGTCTCCTGGCTGGCTATGTTCGGCTACATGGCGTTGCAGGGCGAACGTGGCGCAGCAGGGACTGCAGGTGGTGCCGAACGGTAGGACCTGCCACTCGAACGCTGCTGGAGGGTCATCTCTGGTCAAGTCGCGCCAAACGAACCGTAGGAGGGGACGGTCTTCAGGGAGGAGGCGGACTTGATGGAACATCCCCTTGATGTCTGCGCTAAGGGCGATGGCGTGTTCCCGGAAGCGCAGTAGCACTCCCAGGAGCGATGCTCCAAGAGTGGGTCCAGGCAGCAGTGAATCGTTCAGGCTCTGGCCTCTGTACTGATAGGAGCAATTGAAGACAATTCTGTTCTTGTCATTATGGCTCACCATGTGGTGAGGAATGTACCACTCTTCTCCCTCTTGGTTGACTTCTTCAGGGCTTAGCTTGGTGACGGAGCCTGCATCCACCAGCTTCTGGATCTCGGCGCTGTAGGCTTTAGCACGCCCTGGGTCTTTAGCCAGTCATCGTTCTGTGCTCCGCAGACCCGGCATGACGGCTTCTTTGGGGGCGTGGAGGAGAGGCATGTCTCCCTTGCGCAGAAGGGGCGTGGTGTAGCGCAGGACCCCTGCTACCTCCACGCGGGTGGTCTTCTCTTCTAGCAGGGCTACTGCTGCTCGGTCTTGCTTTGATCTGGTTACGACCTTCTCACTCCTGTACGGAAGAGTGTCGAGCTGCCAAAGCCTTTCGACATGCTTGAACAGCTCTGAATTTTGTGTGGGAGCTGATGTCACCAGACACTGCTGTGGGCGTAGAGGCCGCTGGACGAACCTTGCCGGACCCTGAAGGGTCCAACCCAGTCTGGTACGGACGGCGGCGGGCCCACCTGGAAGACCCAGTCTGATTGGCTCGATGGCGGTGATCAGGTGTGGGTGGTCGGAGCCAATAAGCACCAGGGGTCTGACACTCTGAAAGGGCTTGATTGGTAAACCAACCAGGTGGGTGTACCTCTTCTGGAGTCGGTCCATCGGGTAGGACTGGTCAGCCAGACCAAGGCGTGGTGAGGTGAAGGCCCTGGAGACTAGGAAGTTGGTCTTTGGATCAGCAACAGGAGAGATGTGGAAGGATACTGTAGAGCCGCGGAGAGTCTGGACGTCCTGTCTGATGGTCCGCAGGGGCAGGTCCTCACGTGTGCCTTGTAGGCTGAGCTCTCGGGCAGCTGCTGACAGGAGCATAGTCCTTTCGGACCCGTCATCCAGGATTGCATAGGTGGTTATAGTGCGATTGCCATGATGGAGGAGCACTCTGACGACCTTCAGTAAGACCCTGTTGTCCTCTGGTGGTCGGTCGACGTACAGGACCTCAGTGGCAGAGTTCACCAGGCAACTCTCTTCTTTGATCGGTGGTCTTGATAGTCGATCGTTGACTTCATGAAGGACCTGTAGATGTTTCCCTTGGCACAGGCCGCAGGGCTTCTTTAGGTCACACTGGGCTGCTTGGTGAGGCCTTGCACAGCGCCAGCACCTCTTATTGGCCTTTATCCAATCTGTGAGCCTTTCTTTGGTCAGCTTTGTGACTTCCACACACTGGCTGAGGTAGTGCTCCTCATTTTCACAGAAAGGGCAGTAGGGTTTGGCTCTCCCCTTCCTACCCTTGGAGCCTCCCGTATGGGCGCTGTTCTCCTCAGGGCCCTTAGATCCGTGAAGGACTGTAATGGACCGCTGTCCCTGGCGACCCTCGGACCTGGACGCTTGCTTCTCTTTCACCCCTCTGGATGATGTCTGCCCGTCGAAGTCCTGACACCAGGATTCGTACTGGAGCCACTGGGCCAGATCGAGTAGGGTGGGCACAGTCCCTGACTCCCGGAATGTGCATCGACGGAAGTCTGCTCGTTGCTCTGGGGGTAGTTTGCTTAGCAGTCTCACCACGTGAGACCCACAGCGAAGTTCCACTTCACCGTCAGTGCCCAGTGTCTTCAGAAGGCCGACCAGCGACTGGACATGGAGGGCGAACCGCTCGAAGGCTGCAGCGTCACCACGGCGAACATCAGGTGAGTCTAAGACACTGGCTATTTTCTTGAGGGCTATTTGGTGGGGCTGGCCAAATTTCTCATTGAGGGCTGACATGGTGTCAGTGTAGGGTGTGGGGGAGTGGAGGTAGGAATCTGCTATCAACCTTGCCTCTTCGAACTTCAGGTGGTCTACCAGGATCTGGTACTTGAACAGTTCGGTCCCATCTACGGGCAAGAAGTTCTCCAGAGCTATCTTCAAACGCGCAAACTCACATGGGTCACGGTGGCTGAAGTTGGGTATGGTTGGGCGTGGGCCCCTGTAGGTCTGTTCAGCTGTGGCTGCTGGGTCATGGTGCGGTGGAACAGGAGTCTGCTGGCCCTGTCTCTGCATCCATGGGGCTTGTTGTGCAGAGACTGGAGAGAGCCCAGGCTGTCGAGGTGTATAGGTTGCTACATAGGACGGGGCTCTACGAGGTATTTGCTGTGTGTATGCAGGCTGGTGGTGGTTTGGAGGCTGCTGAGGTGCATACTCAGTGGCGTAGGATGTAGCCCTGATGGGTGAAGGCTGGTACGCAGGTTGGTACTGGTACAGGAGCTGTGGAGGCTTCGACGTAGCATCGTGGTACGGAGGCCTCGGGGGTGGAGGCTGCACTGCAGGCTGGAAGTGTTGTGGAGGCTGCTGAGGTGGATAGCCTGCCGTGTAGGTCGAAGCCCTGGGCTGAGAAGGCTGTGAGGTGGGATCCCCTTGGTGGCGCCGGGGCGCGGTGGAGGTGGAAGCCATGTAGGGAGGGTAAGGCTCTCTGCTTAGCTGCCGGGGTTGAAGGTGCGGAGGTTGACTGCAAACCTTCACTGGTGACGCTGTGCGGCGGCTAGCTGACATGGCTTGGCTCTTAATCAGCTGTAGCTCCGCCATCAGCTCATCTAGTCGATCCGTCGTCGGTTGAGCTGACGGCTCTTCGCCGTCCGCTGTGTCTAGCCATGGCGGGGGGTCAGGCCAGTCCTCTTCCTCTTTAGTGTGGACAGGATGGGGGTCATGATGGCTGACGGAGTGTGGCATAGCCTGCTGAAGGCCGATTACTGTGTTAGTTAGCCTCCTCATCTCAGCCTGAACTTCACGGAGTACAGCCACATCAGCGTGCATGACCTGGTGTGACTGCTGTAACGTGACACTTTCTTTCTGTATGTCCCTGAGTTCATCTCTCAAGGTGTGTTCATGGGGTACATGATGGAGTGAAGGTGGTTCTCGAATCTCCTCTCTGGGCTCTCTCTCTGGATACCGTAGGTGGGCTAGCTGGGTTTCCGGACTGTACCTCTGGGTAGTACAGGTCCGCCTCCTGGAGGACAGCATCCTGCCTGTGGTGATTGATGTAGGGAGAGGGGGTGGAGTAGAGGGGGTTCATCTTGGCCGCTCCCTCTTCGTGAGATGGCCACTCTTCCTCGTACCCATGCCTGTCTCGTTGCCTGTGCCCGGTGTAGTTGACCTGGTAGTCGTCCAGATGGATTGGTGGGTGTGTCTGACGCTTAGGCCGTGCTCCTCTGCCTTCAAACTCCATGTTGTCCAGGGGTAAACAGACGATCCGGCTCGAAGGACCATAAATGTTGGTGAGACTATAGGAAAGGACTGTATACAGGGACTGGTTCAATAGGAATCCTCCATTCGCCCCCGGGGCATCGGTCAGGACACAATTGACAGGAGAGTGAAGTTAGTTTATGGCAACTTTACTGAGGTTGTAGGCGCAGACAGGGTACAGTACAGGCATGGGTTTGCTGATGGTACGAGCACTGAGTGCGAATTAGGATGTGTGTGCTCTGCAATAAGCAAATACATGAAACAATAAGTATGAGTGCCAAATACCATATTTCAGTTATCACAATAATCACATTATTGCAATAATATAAATAGTATGCAATACACTCCCATACAAGCTGCCGAATAACAACAATGTAAACCAATAACTCAAATAGTCTCCACAGCGTGAAGCTGCGCTAAATGAGCTTAATTGAAGGGCTGACCGCAGCTGCGAGATTGCTTAATGGCGGCGCCCATAGAACGCACATGGCCAAACTAATACAGATCTGACGTGCTAAATAAAGTGCTCAAATATAAGTGCGCACGCCAGTCTCAAATATGCTTCTCTACAGAATCTCGACTCACAAACACTACAAAGCTATACAAGTAGCTAGCTAGTGCTAAAGGCATGCAATGCTAGAAATAAACACGGCAGTGCGAACAATCTGCTACCAGTCAAAATCGACAGTGAAGCCGAAATAAATTACAGAAACGGCAGTAATACAAATCAGCACAGCAAATGAGTACAGCATAAATTACTGGGTTAAAACAGTGAACTTACAGTAATTCAGAGACGCACACTGACACTGCAGTGCTGCACAAATGAAAGTTATAGCGTGGCGAACTTGACTGTATTCGCCGCTCTGTAGCTGTAGTACTGAATGAAAGGCCCAGAATGTATTGCGCACTTAAGGTGGCATGCACGCATTACTCACAGCTTAACTCTGTTCTTAAGGTGGAAATAATAAGCAAACATAATAATCATGAACTTAAATATTTGGACCCTTTCTAACACCCGGTAAACCCAAACGTGTAGTGAGGGTGAACTGGGAACGTCTGGCGGAGGCCCCCGTCCACAGGGTCATCAACTCCCACCTCCGGAGGAATTTCTCGTGTATCCCGGGGGAGGCTGGGGACATGGAGTCCGAGTGGGCCATGTTCAAAGTCTCCATTGCCGAGGCGGCGGGCAGGAGCTGTGGCCAGAAGACCATCGGTGCCTGTCGTGGCGGCAACCCCAGAACCCGCTGGTGGACACCAGCAGTGAGGGAAGCCGTCAAGCTGAAGAAGGAGGCTTTTTGGGCTTGGTTGGCCCGGGGGTCTCCTGAAGCAGCAGACAGGTACCGGAGGGCCAGAAGGGCTGCGGCTTCGGCGGTCACTGAGGCAAAAACCCGGGTATGGGAGGAGTTCGGGGAGGCCATGGAGAAGGACTTTCGGTCGGCCTCGAGGAAGTTCTGGCAAACCGTCCGACACCTCAGAAAGGGAAAGCAGGGCTTGACCCAGGCTGTGTTCAGCAGGGGAGGAGAACTGCTGACCCGGACTGGGGATGTTGTCGGGCGGTGGAAAGAGCACTTCGAGGAGCTTCTGAACCCGACCAACATGCCCTCTGTGGAAGGGGCAGAGCCTGAAGACTCGGGGGGGGGTCCGCACCCATATCCGTGGCGGAAGTCGCTGAGGTTGTCAAAAAGCTCCGCAGTGGCAAGTCGCCAGGGGTGGATGAGATTCGTCCTGAGATGCTGAAGGCTCTGGACATTGTTGGGCTGTCTTGGTTGACACGCCTCTTCAGTGTCGCGTGGAAGTCGGGGACAGTGCCTGCGGAGTGGCAGACCGGGGTGGTGGTCCCCATCTTCAAGAAGGGGGACCGGAGGGTGTGCTCTAATTATCGGGGTATCACACTTCTCAGCCTCCCCGGGAAAGTTTACTCGAGGGTGCTGGAAAGGAGGCTCCGACCGTTGGTCGAACCTCAGATTCAGGAGGAGCAATGTGGCTTTCGCCCTGACCGTGGAACAGTGGACCAGCTCTTTACCCTAGCAGGGTTGCTCGGGGGGTCATGGGAGTTTGCCCATCCAGTCTACATGTGCTTTGTGGACTTGGAGAAGGCCTTCGACCGTGTCCCCCAGGGGATCCTGTGGGGGGTACTGCGGGAGTACGGGGTACCGGGGCCGTTGTTGCGAGCCATCTGATCCCTGTATGACCAAAGTGAGAGCTGTGTCCGCATCCTCGGCATTAAGTCAGGCGCGTTCCCGGTGGGTGTTGCACTCCGCCAAGGCTGCCCCTTGTCACCGGTCCTGTTTGTAGTATTCATGGACAGGATCTCAAGGCGCAGCCGAGGTGAGGAGAGTGTCCGGTTTGGTGACCTCAGAATTGCGTCTCTGCTTTTCGCGGATGACGTGGTTCTGCTGGCTTCATCGGACCGTGACCTCCAGCAAGCACTGGGGTGGTTTGCAGCAGAGTGTGAAGCGGCCGGGATGAGAGTCAGCACCTCCAAGTCTGAGGCCATGGTTCTCTGCCGGAAAACGGTGGAATGCTCCCTCCAGGTTGGGAATGAGTCCTTGCCCCAAGCGAAGGAGTTCAAGTATCTTGGGGTCTGGTTCACGAGTGAAGGTAAAATGGAGCGGGAGGTCGACAGACGGATCGGTGCAGCGTCCGCAGTAATGCGGGCGTTGTGCCGGACCGTCGTGGTGAAGAGGGAGCTGAGCCGGAAGGCGAAGCTCTCGGTCTACCAGTCGATCTACGTTCCTACCCTCACCTATGGTCACGAACTTTGGGTCGTGACCGAAAGAACGAGATTGCGGATACAAGCGGCCGAAATGAGCTTTCTCCGTAGGGTAGCCGGGCTCAGCCTTAGAGATAGGGTGAGGAGCTCGGACATCCGGAGGGAGCTCGGAGTAGAGCCGCTGCTCCTTCGCATCGAAAGGAGCCAGCTGAGGTGGTTTGGGCATCTGATTAGGATGCCCCCCGGGCGCCTCCCTTTGGAGGTGTTCCGGGCACGTCCAACTGGGCGGAGACCCAGAGGCAGACCCAGAACCCGATGGTGAGATTATATATCTCTCCTGGCCTGGGAACGCCTCGGGATCCCCCAGGAGGAGCTGGAAAGCGTCGCTGGGGAGAAGGACGTCTGGAGCCCCCTTCTTGGCCTACTGCCTCCGCGACCCGACTTCGGATAAGCGGCTGATGATGATGATGATGATGATGATGATGTAATTTAAAAATAAAGTTGGGGGGAGGGGGTGGCATGTAAAAAATAAAATAAAAATAAAAAACTATAATATAATATAATAATAATAATAATAAAAATAATAATAATAATTATTATTATTATTATAATGTACATGCATAGACATATATGTTTGTTAAAGCACGTAGAGCAAGTAAATGATTCTTCATCATGCTCTTCATGTGTAATGATGATTATTGCCTGTGACACAATGGAAGCTTGAAAATGGCTTTATTTATAACATACAGAAGTATTGAATTTCAACTTATGTAATGACAAACAAGGACAAGAAATGTCCTACAGTAATTTAACAGAACAATACATGTTCCAGCCACACATCATGCCTGTATCACAAAACATTTTACTGTCACTTAATTATAAGACCTTATACATTTCCTTGGTATTAAAACAAAATTAATTCTTAGATTTTATTCCTGCAATGGGGGGTTACCTCTTCTGGTACACACACACACACACACACACACACACACACACACACAGTGTGATAAATAGTTCCTTGAAGTTAGTTAGTCCTGTAATGTTAGTCCTGCACATTGTCAAGCAGAATGTAGAATACCTTGAAAAAGAAACATTTGAAAGAAACTTGAAATAAAGGAAGAGACAGGGAAAATAAAGAAAGGGAGGAAGGGAGTGGGTGGGAGAGACAGGCACAAGTTCTAAAATGTGTGAAAACAAGAGTACATGCTCTGACAGTGACAATATCAAGAAGTGCAGTTTTAATTAATTTAATTTATCGGTGACTTTCGACACGAACGTGCCTGCACTAATATATGTGTCCACCAGATGGTACAGTACAGTAGTAGAGCACTTGAATTAATACAATCGCATAGGCGCTGGGTCTGGTTTACACATCAACCCGACCATAAACACAGCACAACCATACAATAACCTTTCAGACACTTTGTCACACTGCTACAACATTATAGAAATGTTACATAATGCCGTTCATTGTCTGTGTGTGGGACTATTTGAAAGAGTTTGCCTGCTGACCCAGCAGAGGGCGGTAGAGAGACAGCCCTGCCACTGAAACGGAGACACCTGCAGGATTTATAAACTTTATTTATAGCACCATGCAAATGAGGGAGTGATTTTAGCTTCTTTCACAACTCAGAAGGACAGCCCCATGTCTGCTTACAGACCTGCAGGTGTGAGGCGTGGTACCAGACCGCATATAATGTTGCTGTAATGTCACAGCAGCATTGCCAGACAAAGAAACAAACGGATTATGCCATCTGTTACAAACTGCTATGGATGGGAAAGGGAGAGCAGCATCGGCAACATTCTCACAATGTTTTTCTCATGTTGTAACAGCATTATTGCTCTACTACATCTAAATCAAAACAGTATGAATATGTTCTGTAGACGTAGCTGCATATATGAAGAGGGGGTACCAGTATGAATATGTTCCGGTGGTATTTGTGTAAGGTTGCAGCAATGTTTCACATTATCGGACATCAGCGTCAGGTAATAGATCTGCAGGTGTGGGGAGGGGTCCTTCTCATTACATTTACGTTACTTATCGCACTGTGACTGTGTGGCAGTAACATTATGAGGAGGTGTGTGAGTGGGGTTAGGGTGGAGTAGCAGGTGTAGCACTGTAGCGCTCCTTCACAGAATATGGGAATATGGGAATTATGCTGTGATTGGCTGAGGGATTTACAGTCACTGGAGAGACACTGGATTCCACACTCATAATTCCCTAATATGTCTGTGCAGGGCCGGCTCTGACCAATTGGCTGCCCTAGGCAGGATTTTATCTGGCGCCCCCTTGCATCACAGTTTATTCACTACCAATAACATGCACTCACACTTTTGTTTTCACATTTTTCTTTTACTGAAAATAACCCACAAAATCAAACAGTTAACATCAAAACAGTGAACAAGTGACATTATTATTATATATATTTACAATATATTATCTTTAATATATATATTAAAGAAACCAGTAGCCTACTGCCATAAATAAAGTAAGGTAAAATATAGAAGAAGAGTGTATTACCATTGGGTGTTAGTCTACTAGTAATTTTTTTTTTACAAGAATAAAGATGAAAAACTTAAAAAGATGCATGTCTGCTATACTGTACATAAGATGGGCATGCATACTAATGGAAATTTAATTAAACATTATTGTCATTACAATGAAATGTAGATTTACATTTACAGTCCAAAAAAGCAGTAAACTGCAGTGTAATACTAATATAGCATAATGGGAAAGCTTATTTGGCATTAACATTAATGATATGCACTTTAAAAACACTGATGTAACTAACTATATAAACTAACTTTAGAGATTATGAACTGTAACACAACAAACCAAAGGCTTACTACAACAATTAATTATAAAGGAGATGAAAAGGAATAGCATTTTGATTGCAGGGTAACCAGATGTCAATAAAAATGTAGCCTACAGTATGACACAGGACTAACACCTGCTGAATAGACCAAATTTCCCTGATGATGACTGGTACTACAGTTCTCTTATTTTTATTAGTTGTTATGTAGGCTACTGTTATGCACGCATAGTCTATGTATTTTTCAAGATGAGGCGACCATTCTCTTGCCGCTGTCCAGCTAGCTAGCAAGAAGGTGCAGAGTGACTGAGAGAGCTGATGTGTGTGTGAGTGACTAGTGACTAGCTAATGTAACGCTCGGCTCGGCTACAGTAATATTAGCTAGCTAACTTAAGTTATCTGGCACTATCCTCTTCAACCCAAGCGCCCCCGGTACCGGGGCAGAATGCGCCTAAAGTCAGAGAGCACTAGACAATTCATTTAATCACATTAACGCTACTGTACCTCTGCCCTTTTCCTTCCCTGAGCACCGGACAGCTTTGGTCTTTTCGACATGTTGATAGCATATAATGCGAGGGTCACGTCAGATAGCCACACTTTACCATTGCCCAGAGAGGGAGCGCAGGTAAAGTCTAATTGCCTGGCTGGAGGGGGGCGGGGTGACATGAACTAAGAAATTATTATTATTTAATAGGCTATGCTATAGAGCTACGCTGGTTGTTGTGGGGTTATTTAATATTTCGAAATAACAGTGTTAACTAGTAGTATTAGTAAAAATAAAATAAAAAATTAAAAAGCGAAACCTTTTTTTTTCTTTTTTCTCCCATTTGTTGCGCCCCCTCTGGGTGGTGGCGCCCTTAACATTTGCCTATACTGCCTATTCCAAAAACCGGCTCTGTGTCTGTGATTGTGTGTGAATGAGATTATTGGGGTCACTCCTGCCTGCTGTTGCTGACTCCAGACCTCCATTATGAGTGGGAGGATCTCATTAACATCAGTCCCTGAGCTCCTATTAAAACAGGTGGGACAGAGAGCAGAGAGGATAGACAGTGCACACACTTAATGCATTGGAAAAATACTGAGCTGCTGTGATTGGCTGAGTGCAGAAGCTCCTCCCTCTCCATCTCCCTGACCGGCCCCTTATAGCTGGGTCCTGCAGCCTCTCCTCTCCTCAAACTCCAACCTGCTCATCTCTCAGCTGGACAGTAAGGGCCGTTCACACCACACACTGACACCATGCTGGGGACACTCTGCACTCTCGTCACTGTGCTCTCAAGTAAGAAAATCATAATGATGCAAAAAAAGAGTTTTTTTTTTAAATTTAGATTTCAGATATCGTTTAATAATTTATTGCATTTTGAAATATGATTTTTATTTTCTCATAAAAGCATATTGTTTCCCAGGTGTGAGTGGAGTGACAGTGGTGACACAGAAGCCTCCTGTTCTGAAAGTGAGTAAAGGAGATACAGCCAATATGGACTGTAACCTCGGGACTATAACTGGTCAATCTGTTCGCTGGTACAAGCAGGTTCCAGGCAGTGCTCCTCAGTTTGTGCTGTATTTCCACCGCACTCACAGCTCTCCCACATATGGAGCTGGATTCTCCTCCAGTCACTTCTCTTCTGTGTGTCAGACTAATTCTTACTGTCAGTTAATAATTACTAATGTGGAGGCAGGAGACTCTGCAGTGTATTACTGTCATGCACGGGACAGCTCTGTGAATGAGCACATATCACAGTGATTCACACCATGACAAAAACCTCTGAGCTTCACTTCTGCTTTAAAGCTAGAAAGGAGAGAACTTCACACTCAGAGCAGAATTCACTCAAGCTGAGCCAGGACTTCTCAACCATGCCAGTAACTTTTATTTTTCTCTGGGAGGTAAAAAAAAACTCGCCTTATTATACCTTTTCTTACACCCTTTCCTTTAATCCGTTCCTAATGTTTTTGCCTTGTATTCCGTCATTCCTTAATTACCAATCCTATTCACAAAAGATCATCCATCTCCCAGTCACTTTGGGCCAGAGGGGAAGTGTAGTAACCATGTCAGTAACACCATAAGGCCTAGATCACACGTGTCAGAGACCCGCCCTGGAGGGCCAGAGCATCTGCAGGTTTTTGGTGTGCATCACCACCTGTGACTCATACGTCTGTGCCTGGCTAAATAATCCACACCTTTATCTCAGGGCCTTACATGAATGCAAATGGAAGGGAAATGACAAAATCCTGATACAGCACTCTGTAACTCTGAACTGTGTGGCTGTCAGTCTGCATCTCTTAGCATCACCACCACATGCTGAATCAGCAACTCCAGAGACTTTTAGACCAAATGCAGCTCCTCCATCTTCAGACAGAGATTGCAGTGAGAGAATTAGAACACTAATCCTGCAGGATTCTATCCCCTCCCCCTGACACTCCCACAGCAGGAGTCACAGCGTCCATCAGCATTCACACATGGAGGAAGTGAGTGACTCTCTGGAGCTCTGTAATGTCTGTACTACAGACATCTGCAAAGCCTGACTTTACTTAGGAGCCTCCAGACTAAACAGCCAAAGCAGAGCAGCATCCACTGCCATTCACTGCTTCATTTACAGAGTGAACAACTCATAATGTGAGCTGGTGCTCAAAGAAAAGGGTTCAACACCTTCCTTCACAAATCAGTTCCACAGGAGAGTCATCATATGTGAGTGGAGATGCCCAACTAAATCTGAACAGTCAATGACAACCATTTCAGGTGCGAAAAAAACCCACTGATTAACAAAAATTATGTTTTCGTTTACATGAGATGAGTAACTTATCTTTTCTTGAACTGGAAGTTTGTTAAATTACATAACATTTTAGACATTTAGCAGACACACGTTTCCAGACCAACTTACACAGCTTACATTTTTTAAAAATTGAATCCATTTATACAGCCGGATATTTACTGAAGCAATTCAGGGTCCTGCCTACTAATTGAACCCAATCTTTGACTTCATGGCCCAGTTCCTATATGGTCATGCCACAGTCACAGAGTCAGCATCTAAAACATTCAATATTTCTTCACAAAGGGAATTGTTCCCTTCTGTTCTTAGGTGACATGATCCTGAATTTCACAATGAAGGTGTTTAATAAACAATGCATACTGGCTGAAATGAAAGGGAATATCTAAAAAAGTTAACCTGTTTGAAGGTAATATGAAATAAAAAACTGGTCAAATGTGTTCTTGCTTATTTTTATCGGTAACTGACAATATAATTGACAATCTCTTTGCCATATGAGATTACAGAAAAATTTATTTCGTTCCCCAAAACCTTTGATTGGCTGAGTGCAGAAACTCCTCCCTCTCCTTCTCTCTAACCGGCCCCTTATAGCTGGGTCCTGCAGCCTCTCCTCTCCTCACACTCCAACCTGCTCATCTCTCAGCTGGACAGTAAGAGCCGTTCACACCACACACTGACAACATGCTGGGGACACTCTGCACTCTCATCACTGTGCTCTCATGTAAGAAAATCCTAATGATGCAAAAACTGAACTACAAAATTAAATTAATTTAAATTTCAAAATTGTTTAATGCATTATGTCCTTTTGAAATCTTATTTTTAGTTTTTCATAAAATCATCTTATCTTCCAGGTGTGAGTGGAGTGACAGTGGTGACACAGAAGCCTCCTGTTCTAACAGTGATTAAAGGAGACACGGCCACTATGGACTGTAACGTTGGGACTGTGACTAATCAAGTCACTCGCTGGTACAAGCAGGTTCCAGGTGGAGCTCCTCAGTTTGTGCTGCATTTCCACCGCACTCATAGCTCTCCCACATATGGAGCTGGATTCTCCTCCAGTCACTTCTCCTCTGTGTGTCAGACTAATTCTGACTGCCAGTTAATAATGACTAATGTGGAGGCAGGAGACTCAGCAGTGTATGTACCAATTGGCGCCTGCCCTGACGGCGACTCGCTACCTTCCTGTGTAGTTGTTTGGTGTCTTTTACTGTCTTTTACTGTTTATTGTTTTAATTATTCGTCAATACGGTATATGTTATTGATCGGAGTGCATAAGGCAAATGCGTAACATGGTGGGACTGAAATAAATTGCGGTTGGACTTTTCCTATGGCTGTTTTTTGAATTTGTTTCTACAACTGTGCGGGCTCGTGGAGAGATTTCTACCCCGCCGGTGACATACTCCTACAGCTTACGAGAACTCTACAATCTTCGGGCTGCCGTGGTGAACCACTCCCCCGTGAATCTACCTTCTGGGCCGAAACGAAGGAAAAGAGGCCGACGGAGTGGCGCACGGGTGAGGAACAGACTAAGAAGATGCAAGCCCGTTCTACCATCGGTGATTATGGGCAATGTTCGCTCCTTAGCGAACAAAGTTGATGAATTGGCGGCGCTACTGAAACATGACCGTCTTTTTCGGCAAAGTAGCCTTCTGTGCTTTACCGAGTCCTGGCTTAACGGCAGCACTCCTGCGGCATACACAGAAATGGACGGTTTCTCGTTGATTAGACTGGATAGGGACGCGGAGAAGACGGGCAAGAAAATAGGAGGGGGTGTTTGCCTTTATGTGAACAATCAGTGGTGTCACCCTGCGCACATTACTATGAAGGAAACAGTGTGCGACCAGAACGTTGAACTGCTGGCGGTGAGTTGCAGGCCCTACTATCTTCCCCGTGAGTTTTCCAACGTCATTGTTATCGTGACATATATTCCACCGTCTGCTAATGCCAAACAGGCTACTGACACGTTAGTCAGAGTTGCTCACGAACTTCAAAGTCACTCACCTGACGCTCTCATGATTATCAATGGTGATTTTAACCACTGCACCCTCTCCTCCTCATTGCCTTCTTTTAGGCAGTTTGTTACCTGCCCTACGAGGAATAATAAGACCATTGACTTGTTTTATGCTAATGTCAAGGACAGTTATTATTCCACTGCTATGCCACCCCTGGGCAGCTCAGACCATAACCTGGTGCTGCTGTCAACCAAATACACCCCCCTGGTTCGTAAACAGCCCATCTCCTCTAAATCTGTGCGTGTGTGGTCTGAGGAGGCATGTGAGGAGTTAAGGGCCTGCTTTGAATGCACAGATTGGTCTGTCTTTTATGATGTGGACAACAATAACACAGAGGTTGATGGTGTGGCTGACCATGTTACTGATTATGTAAACTTCTGTGTTGATATGATAATCCCATGTAAAACCATTAAACTGTTTTCTAACAATAAGCCATGGGTCACTAAGGAGATAAAGATTGCTATTAATAATAAGAAGGTAGCTTTCACTAGTAGAGACAAGGATTCGATCAAATCTGCACAGAAAAAACTTAAACAGGCTATAAGGCAGGGAAAGAGGAATTATAAAGAGAAAGTAGAAAGTAAATTACAGGAGTGTGACACAAAGGGCCTATGGAAGGGCTTAAAGTCAATAACAGGCTATGGCCCTGCCAGCTCTAACCTGCAGGAAGGTATTTTTACTCCTGATGAGGCTAACCAGTTCTTTGCTAGATTTGACACCAATGACCTCCTAGCAGAGCATGATTCGGCCTATTCAACCCTCTCCTTGAGGGGGTTGGAAGGCAGTTCTACTCTTTGCCCCCCTATAAGCATTACAGTTAATGAGGTACGCACCCAGCTAAGAAGGCTTAATGCAAATAAGGCCCCTGGCCCAGATGGGGTCCTTCCACGTGCTCTCAAAGTGTGTGCAGATCAGCTATGCACAGTGCTTCACTATTTATTTTTTCTGTCTTTGTCCCAGTCCAATATTCCAGTCAAGTGGAAAACTTCATGTATTGTGCCTGTGCCTAAAAGAGCAAATGCCAAGGCTCTTAAAGACCTTAGGCCTATTGCTCTCACCTCACATATAATGAAATCCTTTGAAAGGGCAGTCCTGGGGCATTTCAGTAGGCAGGTTGGTGCTTACCAGGACCCGCTGCAATTTGCATACAGGAAGGGAGTAGGAGTGGATGATGCCCTCCTCTACATGGTACACAGAATATACAGCCATCTGGAGTTAGCCGGTGCATCTGCTAGAATAATGTTCTTTGACTTCTCTAGCGCTTTTAATACAATACAGCCACATATTTTAGCTAACAAGCTTTTAAATTTTAACCTGAATAGGTCCACAGTCGCATGGGTCATGGATTACCTAACATGCAGACCTCAGTATGTGAGGATCCATGGCACTGTGTCTGACACCATCACTACCAACACCGGGGCGCCGCAAGGCACAGTTTTATCTCCATTTTTATTTACACTGTACACATCTGACTGCAGGCATAGCAATGAATCTTGCCACTTACAAAAATTCTCTGATGATTCTGCCCTGGTTGGCTACATTTTAAATGATGATAACTTAGCTTACCAAGAGGAAGTGGACAGTTTTGTCAGATGGTGTGAGGGAGCCCACCTTATTCTTAATACAGATAAGACTAAGGAGCTCATTGTTGATTTTAGGAAGAAAAAAGCAGAGGTAACCCCCGTCCTGATTAAAGGACAGGCAGTCGAGGTGGTCCCCTCATACAAATACCTGGGTGTTTATGTGGATAACAAGCTGGACTGGAAGGAGAACACCAGAGTCATTTTTAAGCGGGCCCAGTCCAGATTGTTCTTCCTCAGGAAGCTCAGGTCATTTGAGGTCAGCAGGTCTCTTTTAAATGTCTTTTATCAAGGTATTGTGGCAAGTGTTCTTTTTTATGCTGTTGTCTGCTGGGGTGGCAGCCTAACAGTTGAGGATAGGAATAGGATCAATAAGTTGATCAAGAAGGCAGGATCTATTATTGGCCTGACCCCAGATTCTCTGGAGGCCATTACAGAGCAGAGAACCAGAAGGAAGCTTAGGAGTGTTCTGTCACGGGACGACCATCCCTTGTACAGCACTTTTAAGGGCAGTAGGAGCAATCGGCTCCTTTTGCCAAAATGCTCAACTGAAAGGTTCAGGAAATCTTTTGTTCCTGCAGCAATCAGGTTTTTTAATGAACGTTGATGTAATGTTTTTTAATTTTTTATTTTTATTATTTCTTTTTATTTTTATTTATTTATTTTTTTTTGTTTTGTTGTTGCAATGGAATTATGCACTTACCCTTCAATGATTCTGCCTGATGTCATTATGTATTTATTGTGTACGTATATTGTGTCTATGTCTTGTTATGGTAGCAAACCAGTTTCCCCTTTGGGGATCAATAAAGTTTATCCTATCCTATCCTATCCTATTACTGTAAAACATGGGATAACTCTGCTAAAGAGTACGTATCACAGTGATTCACGCCATGACAAAAACCTCTGAGCTTCACTTCTGCTTTAAAGCTAGAAAGGAGAGAAATTCACACTCAGAGCAGAATTCACTCAAGCTGAGCCAGGACCTCTCAACCATGTTAATAACTTTTTTTTCTTTCAGGGAGATAAAAAAACCCGCCTTATTATACCTTTCTTTAAATCCTTTCCTTTAATCCGTTCCTTAAGGCCTTGCCTTGTATTCCGTCATTCCTTAATTACCAGTCCTATTCTTAAAAAAGCATGCACCTCTCAGCCACTTTGGGACAGAGGGGATGTGTAGTACCCAAGTCAGTAACACAATAAGGCCTAGATCACGTGTGTCAGAAACCCACCCTGGAGGGCCACAGCATCTGCTGGTTTTTGGTGGATCACCACCAGTGACTCACACGTCTTTGCCTAGCTAAAGAATCCACACCTTTATCTCAGGGCCTTAATTGCCTGTAATGGAAGGGAAATTACACAATGCTGATACAGGCTCAGCACTGAGTAACTCTGAACTGTGGATGTACCCGCAGTCTGCACCTCTTAGCATCCCCACTGCATGCTGAATCAGCAGCTCCAGAGACTTTTAGACCAAATGCTGCTCCTCCATCTTCAGACAGATATTGTAGTTTAAAAAAAAAAATACAAAACAACAAACACATTCCCACAACCATTCAAACTCTCTTAACCTTAATCCTAATCTTCACATAACCTACAACCTTTCATACTTTCATAACCTTATGTCAGTCCTATTAATCACATAACCTTTAAATCCATCCTACACTTCAATAACTCATCTTACTTCAATAACTCTTCAATAAATAAATATTCGCTTTCCAAATTCAAATCCTAGTTCTATCCAACATCATTCATTCTTTCATTCCTGACCTTACGCTTTACCCCAAAAAATGGGGTCCAGGCTCACTGTGCAAGAATGGACTTCCCACATAACGTTCATGGCTGCCGGCAAGAAAACGTGTACCATCCACTTCTAGAGCGGTCGGCTCTCTGCAGGGTCGAGGCTTGCTGGCCGAAGCCCAGCACTCGAAGCGTAGCCCAACAGACCGAAGCCCGTCGGGCCCTAGGCAGGTTCAAGCCTACCCTTGAACTTAGCCAAAAGACCGAGAAACAATGACCCCATCTTGAAACAGAGCTTGTTTTTTTAGTTTGGGCTAAGCCCCTTTTATTATATCTACTATAATATGTTCCATGTAAAATCCTAAACTACAAGCCAATCCGTAATCCAAATCATTGTCCAAATTTGATCCAAAAATCAATCCAATTCCAATACTTAATCCAATTCTATTCATTACATAATCCAATTTAATAAATAACGTATAACATTTAGCGGAGGGCAGCCACCCAGAACCAGCCGGGTGGGGGGGGGGGGTTGGGTATAACAAAATCCAAATCGCTAACCAAATTTTTTATCCTAATCCAATCCATATCAAAACCAAATTAAAATCTTCAATTACTATCATTACCTTTCACCCGCACATTACGTTCATGGGAAGCGCTACCATACGCTTCTAGAGCGGTCAGCTCTCTGCAGGGTCAAGGCTCGCTGGCCGAAGCCCAGCACTCGAAACCTAGCCCAACAGACTGAAGTCCCTTAAGGCCTAGGCAGGTTCAAGCCTACACTTGATTTTAGCCAAAAGGCAGAGAAGTGATAATCCCATCTTGAGACAGAGATTGCAGTGAGAGAATTAGAACATTAATCCTGCAGGATTCTATCCCCTCCCCCTGACACTCCCACCGCAGGAGTCACAGCGTCCATCAGCATTCACACATGGAGGAAGTGAGTGACTCTCTGGAGTTCTGTAATGTCTGTACTACAGACATCTGCAAAGCCTGACTTTACTCAGGAGCCTCCAGACTAAACAGCCAAAGCAGAGCAGCACCCACTGCCATTCACTGCTTCAATTACAGAGTGAATAACTCGTAATGTGAGCTGGAGCTCAAAGAAAAGGGTTCAACACCTTCCTTCACAAATCAGTTCCACAGTAGAGTCATCACCTGTGAGTGGAGATGCCCTTCCTCCGAAACAGGCCCCACATCCTCCCTAACTGCACTTTTTAAAAGCACTGATAGATAATTCAGTTTAATCAATTACATCTGAAAGATCATGAGAGCCATTCAGCTGCTGAGACAAAACACAGATTTACAGAAAATATGTTTCCATGAGGACTGTTCTCTGCAAGATGAGTAACTCATCTTTTCTTTAATTGGACTTTTGTTAAAATACATTACATAACATTTTAGGTATTTAGCAGGTATGATTATACTGAGCTAATTATGCCGCTTACATTATTTTTACATGTAATCTATATATAGAGGAGTATATTTATTGAAGCAAGTCAAGTTCCCGCCTAGAAATTGTCAAGTTTCTTAATAATCACGCCACACTGCCACCACCAGAGAATGGATAGCATCTAAAGCATCCAATAATTCTTCAACATAAATGTCATATTCTGTTCTGAGGTGAGACGTATTATTTTTTGATGAGGTTTTTGAAGTGAACATAAAGACTGTCAGAGAAGAACGAGAATATATAAAACAGTGAACCTGTTTGAAAACCACATAAAATAACCGGTAAAATTAGTTTTTCTTATTTTCATTAATAAATTAATATAACTGACAACCATATGAGAAAAACTTTTTGTTCCCCAAAACCTTTGATTGGCTGAGTGCAGAAGCTCCTCCCTCTCCATCTCTCTAACCGGCCCCTTATAGCTGGATCCTGCAGCCTCTCCTCTCCTCACACTCCAACCTGCTCATCTCTCAGCTGGACAGTAAGGGCCGTTCACACCACACACTGACAACATGCTGGGGACACTCTGCACTCTCATCACTGTGCTCTCATGTAAGGATCCACTACTCTCTCATTCTATTAGAAATTTTGCACATATATTAATCATGTAACCACGTGAACAATTCATATTCATCTTTATTTAAAAATTTGAATATAATATGAATGTTTCTTACAAGAGCTTCTTATTTCTCAGGTGTTAGTGGAGTGACAGTGGTGACACAGAAGCCTCCTGTTCTAACAGTGAGTAAAGGCGATACGGCCACTATGGACTGTAACCTCGGGACTGTGACTGGTCATGTTGCTTACTGGTACAAGCAGGTTCCAGGTGGAGTTCCTCAGTTTGTGTTGTATTTTCACCGCACTGACAGCTCTCCCACATATGGAGCTGGATTCTCCTCCAGTCATTTCTCTTCTGTGTGTCAGACTAATTCTGACTGCCAGTTAATAATTACTAATGTGGAGGCAGGAGACTCAGCAGTGTATTACTGTAGCACATGGGACAGCTCTGCTAGTGCAGCTGTATCACAGTGATTCACACCATGACAAAAACCTCTGAGCTTCACTTCTGCTTTAAAGCTAGAAAGGAGAGAACTTCACACTCAGAGCAGAATTCACTCAAGCTGAGCCAGGACTTCTCAACCATGTCAGTAACTTTCTTTTCTTTCAGGGAGGTAAAATTTTTTATTATTATACCGCCTTATTATACCTTTCCTTACATCCTTTCCTTTAATCCATTCTGTAAGGTCTTGCCTTGTATTCCGTCATTCCTTAATTACCAGTCCTATTCTCAAAAAAGCATTCACCTCTCAGTCACTTTGGGCCAGAGGGGAAGTGTAGTAACCATGTCAGTAACACCGAGGCCTAGATAACGCGTGTCAGAAACCCGCCCTGGAGGGCCGTAGCATCTGCTGGTTTTTGGTGTGCATCACCACCAGTGACTCACACGTCCTTAACGGGCTAAATAATCCACACCTTTATCTCAGGGCCTTAATTGCCTGCTAATGGAAGGGAAATGACACAATGCTGATACAGGCTCAGCACTGAGTAACTCTGAACTGTGGATGTACCCCCAGTCTGCACCTCTTAGCATCACCACCACATGCTGAATCAGCAACAAGAAACATTTAGACCAAATGCTGCTCCTCCATCTTGTCGTCGTTTTGGATAAAAGCGTCTGCTAAATGATTGTAATGTAATGTAAACAAAACACAGATTTACAAAAAATATGTTTCTATGAGGACTGTTCTCTGCAAGATGAGTAACTTATCTGTTCTTTACTTGAACCTTTGTAAAAATAAAATTACATAACATTTTATTGAATTTAGCAGGCATGATTATACAGAGCTAATTACGCTGCTTACATTATTATTACATGGAATCTATTTATACAGGAGTATATTTATTTAAGCAAGTCAAGTTCCCGCCTAGAAATTGTCAAGTTATTTAATAATCACGCCACACTACCACCATCAGAGGATGGATAGCATCTAAAGCATCCAATAATTCTTCAACATAAATGTCATATTCTGTTCTGAGGTGAGTTGTATTATTTTTTGATGAGGTTGTTGAAGTGAACATAAAGACTGGCAGAAAAGAACGAGAATATATAAAACAGTGAACCTGTTTGAAAACCACATAAAATAACCGGTAAAATTTGTTTTTCTTATTTTTATTAATAAATGAATATAACTGACAACCATATGAGAATTTTTTTTCAAATTTTGTTCCCCAAAACCTTTGATTGGCTGAGTGCATTGGCTCCTCCCTCTCCATCTCCCTGACCGGCCCCTTATAGCTGGGTCCTGCAGCCTCTCCTCTCCTCAAACTCCAACCTGCTCATCTCTCAGCTGGACAGTAAGGGCCGTTCACACCACACACTGACACCATGCTGGGGACACTCTGCACTCTCATCACTGTGCTCATATGTAAGAAAATGTATGTGTGTTTGTCATCATTGAGGTATGGATCAGTTGTTTTTGATGAAGGATTTGAAAATAAGCTCTTCTTGTGTTGCTTCCACAGGTGTCAGTGGCCAGAAGGTTTTAACACAGAAACCCTCAGTGCTGAGTGTGAATAATCAGCAGAAAGCCACACTGGACTGTAATATTGCCAGATATGATGGATATATGCCAGACTCTCTGGAGCTCAGTAATGTCTGTACTACAGACATCTGCAAAGCCTGACTTTACTCAGGAGCCTCCAGACTAAACAGCCAAAGCAGAGCAGCACCCACTGCCATTCACTGCTTCATTTACAGAGTGAACAACTCATAATGTGAGCTGGTGCTCAAAGAAAATGGTTCAACACCTTCCTTCACAAATCAGTTCCACAGTAGAGTCATCACCTGTGGGTGGAGAAGCCCCTCCTCCAAAACAGGCCCCACATCCTCCCTAACTGCACTTTTTAAAAGCACTGATAGATAATTCAATTTAATCAATTACATCTGAAAGACCATGAGAGCCATTCAGCTGCTGAGACAAAACACAGATTTACAGAAAATATGTTTCCATGAGGACTGTTCTCTGCAAGATGAGTAACTCATCTTTTCTTTAATTGGACTTTTGTTAAAATACATTACATAACATTTTAGGTATTTAGCAGGCATGATTATACAGAGCTAATTATGCCGCTTACCTTATTTTTACATAGAATATATTCATAGTACAGTATATTTATTGAAGCAAGTCAAGTTCCTAACTAGAAATTGCCAAGTTCTTTAATAATCACGCCACACTACCACCATCAGAGGATGGATAGCATCTAAAACTTTCAATAATTCTTCAACATAATTGTTATATTCTGTTCTGAGGTGAGACGTATTATTTTTTGATGAGGTTGTTGAAGTGAACATAAAGACTGGCAAAAAAAGAACGAGAATATATAAAACAGTGAACCTGTTTGAAAACCACATAAAGTAACCGGTAAAATTTGTTTTTCTTATTTTCATTAATAACTGAATATAACTGACAACCATATGAGAAAAACACTTTGAGAATTTTTTTAAAATTTTGTTCCCCAAAACCTTTGATTGGCTGAGTGTATTGGCTCCTCCCTCCTATCTCCCTGACCAGCCCCTTATAGCTGGGTCCTGCAGCCTCTCCTCTCCTCACACTCCAACCTGCTCATCTCTCAGCTGGACAGTAAGGGCCGTTCACACCACACACTGCCAACATGCTGGGGACACTCTGCACTCTCATCGCTGTGCTCTCATGTAAGAAGATTAATGTGCGTTTGTCATCATTGAGGTATGCATAAATAGTTTTGACAAAGAATTTGAAAATGTGCTCTTCTTCCACAGGTGTCAGTGGCCAGAAGGTTTTAACACAGAAACCCTCAGTGCTGAGTGTGAATAATCAGCAGAAAGCCACACTGGACTGTAATATTGCCAGAGATGATGGAACTTATGTTTCCTGGTACAAGCAGGTTCCAGGCAGTGCTCCTCAGTATGTGCTGCGGTTGCATCCCACTGAAAGCTCTCCTGATGAATATGGAGCTGGTTTCTCCTCCAGCCGCTTCACCTCCACAGCGCAGAGTGACACAGAGTATCAGTTAATAATTACTAATGTGGAGGCAGGAGACTCTGCAGTGTATTACTGTAGCACATGGGATGACTCTGCTAGTGCAGCTGTATCACAGTGATTCACACCATGACAAAAACCTCTGAGCTTCACTTCTGCTTTAAAGCTGCATCATAAATCTCTTCTCCAGTGAAACAGGATTTCTCAGACCTGGAAGCCACTTCATCAGTAGAATATTAAGAATGCACAGTAGTATTTCTTCCCCGATATAAAAATATATATTCCATATTTCAGAATTGAATGCATTAATTAACTTACACAACAGGCTCCCAAACTGGACCAGAAGTATCAATTCACGAACAAAAAGTTAAAAATAATTATATTCTCAACTTGTTCAAAAATGAAAATCAAATATCAGTTTGTATTAGTAACATATCACGTGTGCAAAAATACTGTTTACAAATGTAGATTCAGTCAAGGATACACATATTTCTGCAGCTCTGACTGTACATGCCTGATTAAAATATTACAAGTCTAATTTTGAAAAGAGGTTACAGAATTAAATATATAATTAGTTGTTTTTCTTACTCCAGCTGCAGTAAAAGGGAGACTGCTTTTTAATCAAAATTATATTTAATATTATTCAATTATTCCCATAGATATAGTATTTAAAGAGTATTGAATAATTTGAATTCCCATTGGATTGAACTTTATTATACAGCACCTTGTGTGTCCTCATATCAAAGCACTTTACACTGAAAGAGGTAAAACGACCTCAACCTGCACCAATATGTAGAAAGCACTGGGTGATGCTGCATGGCAGCCATTTTGTATCAGACATCACCTGTGGTGGACAAGGATGGACTATTAAGCCAGTTAAAGAATCAATAACCTGGTCTGGTTTAAAAAGCAATCAGAGGGGTCACCAAAAATGTAAATATTATTTCACTGAATGAAAACAACTCTTTGCCAAAGTCAAATTGATTAAGATTCTGAGCTCCATCATTTGCCATCAGGGCCGTGCAGGTAAATGCAGAGCATTAGAGGGGCAGGGGCTCCAAGTGAAGAAAGGGCCACACAAGCCCAGATGTGCTCTTGAGATGTATATGTGGGTTCTGTTTGGGAATTACAGATGTGCTGTACAGAGTTCAGAGTTGTTTCCACGGTGTGTTTCAGTTCCCTCTTGCTGTGCTCAAACTGAGCTGAGGTTTTTGTACGGGGGTGTACATCATCTGTATCACTGTGGTATTCGGCCAAGGAACTAAGCTGATTGTCGCTGGTAAGTCTCTTTACATTTCTATTAAAACTCTTTTCAATATGCAGATTTCAATGCCATTGTGATTTTTTGTTTGACATAAACTGTTGGATTTGAAAATGTATCAAATGCAGCTCTTTGTGTCTCTGATACAATTCACTGTTGAGATACAGGTTCCATGCTTCACACCAGAAATAAAAGTACTTCTCAATAGGTGTTTCATTTGCTTCTTCTCACATTTAATTTTATATATATTTTTAAAAGCATAAAATACCGTGTGCTTTGTTTTTAATAATCATTGTGTAACTAGAAATTAGATTTGGAAAAAAAAAGGTTTTCTGTAACAGTTCACTGTGAAATGTGTTGTAGCCTATAACTATCATGTCATATTGACTTTGAAATAATACAGGGCAAGTTATTGTCCGTTGACTACATTTTGAAAGATTTGCCTATATAAACCATTTTAATGAACCAATAATCTTTCACGGTAGCTAACAACTAAATGTAATTATTGAATATTTGTGAGATACGTAGTTAGGAAGGCTATTCATCCACAGTATCTAAGATCGGTGACTGATTTATTTGAAACAATATGTATACTGGCTGCACAACATTGTTTGCAAATAACGTCGACTAATAGAAATGACCAGTAGCCTAGAGTAGAAAACGTCGTTCAGTCGAATTTTCAGTCACTTTAATGTTGGTGAAAATAAAGGTTTACTGGATTGTTCAGTTGCAGAGGGTTGGGGTTTTGTATTGGATCTGTAGGATTCATAAAATATTCTGTTCTGCGTGTAGGCTGCCTTTAATTTGACGTAAAGCGTGTTAGCGTTCAGCATGCGAAGCCGATAACTGAGCCCAACAATTTATTCTCTTTTTCAGACTCTGCTCTTGCTGCGCCTACACTCTCTCTGCTGCCTCCATCCAGAGAGGAGCTGAAGACAGACAAAGCCACGCTGGTGTGTCTGGCGCAGATGCCTGTTTGGTTCGTTGATGTCAGCTGGACATCGAACGGGAGTCCAGTTACTGACGGGGTTTTCACCAGCGCCGCCGAACAGAAACCCGACAAAACCTTCGGTTTAAGCAGCTTCCTAACCATCAAGTCCTCCGAATGGATTAGCGACCGCGTCTTTACCTGTAAAGTATCTGCCGGGTCTAAAAAATCAGAGAAAAGTCTCAAAAAGTCTGATTGTAGTGAGTAACTGCTGTTATGTGACACAATTTATTGTTTTATTTTCGTCAGCTTGCTTTTCCATCTGTATTAGTCTAGCAACCCATTGTCTGCAAAATTATTTATTGCAATAGCCTACCTTAAGATTTCGGGACTAAACTGTCAAATTTACCGTTATTTTATACATTTGATCCTAGAAAGTATGTTTTTTTATTTTTGTGCTTGGATCGTGTGTAGGTTAGATATTCAATAAAGACCCTTGCATGTTTAAAAATGTTGCATTGTATTTGTTTTTTGTGCTTTTTTGACAGTCTACTGATTAAATCTTTGTGTTAAAATTAGAGTGAGGATTTATCACACAACACAGACACTGTTTATCAGTATAAAGCAAGAGTCTGCAGCCCTGGCCATGGAGAGCAACAAGGTCTGCTGGTCTTCCTTTTTACTGCACTGACTTGTGCCATTAATCCTCATATTTTGTCCCGATACAATGTTTGACATCCTAATTGGTTGAGATTAAATAGTAAACATGCAATAAACATAATGCTATGTTTTTCAAAGTCTTGTACCAACTTTCTATACACAGGTGGTGTGGTCATTTGTGGGGAAGCTGTATAAAATGTAAGAAAATATGCATCTTTTTTTTCTTCTAATTTTTTGTGGGTGATTTTTCTGGCACTTTTCCATACAGGTTTTAAACTTCACAAACTTTCACTTACCTCAGACTCTAAAATGAGATGCTTCATCGCAGATTTTTTTATATTTAGGAATAAAAGGGTAGTATATTGGGAGACACATGAAAGGTGACACAAAAATTGTCAAATGTAATTGTAAATGAACACTTGCATTAGTCTGAGATGGGTCTGTGACACATATTCCACTCCGGTGCTAGGTTTAAGTGATTTAGGGGGCAGTTAAAAATGGCGAGGGTGCAAATATTTTTATATAGTACAACAGTAGGTTATCATCCTGCTATGCAGTGGCGGCTGGTGCCAGTTCTCCTCGGTGGATCTATCCCCTTAATAAAACACAAACCACAATCTCCAATTCAAACAAATAACTAAACTCAAGAGTAAAATTACGTACCCTTTCCTAATTTACTTCATTACAAAGTAACCTATCCTATCAAGACTGCTTGCAGTTCCTCTCCTGAAATGTCCTCCGTCCCTACAAATTTCTGAGCTGCACCTACCACACTCTCAATCTTCTCTGATTTGCTCTAATAGCTTCAGCTGTACAATTGATCACCAGATATCTTTCACAGTTTCTCCTGTGAGGGTCCAGCTGTGTAGGAGCTGAGGGAGCTGAGTCACTGGAACAGGGAGCAAAACTACAGGAAGCTGTGCCCATCACATCTGGGGATTTACAGTCACTGGAGGGGCAGTGGATTCCACACTCAAACTTCCTGTATATATAATCTGATTGTGTTTGTGTTTGTGTGTGCTGGTGTGTTGGTGCTTTTCTTCTTGTGTGTGAATGGGATTATCACTCCTGCTGCTGTTGCTGACTCCAGACCTCCATTATGAGTGGGAGGGTCTCATTAACATCAGTCCCTGAGCTCCTTTTAAAACAGGTGGGACAGAGAGCCGAGAGGATAGACAGTGCACACACTTAATGCATTGGAAAAATACTGAGCTGCTGTGATTGGCTGAGTGCAGAAGCTCCTCCCTCTCCATCTCCCTGACCGGCCCCTTATAGCTGGGTCCTGCAGCCTCTCCTCTCCTCACACTCCAACCTGCTCATCTCTCAGCTGGACAGTAAGGGCCGTTCACACCACACACTGACAACATGCTGGGGACACTCTGCACTCTCATCACTGTGCTCATATGTAAGAAAAACTTAATGATCCAAATAATCTAAAATACTAAATAGATTTAACTTTCAGGATTGTTTAATGACATTCATTTTGTGGACTGAAATGTGATTTTTATTTTCTCACAAAGCATCTTATTTCCCAGGTGTTAGGGGAGTGACAGTGGTGACACAGAAGCCTCCTGTTCTGACAGTGAGTAAAGGAGACACGGCCACTATGGACTGTAACCTTGGGACTGTGACTAATGGCAACGCTTACTGGTACAAGCAGGTTCCAGGTGGAGTTCCTCAGTTTGTGCTGCGGCTCTTTAGAGGAGAACAATCTCCAGATACATATGGAACCGGTTACTCATCCAATCGCTTCACATCAACCCGCCAGAGTAGTACAGACTCTCGACTTATAATTAAAAATGTGGAGGCAGGAGACTCAGCAGTGTATTACTGTAGCACATGGGACAGCTCTGCTAGTGAGTGGGTATCACAGTGATTCACACCATGACAAAAACCTCTGAGTTTCACTTCTGCTTTAAAGATTCAGAAAGGAGAGAGGATGTGCATTTACTCAAGCTGAACCAGGATCTCTCAGCCATGGAGCCTCTTCATATAGAGAGTAATGTTCACAGAGAAAAGTCTCCAGTCTCCAAAGCTGAAGAGAATTCCAAGCCGCAAAATCAAAAAGAGTCAATCAGAAAAAAGACACCAAACAACAACAGTTAGTGAAGTGATCATGTATTTGTCCTCTACAATAACAGCACTGTTCACTGTAGCCAACTCAATCCAAGCAGTCAGCCCTTTAGGTATTTCTGTGCATGTTATATCTCCCCCCAAATAAAACATAAATCTCCACCAGCTACTAATGTCAATCACTGGAAGTTTCTAGTTTTTTCTGAAACAGAACCCAACCAGTACACTGCACTACTGGAGCTGAAAAAAATGTATTTTAAGTAACTAGATCAAGGGTGTAATTGCACTTGCATGCATAGACATCTTACCTGCAACTTTGGATTTATAAGGCTGGGTTCCTAATGTTTATACTACACTACCAATCCTGTACATAATCTCTGTGTCCCTATAATGTTGTAAAAATATTCACTGTTGAAAACCTGAATTATGCAGTGTATACAAAGCTCTTACTAATTACCACATACAAAATTGACGTTTAAGTACTGACACCAACACAACTGGTTAAATAACTAAAGGTTAGGTCTGATCAAGGTCCTTACTTATTATATTAATAAACACACATTGTGTATATTTTATCTGACCTGAAGCTCTGACTCAGGCTACAGTAAATTCAAAGACTCCTATTGATCAAATACAATTTGGAAGATGTGCAAAATAACTTATCTCCGATTTGACACGTTAAATAAAGTCTGCTTGCTAACCAGTAATCCTATGGTTAAATGATGATTGGCTGAGTACAGAAGCTCCTCCCTCTCCATCTCCCTGATTGTCCCTTTATAGCTGGGTCCTGCAGCCTCTCCTCTCCTCAAACTCCAACCTGCTCACCTCTCAGCTGGACAGTAAGGGCCGTTCACACCACACACTGACAACATGCTGGGGACACTCTGCACTCTCATCACTGTGCTCTCATGTAAGAAAAACCTAACTACAAAATTTAATTGATTTAAATTTCAATATTGTTTAATACGTTGTTGCATTTTTAAATGTGATTTTTATTTTCTCATAAAAGCATCTTATGTTCCAGGTGTGAGTGGAGTGACAGTGGTGACACAGAAGCCTCCTGTTCTGACAGTGAGTAAAGGAGATACAGCCACTATGGACTGTAACCTCGGGACTGTGACTGATCACCATGCTTACTGGTACAAGCAGGTTCCAGGTGGAGTTCCTCAGTTTGTGCTGCGGCTCTATAGAGGAGAACAATCTCCAGATAGATATGGAACCGGTTACTCATCCAATCACTTCACATCAACCCGCCAGAGTAGTACAGACTCTCGGTTTATAGTTAAAAATGTGGAGGCGGGAGACTCAGCAGTGTATTACTGTAAAACATGGGATGACTCTGCTAAAGAGTGGGTATCACAGTGATTCACACCATGACAAAAACCTCAGAGCTTCACTTCTGCTTTAAAGCTAGAAAGGAGAGAACTTCACACTCAGAGCAGAATTCACTCAAGCTGAGCCAGGACTTCTCAACCATGTCACTAACTTTTTCTTTTTCAGGGAGGTAAAAAAAAAAACCCGCCTTATTATACCTTTCCTTACATCCTTTCCTTTAATCCGTTCTTAAAGGCCTTGCCTTGTATTCTGTCATTTCTTATTTACCAATCCCATTTTCAAATGAGCATCCACCTCTCAGTCACTTTGGGCCAGAGGGGAACCATGTCAGGAACACCATAAGGCCTAGATCACGCGTGTCAGAAACCCACCCTGGAGGGCCGTAGCATCTGCTGGTTTTTGATGCATCACCACCAGTGACTCACACGTCTTTGCCTGGCTAAAGAATCCACACCTTTATCTCAGGGCCTTAATAGCCTACTAATTGAAAAATAAATCACACAATGCTGATACAGGCTCAGCACTCTGTAACTATGAACTGTGCGGATGTACCCCCAGTCTGCACCTCTTAGCATCACCACCACATGCTGAATCAGCAGCTCCAGAGACTTTTAGACCAAATGCAGCTCCTCCATCTTCAGACAGAGATTGCAGTGAGAGAATTAGAACACTAATCCTGCAGGATTCTATCCCCTCCCCCTGACACTCCCACAGCAGGAGTCACACAGCGTCCATCGGCATTCACACATGGAGGAAGTGAGTGACTCTCTGGAGTTCTGTAATGACTGTACTACAGACATCTGCAAAGCCTGACTTTACTCAGGAGCCTCCAGACTAAACAGCCAAAGCAGAGCAGCACCCACTGCCATTCACTGCTTCATTTACAGAGTGAACAACTCACAATGTGAGCTGGAGCTCAAAGAAAAGGGTTCAACACCTTCCTTCACAAATCAGTTCCACAGTAGAGTCATCACCTGTGAGTGGAGATGCCCCTCCTCCAAAACAGGCCCCACATCCTCCCTAACTGCACTTTTTAAAAGCACTGATAGATAATTCAATTTAATCAATTACATCTGAAAGATCATGAGAGCCATTCAGCTGCAGAGACAAAACACTGATTTACAGAGAATATGTTTCCATGAGGACTGTTCTCTGCAAGATGAGTAACTCATCTTTTCTTTAATTGGACTTTTGTTAAAATACATTACATAACATTTTAGGTATTTAGCAGGCATGATTATACAGAGCTAATGACACTG
The DNA here is from genome assembly GCA_022702515.1 of Ilyophis sp. 1 JC-2022. Classification (NCBI taxonomy): domain Eukaryota; kingdom Metazoa; phylum Chordata; class Actinopteri; order Anguilliformes; family Synaphobranchidae; genus Ilyophis; species Ilyophis sp. 1 JC-2022. The sequence goes on from CM040394.1 coordinate 98,401,538, forward strand.
CTTACATTTTATTACATGTAATCTATTTATACAGGAGTATATTTATTGAAGCAAGTCAAGTTCCCGCCTAGAAATTGTCAAGTTTCTTAATAATCACGCCACACTGCCACCATCAGAGAATGGATAGCATCTAAAGCATCCAATAATTCTTCAACATAAATGTCATATTCTGTTCTGAGGTGAGACGTATTATTTTTTGATGAGGTTGTTGAAGTGAACATAAAGACTGTCAGAAAAGAACGAGAATATATAAAACAGTGAATCTGTTTGAAAACCACATAAAATAACCGGTAAAATTTGTTTTTCTTATTTTCATTAATAAATGAATATAACTGACAACCATATGAGAAAAACACTTTGAGAAATTTGTATTTTGTTCCCCAAAACCTTTGATTGGCTGAGTGTATTGGCTCCTCCCTCTCCATCTCCCTGACCAGCCCTTTATAGCTGGGTCCTGCAGCCTCTCCTCTCCTTACACTCCAACCTGCTCATCTCTCAGCTGGACAGTAAGGGCCGTTCACACCACACACTGACAACATGCTGGGGACTCTCTGCACTCTCATCACTGTGCTCTCATGTAAGAAAATGTATGTGTGTTTGTCATCATTGAGGTATGGATCAGTTGTTTTTGTCGAAGGATTTGAAAATAAGCTTCTTGTGTTGCTTCCACAGGTGTCAGTGGCCAGAAGGTTTTAACACAGAAACCCTCAGTGCTGAGTGTGAATAATCAGCAGAAAGCCACACTGGACTGTAATATTGCCAGAGATGATGGATATCATGTTTCCTGGTACAAGCAGGTTCCAGGCAGTGCTCCTCAGTATGTGCTGCGTTTCTATCACTCTCACAGCTCTCCTGGTGAATATGGAGCTGGTTTCTCCTCCAGCCGCTTCACCTCCACAGCCCAGAGTAGCACAGAGTATCAGCTAATAATTACTAATGTGGAGGCAGGAGACTCAGCAGTGTATTACTGTAGCAAATGGGATAACTCTGCTAAAGAGTACGTATCACAGTGATTCACACCATGACAAAAACCTCCGAGCTTCACTTCTGCTTTAAAGCTGCTTAAGAAATCTCATCGTTTCTCCAGTAAAACAGGATCTCTCAGACCTGGAAGCCATTTCATCAGTAGAATAGTAAGAATGCACAGTAGTATTTCTTCCCCAATACAAACATACACATTCCACATTTCAGAATTTATTTCAGAATGCATTAATTTACTTCCACAACAGGATCCCAAACTGGCCCATAAGTATCAATTCACAAACAAAAGGTTAATTCTCATAATTTCCACAACTCATTGTTCAAAAATCAAAATCAAATGTCTGTGTTTATTTGTAAAATACCACGTGTGGGACAATACTGTTTACAAATGTAGATCCTCTCCAGAATACGCATATTTCTGCAGCTCTGACTGTGCATGCCTTATTAAAATAAGTCTGATAATAAAAAGAGGTTACAGCATTAAGTATATACTTAATGTTATTATGTTAATATGAAATAGTTTATTTGCTTATAATAATTCACTCACTATGGCCGCAGGGAGAAAAATATATTTAAGATTCTTCAACTATTTATTCAACTATTTCCATAGATGTAGTAAGTAAAGTGTATTGAATAATTTAATTATACAGCACCTTTTGTGTCCTCATATCAAAGCACTTTACACTGAAAGAGGTAAACCGACCTCAACCTGCACCAATATGTAGGAAGCGCTGGGTGATCCATTTTGTATCAGACATCAGCTGGGGTGGACAGGGAGGGACTATTAAGCCAGTTAAAGAATCAATAACCTGGTCTGGTTTAAAAAGCAATCAGAGGGGTCACCAAAATTTGAAATATTATTTTCCTGAACGATAAAAACTCTTTGCCAGAGACAAAGATTATGAGCTCCATCATTTGCCATCAGGGCCGTGCAGGTAAATGCAGAGCATTAGAGGGGCAGGGGCTCCAAGTGAAGAAAGGGCCACACAAGCCCAGATGTGCTGCTGAGATTTACATATGGGATTCTGATAGGGAATTACAGATGTGCTGTAGAGTTCAGATGTGCAGATATTTACATGTGAGTTCTGTTAGAAGATTACAGATGAGCTCTTGAGATTTAGGTTAAATATGGGATTATGTTATGGAATTACAGATGTGGATTCAAGATTTACATATGGGTTTTGTTCAGGAATTACAGATGTTTTGTGGATATTTACAGAACATTTCTGATAAGGAATTACAGATGTGTTGTATATATTTATAGGAGGTTTCTGGTTGGGAATTATAGATGTGCTGTATATATTTATAGAAGGTTTCTGGTTGGGAATTATAGATGTGCTGTACAGAGTGCAGAGTTGTTTCCACAGTGTGTTTCAGTTCCCTCTTGCTGTGCTCAAACTGAGCTGAGGTTTTTGTACGGGGGTGTACATCATCTGTATCACTGTGGTATTCGGCCAAGGAACTAAGCTGATTGTCACTGGTAAGTCTTTTACATTTCTATTAAAACTCTTTTCAATATGCAGATTTCAATGCCATTGTGATTTCTTGTCTGGATGTTAAGGATGTTTGATCATTTATAAAATGCAGCTCTGTGTGTATCTGTTACAATTCACTGTTGCGATACAAGTTCCATGCTTCACACCAGAAATAAAGTACTTCTCAATTGGTTTTTAATTTTCTTCTTTTCATATTTCATTTTATATATTTTTTTAGAATAATAAAAATACTATGTCCTTTTGTTTTAAACAATAATTGTGTTACCAATTATTTTGGAGAAAAATATTTTCTGTAATAGTTTACTGTGACATTTGATGTAGCTACGATTGTCATGTTATATTGACTTTGAAAAATGCAGTGCAATTTATTGTCTTTTGACTCAATTTTGAAAGATAATATCGGCTATAGGTCGACCACTTTTGTGAACAAGCCTAATAATCTTTTCACGGTTATGAAGGCTATTAATTCTCAAGATGCAAGATCACTGACTGCTTTCTTTGACACAATAGCCTGTAAAAAATGGGTGTAAATGAAGCTAAAAAAAATTACCAAGAAAAAAAAAATTATCGAAGAAAACGTCGTTCAGGCGATTTTTTTGTCAATTTAGGGTTGGTGAAAATAAAGCTTCTCTGGAATGTTAGGCTGCAAACGTTTGGGTTCTTATATTGTATATCTGTAGGCTATCCATAACATATTCTGTTTTGCGTGTAACACTTTTTTTTAACATAGGCTATGCATGTTTCTAGCGTTCAGTATGCGAAGCCGATCAATAAACCCATCAGTATCTTCTCTTTTTCAGACTCTGCTCTTGCTGCGCCTACACTCTCTCTGCTGCCTCCATCCAGCGAGGAGCTGAAGACCGACAAAGCCACGCTGCTGTGCCTGGCGCAGATGCCTGTTTGGTTCGCTGATGTCAGCTGGACATCGAACGGGAGTCCAGTTACTGACGGGGTTTTTACCAGCGCCGCCGAACAGAAACCCGACAAAACCTTCGGTTTGAGCAGCTTCTTAACCATCAAGTCCTCCGAATGGATTAGCGACCGCGTGTTTACCTGTAAAGTATCTGCCGGGTCTAAAGAATCAGAGAAAAGTCTCAAAAAGTCTGATTGTAGTGAATAACTGCTGTTATGTGACACAATTTATTGTTTTATTTTCGTCAGCTTGCTTTTCCATCTGTATTAGTCTAGCAACCCATTGCCTGCAAAATCATTTATTGCAATAGCCAATTTAAGAATATTTCAGGAGAAAACGTTCAAGTTGAACGTTATTTTATCCATTTAATCCTAGAAAGTATGTTTTTTTTTTCTTTCTGCTTGAATTCTGTGTAGGCTATATATTCAATAAAGACCCTTGCATGTTTAAAAATGTTGCATTTATTTATTTTTTGTGCATTTGCTTTTTACAGGCAGAAATATTACAAAATGAAATCAAGGCCGTGCTGTTGTTTAACAGTTTACTGATTAAATCTTTGTGTGGAAATTAGAGTGTGGATTTATCACACAACACAGACACTGTTTATCAGTATAAAGCAAGAGTCTGCAGCCCTGGCCATGGAGAGCCACAAGATCTGCTGGTCTTTCTTTTTACTGCACTTAATAGATCCATTAATCCTCATATTTTGTCTCGATGTTTGACGTCTTTTAAAAACCAATTTACCTATTTTTTTCATCTTCCCACTATATAACTTTTCTGAATTGGTTGGGATTAAATAGTAAACATACAATAAACATAATGTTATGTTTTCCAAAGTCCTGTACCAACTACATATCCAAAAGTGTTGTGTGTGATCATTTGTGTGGTTTTTTATTTTTCATTTTTTGTGAGTGATTCCGCTGGCACTTTCTCATACAGGTTTTAAACTTCACAAACTTTCACTTACCCCAGGCTCTAAAATGAGATGTTTCATCACATATTTTTAATATTTAGGAATAAAAGGGTCGCCTGTTTGGAGATACATGAAAGGTGACAAGAAATTTTCAAATGTAATTGTAAATGAACACTTGCGTTAGTCTGAGATGGGTCTGTGACGCGCCTGATATTCCACGCCTGTAGAAACCTGACTCACAACATTACGATCACATTCCTGCAATACTGCCACACTGCTACAATGTTACCGAAATGTTAGGATAACATTGTGTGTTGGTTGTGCAGGGGGCTGCTTGAATGAGCTCGTGCTGCAGGTCCAGCCAAACTGATCCAGCAGAGGGCGACAGAGAGACAGCCTCGCTACTGAAACTTCACACAACGGAGACACACCTGCAGGATTTAAACACTTTATTTATAGCGCCATGCAAATGAGGGAGTGATTTTAGTTGCTTTCACAACTCAGAAGAACACCCCCATGTCTGCGCTGAACCAGAGCGCAAGTAATGTTTCTGTAATGTTGCAATAACATTGCCATATTGCTACAGGAACCTAATTATAATGCTGTCTGTTACAGACTGGTATGGATGGGAAAGGGAGAGCAGCACAAGACCGACGCCAGAATTAAGTGGTGCCAGTTCTTCTCGGTGGAGCTATCCCCTCAATAAAACAAAAACCACAATCTCTAATTCAAACAAATAACTAAACTCAAGAGTAAAATTGCTTCATTAGAAAGTAACCTCTTCTATCAAGACTGCTTGCAGTTCCTCTCCTGAAATGTCCTCCATCCCTACAAACTTCTTAGCTGCAACTACCACACTCTCAATCTTCTCTGATTTGCTCTAATAGCTTCAGCTGTACAATTGATCACCAGATATCTTTCACAGTTTCTCCTGTGAGGCTCCAGCTGTGCAGGAGTGATGGAGCAGAGTCACAGGAACAGGGAGCAAAGATACAGGAAGCTGTGCCCATCTCATCTGGGGATTTACAGTCACTGGAGGGGAAGTGGATTCCACACTCAAACTTCCTGTATATATAATCTGATTGTGTTTGTGTGGGCTGGTGTGTTGGTGCTTTTCTCCTTGTGTGTGAATGGGATTATCACTCCTGCTGCTGTTGCTGACTCCATACCTCTATTATGAGTGGGAGGGTCTCATTAACATCAGTCCCTGAGCTCTTTTTAAAACAGGTGGGACAGAGAGCAGAGAGGATGGACAGTGCACACACTTAATGCATTTGAAGAATACTGAGCTGCTGTGATTGGCTGAGTGCAGAAGCTCCCCCCTCTCCATCTTCCTAACCAGCCTCTTATAGCTGGGTCCTGTAGCCTCTCCTCTCCTCACATTCCAAACTACTCATCTCTCAGCAGGACATTACAGGCTGTTTAACACACTGACACCATGCTGGGGACACTCTGCACTCTCATCACTGTGCTCATATGTAAGAAAAATCTAATGATGCAAACAACCAACTAAAATCTAATATATTTTAAATTTCAGTATTGTTTAATGACATTAATTTTGTGGAATGAAATGTGATTTTAATTTTCTCACAAAAGCATCTTATTTCCCAGGTGTGAGTGGAGTGACAGTGGTGACACAGAAGCCTCCTGTTCTGACAGTGAGTAAAGGAGATATGGCCACTATGGACTGTAACCTCGGGACTGTGACTGATCACAATGCTTACTGGTACAAGCAGGTTCCAGGTGGAGTTCCTCAGTTTGTGCTGCGGCTCTATAGAGGAGAGCAATCTCCAGATACATATGGAACCGGTTACTCATCCAGTCGCTTCACATCAACCCGCCAGAGTAGTACAGACTCTCGGTTTATAGTTAAAAATGTGGAGGCAGGAGACTCAGCAGTGTATTACTGTAAAACATGGGACAGCTCTGCTAAAGAGGAGGTATCACAGTGATTCATACCATGACAAAAACCTCTGAGCTTCACTTCTGCTTTAAAGCTAGAAAGGAGAGAAATTCACACTCAGAGAGAATTCAGAGCCAGGACCTCTCAACCATGTCAGTAACTTTTTTTTCTTTCAGGGAGATAAAAAACCCGCCTTATTATACCTTTCTTTACATCCTTTTCTTTAATCCGTTCCTTAAGGCCTTGCCTTGTATTCCGTCATTCCTTAATTACCAGTCCTATTCTTAAAAAAGCATGCACCTCTCAGCCACGTTGGGCCAGAGGGGAAGTGTAGTACCCAAGTCAGTAACACAATAAGGCCTAGATCACGCGTGTCAGAAACCCGCCCTGGAGGGCTGTAGCATCTGCTGGTTTTTGGTGCATCACCACCAGTGACTCACACGTCTTTAACGGGCTAAATAATCCACACCTTTATCTCAGGGCCTTAATTTAATGCAAATGGAAGGGAAATTACAAAATGATGATAGAGTTAAGTTAACAGAAAAAAGTCACCAGTCTCCAAAGCTGAAGAAAACTACAAGCAACAAAAGAGTCAGTCAGAAAAAAATTAATAAAACACCAAATAAGAACAGCCAGTGAAGTGATCATGTATTTGGCCTCTGCAGTAACAGCACTGTTCACTGTGACTCAATCCAAGCAGTCAGATCATGAGCTAGTTCTCTATGTACAGGCTATATCTCCCCAAAGGAAAACATAAACCCCCACCTGCTAACAAGACCAATCATTTATTACTACTTACCAATTATATTATTAGTGGTAGTACTATATTTTAATTTAACTAAAACAGGAGATGAAGGAAGATTATATAATCATAGTATTATAGTAATGATAGTAATGATAACAGACAAGTGGAAATGAAAACAATACAAATTATATTGATGATAAAGATGATAAAATAAGTATGATAATAAAGCCTTTAATAAAGTGGTCCTCTGAAGAGGTTGATGTAAACAGCTTACATTCTTTATGTATAAAGTTACACCGCTGGATATTTACTGAAGCAGTCGAGACTAAGTGCTTGGTACAATTGTACTCGGCACATTGGTTGTTCCACACCTTGTTCCAACCTACAACTTTGGAGTCATCAATGTCCTTATTAATTATATTGATAAACACACGTCTATATTTCTTCTGAGCTGAATTCCTGTCTCAGGCTACAATATGTTCACACACTTCTCTTGATTGAATAACTCTTAAATAACTTGCCACACATTTCTAATAATACCCTATCACCAATGTGACTTATATTATGAAATCTGCTTAGAACAAGGCTGAAGCCTTCTTGGGAAACTATGATTGGCTGAGTGCAGAGGCTCCTCCCTTTACATTTCTCCTTAGAGACAATATCAGTCTCTCCTCACACTCCAACCTGCTCATCTCTCAGCTGGACAGTAAGGGCCGTTCACACCACACACTGACAACATGCTGGGGACACTCTGCACTCTCATCACTGTGCTCTCATCATGTAAGAAACTTATATTCATCTTTATTTTAAAATTTGAATGTAACATAAATGTTTGTGACATGAGCTTGTTCTTTCCCAGGTGTGAGTGGAGTGACAGTGGTGACACAGAAGCCTCCTGTTCTGACAGTGAGTAAAGGAGACACGGCCACTATGGACTGTAACCTCGGGACTGTGACTGATCACCGTGCTTACTGGTACAAGCAGGTTCCAGGCAGTGCTCCTCAGTTTGTGCTGTGTTTCTACCACACTCACAGCTCTCCCACATATGGAGCTGGATTCTCCTCCACTCGCTTCACATCCAATCATCAGAGTAAATCTGATTATCGATTGATAATTAACAATGTGGAGGCAGGAGACTCAGCAGTGTATTACTGTAGCACATGGGATGACTCTGCTAAAGAGTTCGTATCACAGTGATTCACACCATGACAAAAACCTCTGAGCTTCACTTCTGCTTTAAAGCTGCTACAGAAATCTCTTAGTTTCTCCTGTAAAACAGGATCTCTCAGACCTAGAAGCCATTTCATCAGTAGAATAGTAAGAATACACAGTACTATTTATTCCCCAATACAAACATATACATTCTATATTTCAGAATTTATTTCAGAATGCATTCATTTACTTCCACCACAGGCTCCCAAACTGGCCCAGAAGTATCAATTCACAAACAAAAAGTTTAAAAAGTTAATTTAATTTTCATAATGTCCTCAACTCTAATCTCAGTGTTTATTTGTAACATACCACATGTGGAACAATACGGTTTACAAATGTAGATTCAGTCCAGGATATTCATATTTCTGCACATATTCATATGCTGTGACCATACATATCTAAAGCCTGATTAAAATATTGCAAGTCAGATTATGAAAAGAGGTTACAGCACTAAGTATATAATGAATTGCTTTGCTCATAATAATTCACTCATTCCAGCCATAAAGAAAGGGAGACTGGTTTTTAATCAAAATTATATGTAATATTATTAAATTATTCCCTTAGATATAGTAAGTAAAATAATCATTTGAATTCCCATTGCATTGCATTTTATTATACAGCACCTTGTGTGTCCTCATATCAAAGCACTTTACACTGAAAGAGGTAAACCGACCTCAACCTGCACCAATATGTAGGAGACACTGGGTGATGCTGCACGGCAGCCATTTTGTATCAGACATCCCCTGTGGTGGACAGGGATGGACTATTAAGCCAGTTAAAGAATCAATAACCTGGTCTGGTTTAAAAAGCAATCAGAGGGGTCGGCAAAAATGTAAATATTATTTCACTGAATGAAAACAACTCTTTGCCAAATTGAATAAGATTATGAGCTCCATCATTTTCCATCAGGGCCGTGCAGGTAAATGCAGAGCATTAGAGGGGCAGGGGCTCCAAGTGAAGAAAGGGCCACACAAGCCCAGATGTGCTGAGATTTACCTGTAGAATCTTATAGGGGATTACAGATGTGCTGTAGAGACTTACATGTGGGTTATCTTACAGAATTACAGATGTGCTTAGGATATTTATAGAAGATTTCTGATAGGGAATTACAGATGTGCTCTTGAGATGTATATGTGGGTTCTGATAGGGAATTACAGATGTGCTGTACAGAGTTCAGAGTTGTTTCCACAGTGTGTTTCAGTTCCCTCTTGCTGTGCTCAAACTGAGCTGAGGTTTTTGTACGGGAGTGTACATCATCTGTATCACTGTGGTATTCGGCCAAGGAACTAAGCTGATTGTCACTGGTAAGTCTTTTTACATTTCTTTGAAAACTCTTTTCAATACACAGATTTCAATGGCATTGTGATTTTTTGTCTGACATAAACTGTTGGATTTTAAAAGGTTTGATAATTTATCATTTACAATTCACTGTTGAGATACAAGTTCCATGCTTCACACCAGAAAGAAAAGTACTTCTCAATAGGTGTTTAATTTGCTTCTTCTCATATTTAATTTTATATATATTTTCAAAAGCATAAAATACCATGTGCTTTGTTCTTAATTATCATTGTGTAACTAGAAATTCGTTTTGGGAAAAAAAAGGTTTTCTGTAACAGTTTACTGTGAAATGTGTTGTAGCCTATAACTGTCATATTGACTTTGAAATAATACAGGGCAAGTTATTGTCCGTTGACTACATTTTGAAAGCTTTATATAAACCATTTTAATGAACCAATAATCTTTCACGGTAGCTAACAACTAAATGTAATTGTTGATTATTTGTGAGATACGTAGTTAGGAAGGCTATTCATCCACAGTATCTAAGATCGGTGACTGATTTATTTGAAACAACTGGCTGCACAACATTGTTTGCAAATAACGTCGACTAATAGAAATTACCTGTAGCCTAGAGTAGAAAACGTCGTTCAGTCGAATTTTCAGTCACTTTAATGTTGGTGAAAATAAAGGTTTACTGGATTGTTCAGTTGCAGAGGGTTGGGGTTTTGTATTGGATCTGTAGGATTCATAAAATATTCTGTTCTGCGTGTGGGCTGCCTTTAATTTTACATAACGCGTGTTAGCGTTCAGTATGCGAAGCCGATCACTGAGCCCAACAATTTATTCTCTTTTTCAGACTCTGCTCTTGCTGCGCCTACACTCTCTCTGCTGCCTCCATCCAGAGAGGAGCTGAAGACCGACAAAGCCACGCTGGTGTGTCTGGCGCAGATGCCTGTTTGGTTCGCTGATGTCAGCTGGACATCGAACGGGAGTCCAGTTACTGAGGGGGTTTTTACCAGCGCCGCCGAACAGAAACCCGACAAAACATTACATTACATTACATTACATTACAGTCATTTAGCAGATGCTTTTATCCAAAGCGACGTACAGTAAGTGCATATAGAAGGTCATCGAAGTAACTACACAACAGATAAGAAAGCACATTCTTCCCATACAGTATCAGCTATCCCTAGTAACGAACACAGAGCAGTTCACAGTGAACTGGGTAAATCATCTCTACTACAATGCTATTCTAAATAGTATAAACTTGGGTACACAGTTCAACAAGAAGACATACCATGAGGTCCTAGATAAGTATTAGTCCAGGTGGAGCCTGAAAAGGTGTGTTTTCAGGCCACGACGGAAAGCAGGCAGGGTTGGTATTGAGCGTAGGGGAATGGGAAGTTCGTTCCACCACTGGGGAGCTAAGGTGGAAAAGCTCCGCAGTCGGGAGGAGCGGGCGCCATTGACACGGAGGGGGGGAAGTGCGAGGCGCCCTGCTGTAGAAGAGCGAAGTGGTCGAGCAGGAACATAGGTCTGGATCAGGTCCTGCAGGTAGACGGGGCCTGTCCTATTAGCTGCAGTGTGGGCCAGGGTCAGAACTTTGAACCTGATCCTAGCTGCAACTGGCAGCCAGTGGAGTGACCTCAACAGGGGGGTGACATGTGAATATTTCGGGAGGTTGAACACAAGCCGGGCAGCTGCGTTCTGGATCAGTTGAAGAGGGAGTATGGCGCAGGCTGGTAAGCTTGCGAGCAGGGAGTTGCAGTAGTCCAGGCGTGAGGTGACCATAGTCTGGACCAGAAGCTGGGTGGAGTAGGTGGTCAGGTACGGTCGAATCCTCCTGATGTTGTACAGGAGGAACCTGCAGGACCGTGCCGTCGCCCTGATGTGGTCTTTGAAGTCCAGCTGGTCGTCTAGGACCACCCCCAGGTTCTTTGCAGAGCGGGAGGCAGCCACCACGGTCCCGTCAACGGTGATGGAGAGGTCGAGTAGCGGGGAGGTTTTGTACGGCATGAAGAGGAGCTCTGTCTTGTCGAGGTTGAGCTTCAGGTGATGGGTAGTCATCCACTCAGAGATGTCGGCCAGACAAGCAGATATCCTCTCCTTCACCTGTTGGGTAGAGGGAGGGAAAGAAAGGAAGAGTTGAGTATCGTCAGCATAACTATGGTATGAGAAGCCATGTGAATTGATTACTGAACCAAGAGACTTTGTGTAAATGGAGAACAGCAGAGGACCAAGTACAGATCCCTGCGGGACTCCTGTAGACAGGGGATGGGGTGCAGAAACAGAACCCTTCCAAGAGACTTGGTAGGATCTATCAGTGAGGTACGATACAAACCAGGAGAGGGCAGTCCCAGAAATGCCCATCTCAGAGAGTGTAGAGATCAGGAGTTTGTGGTTGACCGTGTCAAATGCTGCTGACAGGTCAAGTAGAATCAGGACAGAGGAGAGGGATGAGGCTCTAGCATTGGAGAGTGCCTCGGTCACGGCCAGGAGAGCAGTTTCAGTGGAATGTCCGGTTCTGAAGCCGGACTGATGGGGGTCAAGCAGGTTATTCTGGTGGAGAAAAACAGACCTTCGGTTTGAGCAGCTTCTTAACCATCAAGTCCTCCGAATGGATTAGCGACCGCGTCTTTACCTGTAAAGTATCTGTCGGGTTTAAAGAATCAGAGAAAAGTCTCAAAAAGTCTGATTGTAGTGAATAAAATGTAGCTGTCATGTAACGCAATTACATTTTTAATTTTATTTTCATCAGCTTGCTTTTCCATTTGTATTTGTAGAGAAACCCACTGCCTGCAAAATCATTTATGGCAATAGCCTACCTTAAGAATATTTCATGAGTAAACTTTCAAGTTATTTTAACGTTTTAACGTTATTTCATCCATTTAATCCGAGAAAGTGTATTTTTTTTATCTTTGTGCTTGGATTGTGTGTAGGGTAGATATTCAATAAAAACCATTGCATGATTAAAAATGTTGCATTTTATTTGTTTTTTGTGCATTTTTAACTGTTTACTGATTAAATCTTTGTGTGGAAATTAGAGTGAGGATTTATCACACAACACTGTTTATCAGTATAAAGCAAGAGTCTGCAGCCCTGGCCATGGAGAGCCACAAGGTCTGCTGGTCTTCCTTTTTCCTGCACTTAATAGATCCATTAATCTTCATGTTTTGTCCGATGCAATGTTTGACATATCTTAAAAACCAGTTTACCGATTTTTTTCATCTTCTCACTAAATTACTTTTTCTAATTGGTTGAGATTAAATAGTAAACACACAATAAACATAATGCTATGTTTTCCAAAGTCCTGTACCAACTCTGTATACACAGGTGGTGTGGTCATTTTTTTTGAATTCTCATTTTTTGTGGGTGATTCCAGTGGCACTTTCTCATACAGGTTTTAAACTTCACAAACTTCCACTTACCTCAGGCTCTAAAATGTGATGTTTCCTGGCAGATTTTTAATATTTAGAAATAAAAGGGTTGCCTGTTTGGAGATACATGAAAGGTGACACAGAAATTGTCAAATGTAATTGTAAATGAACACTTGCATTAGTCTGAGATGGGTCTGTCACGCATATTCCACTCCTTTACAAACCTGACTCACAACATTACGATCACATTCCTGAAATACTGCCACACTGCTACAATGTTACCGAAATGTTAGGATAATTGGGTGTTGGTTGTGCAGGGGGCTGCTTGAATAACCTTGTGCTGCAGGTCGAGCCAAGCTAATCCAGCAGAGGGCGACAGAGAGACAGCCCCGCTACTGAAACTGAGACACATCTGCAGGATTTACACTCTTTATTTATAGCGCCATGCAAATGAGGGAGTGATTTTAGCTCCTTTCACAACTCAGAAGAACACCCCCAAGTCTGCATATAGAATTGCAGGTGTGAGGAGCGCTGAACCAGTGCGCAAGTAATGTTACTGTAATGTTGCAATAACATTGCAATATTGCTACAGAAAATCTAATTATAATGCTGTCTGTTACAGACTGGTATGTATGGGAAAGAGAGAGCCGTGTAGGCAATGTTCTCACAATGTTTGTCTCATGTTGCAACAACATTATTACACTGCTACAGCCAAAGCAAATAATGTGAATGTGTTGGTATGAAGAGGGGGTGCCAGAATGAATACAGTATGTTTTGCCAGTTATGAATATGTTCAGGTGATATCTTTGGAATGTTGCAACTACGTTTCATATTACTTGACATCAACAGAGAGGCACCACGGTCTGGTTATAGACCTGCAGGTGTGAGGAGTAGTCCTGGTCATTACATTTACATTCATTATCACAAACCCCTCAATAAAACACAAACCAAATCTCTAATTCAAACAAATAACTAAACTCAAGAGTAAAATTACTTACCCTTTCCTAATTTACTTAATTACAAAGTAACCTCTTCTATCAAGACTGCTTGCAGTTCCTCTCCTGAAATGTCCTCCATCCCTACAAATTTCTGAGCTGCAACTTTCACAATCTCAATCTTCTCTGATTTGCTCTAATAGCTTCAGCTGTACAATTGATCACCAGAGATCTTTCACAGTTTCTCCTGTGAGGGTCCAGCTGTGGAGGAGCTGAGGGAGCTGAGTCACTGGAACAGGGAGCAAAGATACAGGAAGCTGTGCCCATCACATCTGGGGATTTGCAGTCACTGGAGGGGAAGTGGATTCCACACTCAAACTTCCTGTATATATAATCTGATTGTGTTTGTGTTTGTGTGTGCTGGTGTGTTGGTGCTTTTCTCCTTGTGTGTGAATGGGATTATCACTCCTGCTGCTGTTGCTGACTCCATACCTCCATTATGAGTGGGAGGGTCTCATTAACATCAGTCCCTGAGCTCCTTTTAAAACAGGTGGGACAGAGAGCAGAGAGGATAGACAGTGCACACACTTGATGCATTGGAAGAATACTGAGCTGCTGTGATTGGCTGAGTACAGAAGCTCCTCCCTCTCCATCTCCCGGCCCGGCCCTTTATAGCTGGGTCCTGCAGCCTCTCCTCTCCTCAAACTCCAACCTGCTCATCTCTCAGCTGGACAGTAAGGGCCGTTCACACCACACACTGACAACATGCTGGGGACACTCTGCACTCTCATCACTGTGCTCTCATGTAAGAAAAATCTAATGATGCAAACAACCAACTAAAATATAATATAGATTTAAATTTCAGTATTCTTTAATGAAATTCATTTTGTGGAATGAAATATGATTTTTATTTTCTCGCAAATGCATCTTATTTCCCAGGTGTGAGTGGAGTGACAGTGGTGACACAGAAGCCTCCTGTTCTGACAGTGAGTAAAGGAGACACGGCCACTATGGACTGTAACCTCGGGACTATAACTGGTCATTCTGCTCGCTGGTACAAGCAGGTTCCAGGCAGTGCTCCTCAGTTTTTGCTGTATTTCCACCGCACTCATAGCTCTCCCACATATGGAGCTGGATTCTCCTCCAGTCACTTCTCTTCTGTGTGTCAGACTAATTCTTACTGCGAGTTAATAATTACTAATGTGGAGGCAGGAGACTCAGCAGTGTATTACTGTCATTCATGGGACAGCTCTGTGAATGAGCACATATCACAGTGATTCACACCATGACAAAAACCTCTGAGCTTCACTTCTGCTTTAAAGCTAGAAAGGAGAGAACTTCACACTCAGAGCAGAATTCATTCAAGCTGAGCCAGGACTTCTCAACCATGTCAGTAACTTATTTTTTTTTCTGGGAGGTAAAAATACTCCCCTTATTCTACCTTTCCTTACATCCTTTTTGTTAATCCATTCCTAAAGTCTTTGCCATGTATTTTGCCAATCCTATTCACAAAAGATCATCCATCTCTCAGCCACTCGGCCAGAGGGGAAGTGTAGTAACCATGTCAGTAACACCATAAGGCCTAGATCACGCGTGTCAGAAACCCGCCCTGGAGGGCCGTAGCATCTGCTGGGTTTTGGTGTGCATCACCACCAGTGACTCATACGTCTGTGCCTGGCTAAATAATCCACACCTTTATCTCAGGGCCTTACATGAATGCAAATAGAAGGGAAATTACAAAATCCTAATCCAGCACTCTGTAACTCTGAACTGTGTGGATGTCAGTCTGCACCTCTTAGCATCACCACCACATGCTGAATCAGCAACTCCAGAGACTTTTATACCAAATGCAGCTCCTCCATCTTCAGACAGAGATTGCAGTGAGAGAATTAGAACACTAATCCTGCAGGATTCTATCCCCTCCCCCTGACACTCCCACAGCAGGAGTCACAGCGTCCATCAGCATTCACACATGGAGGAAGTGAGCGACTCTCTGGAGCTCTGTAATGTCTGTACTACAGACACCTGCAAAGCCTGACTTTACTCAGGAGCCTCCAGACTAAACAGCCAAAGCAGAGCAGCATCCACTGCCATTCACTGCTTCATTTAAAGGGTGAACAACTCATAATGTGAGCTGGTGCTCAAAGAAAAGGGTTCAACACCTTCCTTCACAAATCAGTTCCACAGTAGAGTCATCACCTGTGGGTGGAGAAGCCCCTCCTCCAAAACAGGCCCCACATCCTCCCTTACTGCACTTTTTAAAAGCCTAGATATATCATTATCATGATATCAACTAAATCTGAACAGTCAATGAGAGCCATTTCAGGTGTGAAAAAAACACTGATTAACAAAAAATATGTTTTTGTTTACATGAGGCGAGTAACTTATCTTTTCTTGAACTGGACGTTTGTTAAATTACATAACATTTTAGGCATTTAGCAGACACACGTTTCCAGACCAACTTACACAGCTTACATTTTTTTACATTGAATCTATTTATACATCCAGATATTTACTGAAGCAATTCAGGTTCCTGCCTACTAATTGAACCCAATCTTTGACTTCATGGCCCAGTTCCTATATGGTCATCCCACAGTCACACAGTCAGCATCTAAAACATTCAATATTTCTTCACAAAGGGAATTGTTCTCTTCTGTTCTTAGGTGACATGATCCTGAATTTCACAATGAAGGTGTTTAATAAACAATGCATACTGGCTGAAATGAAAGGGAATATCTAAAAAAGTGATCCTGTTTGAAGGCAATATGAAATAAAAAACTGGTCAAATGTGTTCTTGCTTATTATTATCGGTAACTGACAATATAATTGACAATCTCTTTGTCATATGAGATACACAATTACAGAAAAACTTATTTCGTTCCCCAAAACCTTTGATTGGCTGAGTGCATTGGCTCCTCCCTCTCCAGCTCTCTAACCGGCCCCTTATAGCTGGGTCCTGCAGCCTCTCCTCTCCTCACACTCCAACCTGCTCATCTCTCAGCTGGACAGTAAGGGCTGTTCACACCACACACTGACAACATGCTGGGGACACTCTGCACTCTCATCACTGTGCTCTCATGTAAGAAAAATCTAATGATGCAAACAACCAACTAAAATATAATATAGATTTAAATTTCAATGTTGTTTAATGACATTCATTTTGTGGAATGAAATGTCATTTTTATTTTCTCACAAAAGCATCTTATTTCCCAGGTGTGAGTGGAGTGACAGTGGTGACACAGAAGCCTCCTGTTCTGACAGTGAGTAAAGGAGACACGGCCACTATGGACTTTAACCTCGGGACTGGGACTAATGGCGATGCTTACTGGTACAAGCAGGTTCCAGGTGGAGTTCCTCAGTTTGTGCTGCGGCTCTATAGAGGAGATCAATCTCCAGATACATATGGAACCGGTTACTCATCCAATCGCTTCACATCAACCCGCCAGAGTAGTACAGACTCTCGGTTTATAGTTAAAAATGTGGAGGCAGGAGACTCAGCAGTGTATTACTGTAGCACATGGGATAACTCTGCTAAAGAGTGGGTATCACAGTGATTCACACCATGACAAAAACCTCTGAGCTTCACTTCTGCTTTAAAGCTGCAGAAAGGAGAGAGGATGTGCATTTACTCAAGCTGAACCAGGATCTCTCAGCCATGGAGCCTCTTCATATACAGAGTAATGTTCACAGAGAAAAGTCTCCAGTTTCCAAAGTTGAAAATAATTCCAAGCAGCAAAAAAATTAGTCAGCAAAAAAACACCAAATAACGTTCAGTGAAGTGATCATGTATTTGCCCTGTGCAATAACAGCACTGTTCACTGTAACTCAATCCAATCAGTAAAACCATTAGGTAGTTCTACAGGCTATACCTCCCAGAAAGAAACCCATTCCCATCTGCTAACAAGGCCAATCACATGTAAATGTGTACTTCTTCTGAAACAAAACCCAGCACATTACATTGATATTTAAGGCACTCAGCAGATGCTCTTGTCCAGAGTGGCGTGTACAGCTTCCATTCTGTACATACAACCCAGTTACACAGCTTCCATTCTGTACATACAACCCAGTTACACAGCTTCCATTCTGTACATACAACCCAGTTACACAGCTGGATATTTACTGAAGCTATTGAAACTAAACACATTGAACAGGGGTACAACGGGAATTCAACCTACAACTTTGGAGTCATAGTTGTTCTTATTAATTATATTAATAACCAAACAATATCTATATTTCTTCTGAGCTGAGGACCTGACTCAAGTGACCGTATGTTTACACACTCCCATTGATTGAATAACACTTAAGTAACTTGTCACAGATTTTTAATATTCCCTATCACCAATATGATTAATGTTATGAAATCTGCTGAGAACAGCTGATTGACTGAAACCTTTTTTGGGGAAATTATGATTGGCTGTGCAGAGGGTTCTCCCTTTGCATTTCTCCTTATAGCCAAAATCAGAATCTCTCCTCAAACTCCAACCTGCTCATCTCTCAGCTGGACAGTAAGGGCCGTTCACACCACACACTGACAACATGCTGGGGACACTCTGCACTCTCATCACTGTGCTCTCATGTAAGGATCCACTACTCGCTCATTTTATTTGAAATTTTGTAAATATATTAATCATCTAACAACGTGAACAATTTATATTCATCTTATATTAAATAAGAGCTTCTTATTTCTCAGGTGTGAGTGGAGTGATAGACTAAATGTCAGACTAAATTTGACTGCTAGTTAATAATTAGCACGGTGGAGGCAGGAGACTCAGTAGTGTATTACTGTCATACATGGGACAGCTCTGTGAGGGAGATCGTATCAGTTCATACAGTGATTCACACCATGACAAAAACCTCTGAGCTTCACTTCTGCTTTAAAGCTGCTTCAGAAAGGAGAGAACTTCACACTCAGAGCAGGATGTGAATTGACTCAAGCTGAGCCAGGACTTCGCAACCATGTCACTCCGAGCATAAGGCTTAGACAACGAGTGTCAGAAACCCGCCCAGGAGGGCCGTAGCTTCTGCTGGTTTTCGGTGTCTATCACCACCACTGATTCATTTAAGTCATTGACGGGCTAAATAATCTACACTACTTGATTTCAGGGCCTTAATTGCATGCATTGCAGGTACATCACAAAATCCTGATACAGCACTCTCTAACTCTGAACTGTGTGGCTGTCAGTCTGCATCTCTGAGCATCACCACCACATGCTGAATCAGCAGCTCCAGAGACTTTTAGGCCAAATGCTGTTCCTCCATCTTGAGAAAAAATTTAACTAGTTAATTTTAGTTTTTCAGGCTGTTCTTCACATCTTAGGAAACACCTGTGTGCTGATAAACTAGATGTGTATACTATTAGACATGGGATACAGTAGCCTAAACTACAGCCTTTATTTGCCTTTGCCCCACACTCCAGAACAGGAGGTGATGATGTTCTGCCCTATGTGGTTTCAGACCAACCAATTAATGCACCACAGAAGAAGAGGGGATTAATAATGTGAGGTTAGACTCAGGTGTGGGGAGGGGCCCTAGCTATTATGTAATTTTACTCTCATGCTGTCATAATGTGACAGCAACATTATGAGAAGGTTGTGTGCTTATTATATATATATAATATATATATTCTGCAGCTGTGTGCTAGTGGGGTTGGGGTGGAGTAGCAGGTGAAGGAATTCACAATTTCCCCTGTATGGCTCCGGCTTTATAGGAGCTGAGGGAGCTATAGGCTTTATAATGGACAAAACAAAGGCCTATCAATCATATTGGAAAGACAGTGCTCGAGTGGAAAAACGAACATACATATGTAGCCAGCGAGACCAACCACATTTTAAAAGCAGTAAATACTTGCATTTCAGGATGGGAATACTCCCCTCCCTAATGCATTTTCTATCAAGCTTGCGTAATACTAGACCGTTAAAATTAAAACTGCCGTTACGATGGGCTGTAATTCATTTTTCAAAGCACTGAATAAGTGCTAATAATAATAATAATATCTGGCAGCAGAGTGATGGTTTGAGGCTTGTTTGATACCTCAGACTCTTGATAACTTACAGCCATTTTACCAACCATTTCCAGCATAATTTACAGCTAAATCTAGTCCCACCCCGAAATTTCCATAGAGATCATTTCAAATGCAGGGATGTAAGAGTATCGCTTGTAAGAGTACCAGAAAATAAGATATCAATATTTTTTTGATGCTGTTAGGTCACAGACATCAGGAAGTCATGGCATGCAAAGGATATGCGACCAAATATTCAAAATTTAAAAATTTAAAGGCACAGTGTATGTAAACTTCTGACCCACTGGAATTGTGATATAATTAATTAAAAGTGAAATAATCTGTTTATCTTTGTCATGCACAAAGTAGATGTCCTAACTGACTTGCCAACACTATAGTTTGCTAACATGAAATCTGTGGAGTGGTTAAAAATTAGTTTTAATGATTATAACCTAAGTGTATGTAAACCTCCGAATTCAACTGTATTTATTTTGGTTAGAGTGAGCAGGACTTTTCACTGCTTTTCTGGCATACAATTAGGCTATTGTTTGGTTTATCTTGCTATGATGGAATTCTAATTTTATATGATGAATAAATATAATTATGAACTCTCACATAGACACTATTGTTCACTATGTCATGGATGGGTAGGTATAAACCGGGTGGGGGGTTGCCTGTTAAATGGACTTGCTACGGAAAATAGTGACACTTAGAAACGACTTATAAAAAAGGGTTGGCGCCATTATTACTAGGCATCTGCGCAAAGGAGTTAACATCAGTCCCTGAGCTTCTTTTAAAACATGTGGGACAGAGAGCAGAGAGGAGGACAGTGCACACACAGCTCCTATACTCTGGAGCCATCGGCTCATTGTGGAAGAATTCATTCACAATCTTAAATGTTCTCTCGACTGAGAAGCGCATGGAAAGAATATTGAGCTGCTGTGATTGGCTGAGTGCAGAAGCTCCTCCCTCTCCATCTCCCTGACCGGCCCCTTATAGCTGGGTCCTGCAGCCTCTCCTCTCCTCAAACTCCAACCTGCTCATCTCTCAGCTGGACAGTAAGGGCCGTTCACATCACACACTGACACCATGCTGGGGACACTCTGCACTCTCATCACTGTGCTCTCATGTAAGAAAATCCTAATGATGCAACAACAACAAAAAACTAACTACAAAATTAAATTGATTTAGATTTCAATATTGTTTAATACGTTGTTGCATTTTTAAATGTGATTTTTATTTTCTCATAAACGCATCTTATGTTCCAGGTGTGAGTGGAGTGATAGTGGTGACACAGAAGCCTCCTGTTCTGACAGTGAGTAAAGGAGATACGGCCACTATGGACTGTACCTTCAGCACTGTGATTGGTTGGGCTGCTCGCTGGTACAAACAGGTTCCAGGCAGTGCTCCTCAGCATGTGCTGGGTTTCCATAAGTCTTGGAGCTCTCCCGAATATGGAGCTGGATTCTCCTCCAGTCACTTCTCTTCTAAATGTCAGACTAATCCTGACTGTCAGTTAATAATTACTAATGTGGAGGCAGGAGACTCAGCAGTGTATTACTGTGCCACATGGGATGACTCAGCTAAAGAGCACGTATCACAGTGATTCACACCATGACAAAAACCTCAGAGCTCCACTTCTGCTTTAAAGCTGCTACAGAAATCTCAGAGTTTTTCCAGTAAAACAGGATTTCTCAGACCTGGAAACCATTTCATCAGTAGAATAGTAAGAATGCACAGTAGTATTTTTTCCCCAATACAAACATATACATTCTATATTTCAGAATTTATTTCAGAATGCATTAATTTACTTCCACCACAGGCTCCCAAACTGGCCCAGAAGTATCAATTCACAAACAAAAAGTTTAAAAAGTTAATTTAATTCTCATAATTTCCTCAACTCATTGTTCAAAAATAAAAATCTAATCTCAGTGTTTATTTGTAACATACCATATGTGGAACAATACGGTTTACAAATGTCGATTCAGTCCCCGTTATTAATATTTCTGCACATATTCATATGCTCTGACCATACATATCTAAAGCCTGATTAAAATATTGCAAGTCAGATTATGAAAAGAGGTTACAGCACTAAGTATATAATGAATTGCTTTGCTCATAATAATTCACTCATTCCAGCCATAAAGAAAGGGAGACTGGTTTTTAATCAAAATTATATGTAATATTATTAAATTATTCCCTTAGATATAGTAAGTAAATTAATAATTTGAATTCCCATTGGATTGCATTTCATTATACAGCACCTTGTGTGTCCTCATATCAAAGCACTTTACACTGAAAGAGGTAAACCGACCTCATCCTGCACCAATATGTAGGAAGCACTGGGTGATGCCGCACAACAGCCATTTTGTATCAGACATCAGCTGTGGTGGACAGGGATGGACTATTAAGCCAGTTAAAGAATCAATAACCTGGTCTGGTTTAAAAAGCAATCAGAGGGGTCACCAAAAATGTTAATATTATTTCACTGAATGAAAACAACTCTTTGTCAAATAGATTAAGATTCTGAGGTCCATCATTTGCCATCAGGGCCGTGCAGGTAAATGCAGAGCATTAGAGGGGCAGGGGCTCCAAGTGAAGAAAGGGCCACACAAGCCCAGATGTGCTGCTGAGATTTACCTGTAGAATCTGATAGGGGATTACAGATGTGCTGTAGAGACTTACATGTGGGTTATCTTACAGAATTACAGATGTGCTTAGGATATTTATAGAAGATTTCTGATAGGGAATTACAGATGTGCTCTTGAGATGTATATGTGGGTTCTGTTTGGGAATTACAGATGTGCTGTACAGAGTTCAGAGTTGTTTCCACAGTGTGTTTCAGTTCCCTCTTGCTGTGCTCAAACTGAGCTGAGGTTTTTGTACGGGGGTGTACATCATCTGTATCACTGTGGTATTCGGCCAAGGAACTAAGCTGATTGTCACTGGTAAGTCTTTTTACATTTCTTTGAAAACTCTTTTCAATATGCAGATTTTCATGCCATTGTGATTTTTTGTTTGACATAAACTGTTGGATTTTAAAAGGTTTGATAATTTATAAAATGCAGCTCTGTGTGTATCTGATACAATTCACTGTTGAGATACAAGTTCCATGCTTCACACCAGAAAGAAAAGTACTTCTCAATAGGTGTTTAATTTGCTTCTTCTCATATTTAATTTTATATATATTTTTAAAAGCATAAAATACCATGTGCTTTGTTTTTAATAATCATTGTGTAACTAGAAATTAGTTTTGGAAAAAAAAGGTTTTCTGTAACAGTTTACTGTGAAATGTGTTGTAGCCTATAACTATCATGTCATATTGACTTTGAAATAATACAGGGCAAGTTATTGTCCGTTGACTACATTTTGAAAGATTTGCCTATATAAACCATTTTAATGAACCAATAATCTTTCACGGTAGCTAACAACTAAATGTAATTGTTGATTATTTGTGAGATACGTCGTTAGGAAGGCTATTCATCCACAGTATCTAAGATCGGTGACTGATTTATTTGAAACAATAATATGTATACTGGCTGCACAACATTGTTTGCATAACGTCGACTAATAGAAATTACCTGTAGCCTAGAGTAGAAAACGTCGTTCAGTCGAATTTTCAGTCACTTTAATGTTGGTGAAAATAAAGGTTTACTGGATTGTTCAGTTGCAGAGGGTTTGGGTTTTGTATTGGATCTGTAGGATTCATAAAATATTCTGTTCTGCGTGTAGGCTGCCTTTAATTTTACATAACGCGTGTTAGCGTTCAGCATGCGAAGCCGATCACTGAGCCCAACCATTTATTCTCTTTTTCAGACTCTGCTCTTGCTGCGCCTACACTCTCTCTGCTGCCTCCATCCAGCGAGGAGCTGAAGACAGACAAAGCCACACTGGTGTGTCTGGCGCAGATGCCTGTTTGGTTCGCTGATGTCAGCTGGACATCGAACGGGAGACCAGTTACTGACGGGGTTTTCACCAGCGCCGCCGAACAGAAACCCGACAAAACCTTCGGTTTGAGCAGCTTCTTAACCATCAAGTCCTCCGAATGGATTAGCGACCGCGTGTTTACCTGTAAAGTATCTGCCGGGTCTAAAGAATCAGAGCAAAGTCTCAAAAAGTCTGATTGTAGTGAGTAACTGCTGTTATGTGACGCAATTTTATTTTTTATTTTATTTTCATCAGCTTGCATTTACATCTGTATTAGTCTAGCAACCCGTTGTCTGCAAAATGATTTATTGCAATAGCCTACCTTAAGAATATTCCAGGAGTAAAGTTTCAAGTTTAACGTTATTTTATCAATTTAATCCTAGAAAGTGTGTTTTTGTCTTTGTGCTTGGATTGTGTGTAAGATAGATATTCAATAAAGTCCGTTGCATATTTAAAAATGTTGCATTGTATTTGTTTTTGTGCATTTGTTTTTTACAGGCAGAAATATTACAAAATTAAATCAAGGCTGTGCTGTTGTTTAAAAGTTTACCGATTAAATCTTTGTGTAAAAATTAGAGTGATTATGTAAGCACACAACACAGTTTGTTTTTCAATTCTTTGGGTTGAATTGGTTGCTGATTTTAAGGTGAAAGCAAAACCCAGCAGAACTGTGGTTCTCCACTAACCCAGTTGCAGACTTTCCTAAACTTTCTGACCCCAAACGGCCCAATCTGTGAGCGAATTCATTTTCTGAGACCCGCCCCATATTATAGCTACTGTAGATTGGCAACTTTGAATTACAATGTGATTTTAAATTGTATATTTTGCGAATACAACCACATTACACCATAAGTAGTGCAACCAAATGCATGCACTGTACCAAGTATAATGTTTAATTTTATAGTTGTGTATTTCAATGGACAGTCTTTTTTTTGTTGGCATGTGTATCTCGCAACCCTCTGTCACCCCTCCCCCTCCCCAGCAGATGAACCCGATCCACCATTTCGAACCTCTCTGGTCAATAGGATGTTTCTATCTGCACTGATAAAACTGTCCACTGCGGGGCAGAGGAGTAAATTAACACTTGAATTAGTCTGAGATGGATCTGTGATGCACATTCCACTTCAGCACAAACCTGACTCACAACATTACTATCACATTCCTGCAATACTGTCACACTGCTACAATGTTACGGACATGTTAGGATAACATTGTGTATTGGTTGTGCAGGGGGCTGCTTGAATGAGCCGTTTCTGTAGGTCCAGCCAAGCTGATCCAGCAGAGGGCGACAGAGAGACAGCCCCGCAACTGAAACTGAGACACACCTGCAAGATTTACACACTTTATTTATAGCGCCATGCAAATGAGGGAGTGATTTTAGCTCCTTTCACAACTCAGAAGGACACCCCCATGTCTGCATATAGACCTGCAGGCGTGACGGGGCTTAACCAGAGCGCAAGTAAAGTTGTAATGTTACTGTGATGTTGCAATAACATTGGCATATTGCTATAGAATCCTAATGATAATGCAGTCTGTTAAAGACTGGTATGTATGGAAAAGAGAGAGCAGCATAGGCAATGTTCTCACAATGTTTCTCTCATGTTGCAACAACATTGTCACACTGCAACAGCCAAAGCAAATAATGTGAATGTGTTGGTATGAAGAGGGGGTGCCAGAATGAATACAGTATGTTCTGCCAGTTATGAATATGTTCAGGTGATACCTGTGTAATGTTGCAACTACTTTTCACTTTACTGGACAGAGAGGCAACACTGTCTTTTCTAATTTACTACAAAGTAACATCTTCTATCAAGACTGCTTGCAATTCCTCTCCTGAAATGTCCTCCATCCCTACAAATGTTTGAGCTGCAACTTCCACAATCTCAATCTTTTCTGATTTGCTCTAATTACTTCAACTGTACAATTGATCACCAGAGATCCTTCACAGTTTCTCCTGTGAGGGTCCAGCTGTGTAGGAGCTGAGGGAGCTGAGTCACTGGAACAGGGAGCAAAGATACAGGAAGCTGTGCCCATCACATCTGGGGATTTACAGTTACTGGAGGGGCAGTGTATGCCATCTAACACATCTGATTGTGTTTGTGTGTTTATGACTGGGAGGGTTCCATAAACATCGGTCCCTGAGCTCCTTTTAAAAAAGATGGGACAGCGAGCAAAGAGTGTAGTAACCATGTCAGTAACACCATACCGCCTAGATCACGCGTGTCAGAAACCCGCCCTGGAGGGCCGTAGCATCTGCTGGTTTTTGGTGTGCATCACCTACAGTGACTCACACGTCCTTAACGGGCTAAATAATCCACACCTTTATCTCAGGGCCTTAATTTAATGCAAATGAAGGGAAATTACAAAATGCTGATGGAGGTAAGTTAACAGTCTCCAAAGCTGAATAAAACTACCAGCAACAAAAAAGTCAGTCAGAAAAACAAAATAAAACACCAAATAACAACAGTCAGTGAACTGATCATGTATTTGGCCTCTGCAGTAACAGCACTGGTCACTGTGACCAGTCAGATTGTAAGACTGAAAAATGGATTATCAGTCTTAAACCCTTGGAGCTGGTGGCGACTTCCTTGAGGGTGCAATAAAACAATTCACCAGGTGGCCTGAGAACTTTTTTCTTCTGACCTCTCATGGTCTCGTAA
Source organism: Ilyophis sp. 1 JC-2022 (assembly GCA_022702515.1). Classification (NCBI taxonomy): domain Eukaryota; kingdom Metazoa; phylum Chordata; class Actinopteri; order Anguilliformes; family Synaphobranchidae; genus Ilyophis; species Ilyophis sp. 1 JC-2022. The sequence continues at coordinate 98,427,876 of CM040394.1, forward strand.
ACGACAGCTGGAATTGACCCTACAAATGGACATTAGAAGGCATTCTGCAGGATGTTTGTTCCTCCTAATGAGGAACCCAGGTTTGTTCACAGGTCGTAAAAGACATGTAAACAAGCACCCAAGGCTCTTGGACTGAATGGCTCATGGACTCTATGGACTGAAACAAAGCTGTATGTTTATCTTGCATCATATGTATGTGCATGTAAATAATTACATTACATTACATTATAGGCATTTAGCAGACGCTCTTATCCAGAGCGACTTACACAGCATTTTTGCATTTATACATAGTATCCATTTACAGCTGGATATATACTGAAGCAATTCAGGTGAAGTACCTTGCTCAGGGGTACAACGGCAGTGTCCTACGTGGGACTCGAACCTGCGACCTTTCGGTTACAAACCCAGTTCCCAAATAATTGTGGATAATATGATACATGTGGTGAACCAGGATTAATACTAATTGAAGTGTGGGGTATGTGAAAGTATAGGAGGGAGAGGAATAAAGAAACGAGGATTGTATAAGTTATCAGGGATGCGCTTGTCCATATAAATATCTGGAACCTAGAGTGGCCATCACTGGGACCTCACCTGATATCTAGATAAATGATAGGGAAGATGATAAGATCACGCGTCGCCGTTAAAAGAATCTTATTACTATCACTAGATTGGGGAGAGTAGATTATGCAGTTTATCTTCCTGGAGGGGGAGGTCTCCGGGTGGTGAGGAGTGACATCTCTTTCTGCCAGACCTTATGACAAACAAAGAGAATTGTAGAATGTGGAAGGACTGCTCAGGACTGCATTTAAGGGGAGCCCAAAGGGATATTCAAGAAGAAACTGCTTAACAGTTCTCTTGGTACCAGTCACACCATACGGAATCATTTGGTTATATACTTTGTTGGTGAACTTGTTCATGTTTATTTGTCTTAGCAGCATGTTATCCTGTGTTTAGCTATAGGTATTGAATGTGTTCGTATTTGCTCTCACAGTCTTAACCAGTGATTATTGTCATTCATAAATTACCATGTTTCACATCATCTGCATTTTTCTTTTCAACCCTTTTTCCAGCTGCAACTGCTTATATGATCTGAGCCGCAGTGTTCTGAGCACTGTGGTATGCATGCTTGAGTCTCAGAGTCAGAACCCCTATGATCTGAGCCACAGTGTTCTGAGCACTGTGGTATGTATGCTTGAGTCTCAGAGTCAGAACCCCTATGATCTGAGCCGCAGTGTTCCGAGCACTGTGGTATGTATGCTTGAGTCTCAGAGTCAGAACCCCTATGATCTGAGCCGCAGTGTTCCGAGCACTGTGGTATGTATGCTTGAGTCTCAGAGTCAGAACCCCTATGATCTGAGCCGCAGTGTTCTGAGCACTGTGGTATGTATGCTTGAGTCTCAGAGTCAGAACCCCTATGATCTGAGCTGCAGTGTTCTGAGCACTGTGGTATGTATGCTTGAGTCTCAGAGTCAGAACCCCTGCGTGTCGCTCAGGGCTGGGTGCAAGTTCCCAGTATGAGAGAATCTGCGTAACAGGTCTCCTGGTGCTGTAGTGGTACCATAGTCATTCAAGTATGGGTAAGATTATAAGTGACTTCCCACACCATGCATCTTCTGGTTCTGTGTGTAGCTGAACAGGATAGATCAAATATTTACTGTCTATTTCCTTTTTTCAACCTTTATATTCTGTAATTGACTGCAAATTTTGAGCTAATGACCTCCATGCCTGTTATTTAATTATTTTTATTTTGAACTTGCATGGTCTCCATGACTCTAATCCATCTTATACCCCTTTCAGCCTAAATTATGACTGAATACTCTGGGGGACAATTCTGACCAAGGACCAACTTATCAGTGGCCTGGTACAGCAAGTCTTTAGTGGCATCCTCAAGTTGGGAAAGGCAACCAAGTTCTGCCCGCAAAACAGGGTAGGTGGTGCATGGTTCTGGTGATTTGAACCTTTGGACGTTCTACGTCGGTTCGTGTCAAATTCGCCTTAAGAAGCCCTCTGAATACACTCTGACCTGGGCTCGCAACTATCTATGTAAAAAATAATGCATGTATTGTGTTGGCTAGAACCCCAACCTCTGCGTTCTCCAACGAACTGAGATTCAGCAATAAGGCTGATTCCGGCAAGCACATATTGAGTAATGGTGGTACCACTCAGAGTGTAAGTCGAGTGTAACCACTCAGAGCTCCACGCATGATTAAAACCAAATTCTAAAATATAATTTTAAATGGAGTAAGATAACCGAGTAAATAAATGAGTGATATTTCTCAATAACTTTAACTTTTTCCCACAGCAATAGCGGAATATATCACGCTTAAACCTTCGCTCCAAGCTATTCCCTCATTGGTCTAGCTGTGCGAGTTCTACAAGATCATGAGCTAGTTCTCTATGTACAGGCTATATCTCCCCAAAGGAAAACATAAATCCCCACCTGCTAACAAGATCAATCATTTATTATTACTTACCAATTATATTATTACTGGTAGTATTATATTTTAATTTAACTAAAACAGGAGATGAAGGAAGATTATATAATGGTAGTATTATAGTAATGATAATAATGATAACAGACAAGTGGCAATGAAAATGATACAAATTATATTGATAATTATGATGATGGTAATGATAAGATGATAAAATAAGTATCATAATAAAGCCTTTAATAAAGTGGTCCTCTGAAGAGGTTGATGTAAACAGCTTACATTCTTTATGTATAATCCAGTTACACCGCTGGATATTTACTGAAGCAGTCGAGACTAAGTGCTTGGTACAATTGCACTCGGTACATTAGTTGTTCCACACCTTGTTCCAACCTACAACTTTGGAGTCATCAATGTCCTTATTAATTATATTGATAAACACACATGTCTATATTTCTTCTGAGCTGAATTCCTGACTCAGGCTACAATATGTTCACACACTCCTCTTGAATAACTCTTAAACAACTTGCCACACATTTCTAATAATACCCTATCACCAATGTGACTTATATTATGAAATCTGCTTAGAACAAGGCTGAAGCCTTCTTGGGAAACTATGATTGGCTGAGTACAGAGGCTCCTCCCTTTACATTTCTCCTTAGAGACAATATCAGTCTCTCCTCACACTCCAACCTGCTCATCTCTCAGCTGGACAGTAAGGGCCGTTCACACCACACACTGACACCATGCTGGGGACACTCTGCACTCTCATCACTGTGCTCTCATGTAAGAAAAACTTAAGAATGCAAACAACTAACTGCAATATGAAATTGATTTTATTTTCAGTATTGCTTCATGATATTAATTTTGTGGAATTAAATGTCATTTTTATTTTCTCACAAAAGCATCTTATTTCCCAGGTGTGAGTGGAGTGACAGTGGTGACACAGAAGCCTCCTGTTCTGACAGTGAGTAAAGGAGATACGGCCACTATGGACTGTAACCTCGGGACTTACCCTGCTGTCTGGTACAAGCAGGTTCCAGGTGGAGCTCCTCAGTTTGTGCTGTATTACTATGTTCCAAACAGCGCTCCCACATATGGAGCTGGATTCTCCTCCACGCGCTTCACATCCAATCATCAGAGTAAATCAGATTATCGACTGATAATTAACAATGTGGGGGCAGGAGACTCAGCAGTGTATTACTGTAGCACATGGGACGGCTCTGCTAGTCCAGCTGTATCACAGTGATTCACACCATGACAAAAACCTCTGAGTTTCACTTCTGCTTTTAAGCTTCAGAAAGGAGAGAAGATGTGCATTTACTCAAGCTGAACCAGGATCTCTCAGCCATGGAGCCTCTTCATCTACAGAGTAATGTTCACAGAAATGTCTGGAGTCACTTCACAACTCAAGAAAACTACAAGCAACACAATCCAGAGTCAATCAGCAAATAGACACCAAACAACAACAGTTAGTAACGTGATCATATGCAAATTAATTAGCTTAATCTCACCCTGAAAAAATGAGACAAATCCAACCTTTAATTGAAGTAAATTTATTCTGAAAAAGAAATCCCTCATCAAGAAATTATTTTTAACAAAACCACGTGTGCCACAATTATTGGCAACCCTGCATTTAATTATTTGTACAACCTCTCTTTGCCAATAAAAAAGCACTGAGTCTTCTCCCATAACATCTAATAAGGTTGGAGAATACAGAGCAAAAAATCTGAGACCATTCCAGGTTTATACCCATTCACTGACTTCTGAATCGCAACACAATTTTCCCTCATTTGATTTTGTGTTCTATATGTTGATGTATGAATAAGGGTATATGGCCTCTGTCTCACCTCATATTTATACCCCAGTGAAACAGAAAGTCATGGATTGCTGCTTTAAAGTTCCTAAACACACTGATCAACTTTAAAAAGTTAAACATAAATGGAAAAAATTCTTCAGTTACCTTTTGTTCATAAGAATTTCTAGGGGTGTCAATAATTGTGGCACACTTGATTTTGTTAAAAATAATTATTTCATGAGGGTTTTTTTTCCAGAATAAATTTACTTCAATAAAGTTTGGATTTTTCTCATTTTTTCAGTGTGAGATTCAACTAATTCACCAAAAGGACCTTGATTAGTAGAATCAGGTGTGTAACTGCTTGGTTGCAACAAAAGCCTGCACCCACACCGGCCCTTTCTGGATAAGATTGAGGACCTCTGGTATAGACTATTAAAAAGCCTGATGCTGCATTAAACAGTGGGGTACAGTATAGACTATTAAAAAGCCTGATGCTGCATTAAACAGTGGGGTACAGTATAGACCAGGGGTAGGCAACCCTGGTCCTAGAGAGCCGCAGGGTCTGCTGGTTTTTGTTTTCACCTTAAACACAGCAACTAATTAGACCAAAGAAACCAGGTGAGGTGAGATAACTGTGTAATCAACTGCTTTAATTGATCAATTAAGTGGTGAGTAACAACAAAAACCAGCAGACCCTGCGGCTCTCTAGGACCAGGGTTGCCTACCCCTGGTATAGACTATTAAAAAGCCTGATGCTGTATTAAACAGTGGGGTACAGTATAGACTATTAAAAAGCCTGATGCTGCATTAAACAGTGGGGAACAGTATAGACTATTAAAAAGCCTGATGCTGCATTAAACAGTGGGGTACAGTATAGACTATTAAAAAGCCTGATGCTGTATTAAACAGTGGGGTAGTTTTACAAAGGGGATGGTGTTTGGCATCCCCTAGTATCCTTCAAATTGACCCCTGATTATAGATAACAACCAGTGGCCTGTATTACAAAGCAGTTTCATTCAGATTCCTTAACCATTGTGCTACAGTGCCCCTCCTGTACATAATCTGTCTCCATACAATGTTGCACAGAACATTCAGTGATGAAAGCTTACTGCGAGATATCGTTCTCTGAGACCCAAATGCAGACTAGGTTGTCACAATAAGGAACGTTTATTTCAGTCCAGATCAAAAGCCAGGTAATCAGATGCAGAGACAGGGCTAAATCAAAAGACAGGAGAATATAGTCACAGTCCAAAAATCAGAACCAATTAGTTAGTCAGAGGTGCAAAAACAGCAGGCAAAGGCACAAAACCACAAGCAAACAAACAGAATCAAAAGGCAAACTGGGAGTCACCAGAACGGTGTCTCAGGACTCTCGATAAATCACTGGCTTTACAATCAAAGGCTCAGGAAATATGATCAACATTCTGACAAGGAACGGACAGAAACGCAGGGTTTAAATACACAGGGAGTGATGAGATACAATGGGGATCAGGTGTGTGGAAACGGGGAAGGGAAATGACAAACAGGTGAACGTAATGAAACAATGAGGGGAGCTTATAATACACTAACAAGGTAACACGTAATACACGGACCGGATTCACACATAACACATAGACTTGAACATGAACTGGGTAGTAAAAGACAAGTGCACACAATTAGAGACGGGAAAGAGGAAACAAGAGTCAGCTGTAGTAAGAGAGAAAATCAAAGAAAGATGATCAGCGATAGAACAGGTAGAAAGAGAGACAGCTGCCTGCAGATAGAAACTAAGATTACTTTAGTGAGTTAGTTAATTAGTACAAAACCTGAATCTAATCAGATGTTAGTAGTAGTTAGTTAATTAGTATAATATAGTATAATATCAGGAGGATGTTGGAGTCCCTCCCTGCTTATGGTTCAGCCGGAACTGACAACCTAGACAATAAGATAATAAAGCTAGCTGCTAATCACATTTCAGGGCCTATATGCCATATATTGAATCAATGTTTGTTAAGCGGAACGTGTCCGGGATCATGGAAAGAGGGTAAAATTATACCATTGCCCAAGGATAGTAGATCAACTTTCAGTGGACCTAACAGTAGACCTATAAGTATTCTTCCTGTACTCAGCAAAGTTATGGAAAGGATTCTTTATGTGCAGATTCAAGACTATTTCACTTCAAATGGACTAACAACCAAATATCAGCATGCATACAGACAGGGCCATTCTACCAGCACTGCACTCACTCAGATGACAGATGAATGGTTAAGAGAAATTGATAACTCAAAGGTAGTGGCTGCAGTTATGCTAGATTTCAGTGCTGCCTTTGATGTAATTGATCATAATCTGTTAACTGGAAAGCTCATTTGTTATGGGTTCAATCCTCCTGCCATCACCTTGATTAGGAGCTATCTATGTGCTAGAACACAGAGAGTTTACTACAATGGCAGCTTATCCAATGTTAGTAACTTATCTTGTGGTGTGCCTCAAGGAAGCTGTCTTGGACCCCTCCTCTTCTTTATTTTCACTAATGATTTGCCTTCTGCTATAAACAATGCTAGTATTGTGATGTATGCTGACGATTCAACAATGTACTGTGCAGCTAATACATATAACGAACTCAATCTAGTTTTATCAAAAGAATTAGAAATAGTGCATGAATGGATTATATTGAACAAGCTTGTTTTAAACATATCTAAGACTAAGAGTATTGTCTTTGGGTCTAGGCACAAACTGGCTTCGAAGCCAAAATTGGATCTATATATAGCCAAGGAACCCATTGAACAAGTGGAAGAGGTAAAGTTACTTGGTTTGGTCCTGGATAAACATCTGTCATGGTCAGGGCATATTGATGGAATCATAAAAAAAATGGGTGTAGGTATTCATATCTAGAGACATATGTACACCTTATGTACCATCTAATATCCTGGAACAAGTCTCTAGATCATTAATTTTATCCCACCTGGATTACTGTTCAGTAGTTTGGGCCTCAGTCTCGAAAACAGAACTGTCAAAATTACAAGTTGCTCAGAACAGGGCTGCAAGGCTTGTTCTAGGTTGCTCTACTAGAACGTGCATTCGCAAGATGCACTCTAGCCTATTGTGGCTTGATGTGGAGAAGAGGCTAATCTCAAGCACAGTGACATTCCTTAGTAATACACTGCGAACACATAAACCTCAGTTCTTGCAAGATCAAATCATTTTTTGTAATACTGTTCATAACCATAACACCAGAAAGGCTGACAATGGTGATATTATGCAAGCCAAACCAAGAACCAACTTCCTGAAAAAAACAGTGCTTTATAGAGCCAGTACAATTTGGAATCAGTTACCTCTTGATATCCGCAAAGAAAAAAATAAAACATCGTTCAAAAAGAGACTGAAGATGCACTTATTAAATGTCTGATGATAGGTTGTTTAATTTTTCTTTGTTTAATTTTTCTTTGTTGTTTAGTTGGTTTTATTGGTTGCTTATTGAGATGTTTGCTTTTGGTTCATGTTTCTATAGGATGACAATGACTCTTTGGGTTTATTTGGATTTGTTTTTATATATTTTTTTACTATATATTTTTTAATTGTTCTTCTGTTAATTTGACTTATTTCTCTTATATTTTTTACTGTATCAATAATTGTATGTTCTTCTGTTAATTTTATTTATTTTGTTAAATATATCTTTATTTATTTACTGTATTATTTGTTGTAATGTTGATTGTGTGTGGACCCCAGGAAGATTAGCAAACTGCTACGGCATAAGCTAATGGGGATCCTTTAAATAAAGAAATAAAGAAATACAATGAGATAATTATTTAAGAAGGAAGTGCATGGCAGGAGAAATACAGAAAACAAAACACAATCGTAAAAGGCTCCCGAAAAGTGTGACGAAGACAGGGGAGTGACGGCAATGAAACCACAGAATTACCTCGTCCATTTATGATGTTTCATATTCAGACGAGCAGAAATAAAAGGGAATATCTAGAAAAGTAAACCTGATTGATGATAGCATAAAATACTGAAAAATGTGTTCATGCTTATTTCCATCGATAAGTGACATTATAATTGACAGTCACTTTGCCATATGATATACACAATTACAGAAAAACTCATTTAGTTCACTCAAGCTGAGCAAGGACTTCTCAACCATGTCAGTAACAGCATAAAGCTGTTAGCATCACCATAACATGCTGATTCAGCAGCTCCAGAATGCTGCTCCTCCATCTTCAGACAGAGATTGTATTTAGAGGAGAAGAGCATTGAGACTACTTCACATTGGTTTCTATGTATTTCATCTGACCTGAGACTCTGACTCAGGCTACAGTAAATTCACACCAGGGGCGGGGCCAGTAGGGGGCCAGTGGTGGCACTGGCCCCCACTGGAATCTGATTGGCCACCCCTGGTTTCCCCCCTACCAGAACCGGAATATGATAGGCCATTGTCTTGTCAGTATCGATGAAAGAAGCCTCTGTAGCCCAATGGGAATGGACATAAAATGAGGCGGAACCAAAGTTGCAAAGTTTATTTTTCAAAGTGCGATTTATTCGTGCGAGTAAATCGCGGCCAGTGTGTCACAGCCTTAATAGTTACAAAGACAACGATTTGAAGGACAATTTGTGGAAAACCATAGCTGAGAAAATAGGCTATGAAGATGGTGGGTTTATAGCTAAATGGTTGCAATACGCACAACTTGCTATCTGATCAGCTCCCACAGGTTATTAGCATTGGCTTAAAAGTCGTCTCCAGCTATTTTAGCCAGCTAACGTTAGCTAACCTTTAGATCTAACGTTGATAGCAGTTCATGTAAAGAAGATAATAAGCCAGTGGCAATTACACACAAACATAGCTACACGATACGTAGGCCTATTTATTTTTTTACCTTAGGCGAGTTCATGTAGGCTACGCTGTCACCGGCTGGGTTGTTTGCCTTGGTGAAAACAAAGGATGAAAGCTAGCGAACCGCTATATGTGATATTGTTTCGTGGATATTTGCCGTAGTAATTGTGGGCTATATGCTAACCGAAGGAGAAAGACGACACGTATGCTAGCTATCGGGTCTGGCCAGGGGCAGCCACTGTGGTGGAGGGAGAGAAAGGGGGAGGAGGAGAAAGGCAGGGTAGAGTAGCCTATATGAATTTTTTTTGCTGTCACACTGTTGTCTGTGTGCGTGGCAAATAAAGTTCCCCAAAAATCTTATTCCGACTCCTGTGTGGATTACCTGATTACTGATAACCAAGTTATATAAATAACGAGGAAAACAGACGAGGTCTGCCTGTAGCGATCGTTTTGGAGAGAACTCTTCAGACTTCATGAGTTGCTACACTGTATAGACTACGACACGTTTATTTTAAAGATGTTTGCTGAAATGACGTAATGTATTGTTATGTTGTGGTTAACCCTTTATATTAGTGGAAGAGATCAAAAGGCAGTGGAACACGTATGTCCGTAAAAGGAGGGAAGAGAAGGAGAGCATGTTGTCGACAAAACAAACTTTGCATAAGTAAAAACGGATACATAATAAGCCCGGTTCAATATTTTGCCAATGAAATTTAAGCATGCTCTGTTTTTAACGTTCTGGTAGAGGAAAAAAAAATACACTTTCGTTCTGTGATGGACCGAACGGATAACCATGTCGTCATCGCTCGACGAAGAGTAATCCATTTTTATTCGCACGGATTTTCAAACGCGAAAAAAAGAACGCAAGCTTTTTATTTTTTCGCATCGTTGCAGGTGTGTCAGGTTTTTACGCGAAATATTCGCCGACGAATTTTTCGCCTCGCTTATTCGTTACGTCCCCGATGTGTCACGGCCTTTATGGCTAAAGTTTATAAAAATGCAAAAAATATCTTCATATATATGGAGCCAATCCCCCCCACACAAATACTTTTGTTGCCCACCAGTCACAGAAGTGACCAGTCAAGAGCTAAATGGTTATGTTTTGTTTTTTTGTATTCATTTTATTTTATATATTTTTAGGTTCAAAACCTCATTGTACTGTGTACTGTACAAACTACTGTGAATATTGGAATATTGTACATAGCACTTTTCTATTTACTTTGCTTTTATGGCCTTTTATCCATTTTCATACTGTTAACATGTAAAATAGTTATTTATTTATGTTTGTATCTTTAATATTCTGAATAAACAATTTAACTGTTAAAACGTTAATTCTGACCTGGACTGTATCCATTTATTCTCATGCTATTTTATTTTAGGGGTGCTCTTAATATTACTGGTTGTCGCCACCTAATGGCCATTTATGTAGTGTAGCTACAGGCAGTTAGCTATAATGGTGTACAGATTTATTTAGACTTTATTGTTTGGGTACAAACACATTTATTTATAATCTTACTTTTCTCTATACTACATGGGTATTGAAGATTTGCATGACTATTTAACTACCTGCAAAACTGTACACAGTAAGGGGACACTACACGATAAAGGGTAAATAAAAGGCATTATCTTTCAGTATATTGGTTATGATAGAACAGTAGAATAATATTGAAGCAGAAGAATAAAATGGAAATCTGAACAAGTGCTACAATCTTGAGGGGATATTCAACCATACAGTTTGGAAATGTATAATGCAAAATTTAATATATGTACAGTGCCTTTGGAAAGTATCCAAACCCATTGGAATTTTTTCAAATTGTGCTATGTTGAAAGCTCAAATTAACATTTCAAGTGACTTTTTTTGTTACTCATTCACATGAAGTGCTCTATAATGTCAAAGTACAGAAAAAAAATACACCCTTTGCTGTAAAGGCTTAAAAATAAGCTCTGGTGTATCCAATAGTGAAATAATCTAAACATTTTACTCCACTTTGACATTATAGAGCACTTTGTGTAGATGAGTAACAAAAAGCCCATTTAAACATATTTTAATTTGAGCTGTCAAACAGCAAAATTTGAAAGAGTGTTCATACGAAAGCACTGTATATGATTACCTAGAATCAGGGGCAGGTATATAAAAAAAGGTTAGGCTAGGGTTAAGGCTAGGGCTAAGGTTTGGTCGGATAAATACACGTGCGTCTGCTGTACGCGGCAAAAAAAAAAATGGTAAGCCTTGATGGCTGGCCCCCCTCTTCTGGGTCTGTGCCCCAGCCTGGCCCCCCCATTCAAAATGTTCTAGACACGCCCCTGATTCACACACTCCTATTGATCGAATTAAATTTGAGAAGAGATGTGCAGAGAATGTGCAGGTTAACTTATCTCCCATTTGACATGTTTAATGAAGTCTACTAAGAGCAGCTGATTGGCTGAACCAGTCTATGGGAAGGCTATGATTGGCTGAGTGCAGAAGCTCCTCCCTCTCCAGCTCTCTGACCAGCCCCTTATAGCTGGGTCCTGCAGCCTCTCCTCTCCTCACACTCCAACCTGCTCATCTCTCAGCTGGACAGTAAGGGCCGTTCACACCACACACTGACACCATGCTGGGGACTCTCTGCACTCTCATCACTGTGCTCTCATGTAAGAAAAACTTAATGATCCAAATAACCAACTAAAATACTAAATAGATTTAACTTTCAGTATTGTTTAATGACATTCATTTTGTGGACTGAAATGAGTTTTTTTATTTTCTCACAAAAGCATCTTATTTCCCAGGTGTGAGTGGAGTGACAGTGGTGACACAGAAGCCTCCTGTTCTGACAGTGAGTAAAGGAGACACGGCCACTATGGACTGTAACCTCGGGACTGTGACTGATCACCATGCTTACTGGTACAAGCAGGTTCCAGGTGGAGTTCCTCAGTTTGTGCTGCGGCTCTATAGAGGAGAACAATCTCCAGATACATATGGAACCGGTTACTTATCCAATCGCTTCACATCAACCCGCCAGAGTAGTACAGACTCTCGACTTATAGTTAAAAATGTGGAGGCGGGAGACTCAGCAGTGTATTCCTTTAAAACATGGGACACCACTGTAAATGAGTACGTATCACAGTGATTCACATCATGAAAAAAACCTCTGAGCTTCACTTCTGCTTTTAAGCTTCAGAAAGGAGAGAGGATGTGCATTTACTCAAGCTGAAGCAAGATCTCTCAGCCATGGAGCCTCTTCATATACAGAGTAATGTTCACAGAGAAAAGTCTCCCGTCTCCAAAGTTGAAAATAATTCCAAGCAGCAAAAAAATGAGTCAGCAAAAAAACACCAAATAACGTTCAGTTAAGTGATCATGTATTTGCCCTCTGCAATATCAGCACTGTTCACTGTAGCCAACTCAATCCAACCAGTCAGCCCTTTAGGTATTTCTCCCCCCAAATAAAACATAAATCTCCACCAGCTACTAATGTCAATCACTGGAAGTTTCTAGTTTTTTCTGAAACAGAACCCAACCAGTACACTGCACTACTGGAGCTGAAAAAATTTAATTTAAGTAACTTGATCAAGGGTGTAATTGCACTTCCATGCATAGACATCTTACCTGCAACTTTGGATTTATAAGGCTGGGTTCCTAATGTTTATACTACACACATTGTGTATATTTTATCTGACCTGATGCTCTGACTCAGGCTACAGTAAATTCAAAGACTCCTATTGATCAAATACAATTTGGAAGATGTGCAAAATAACTTATCTCCGATTTGACATGTTAAATAAAGTCTGCTTGCTAACGAGTAATCCTATTGGTAAATGATGATTGGCTGAGTACAGAAGCTCCTCCCTCTCCATCTCTCTGACTGGCCCCTTATAGCTGGGTCATGCAGCCTCGCCTCTCCTCAAACTCCAACCTGCTCATCTCTCAGCTGGACAGTGAGGGCCGTTCACACCACACACTGACAACATGCTGGGGACACTCTGCACTCTCATCGCTGTGCTCTCATGTAAGAAACTGATCTTCCAAAAACATTTCATGAATCTGTCATGGCTGTCATGCATGTTGCTTTTTTGATTATGTTTAGTTTTTGTTTCTTAACAGGTGTCAGTGGGCAGAAGGTTTTGACACAGAAACCCACAATGCTGAGTCTCATAAAAGGACAGAAGACCACTTTGGACTGTAATATTGCCAGAGACGAAAGCCGATATGTTTCCTGGTACAAGCAGGTTCCAGGCAGTGCCCCTCAGTATGTGCTGCGTTTCCATCACTCTCACAGCTCTCCTGATAACTATGGAGCTGGTTTCTCCTCCAGCCGCTTCACCTCCACAGCCCAGAGTAGCACAGAGTATCAGTTAATAATTACTAATGTGGAGGCAGGAGACTCAGCAGTGTATTACTGTGCCACATGGGACAGCTCTGCTAAAGAGCACGTATCACAGTGATTCACACCATGACAAAAACCTCTCAGCTTCACTTCTGCTTTTAAGCTTCAGAAAGGAGAGAGGATGTGCATTTACTCAAGCTGAACCAGGATCTCTCAGCCATGGAGCCTCTTCATATACAGAGTAATGTTCACAGAAATGTCTGCAGTCACTTCACAACTCAAGAAAACTACAAGCAACACAATCCAGAGTCAATCAGCAAATAGACACCAAACAACAACAGTTAGTAACGTGATCATATACATTGCCCTCTACAATTATTGGCACCCCTGGTAAAGATGTTATGAAGGGTTATAAAAAATTCCCCATTTGGTGAATTAGCTTAATCTCACCCTGAAAAAATGAGACAAATCCAACCTTTAATTGAAGTAAATTTATTCTGAAAAAGAAATCCCTCATCAAGAAATTATTATTTTGAACAAAACCACGTGTGCCACAATTATTGGCAACCCTGCATTTAATTATTTGTACAACCTCTTTTTGCCAATAAAAAAGCACTGAGTCTTCTCCCATAACATCTAATAAGGTTGGAGAATACAGAGCAAAAAATCTGAGACCATTCCAGGTTTATAGCCATTCACTGACTTCTGAATCGCAACACAATTTTCCCTCATTTGATTTTGTGTTCTATATCTTTCCCATGTTGATGTATGAATAAGGGAATATGGCCTCTGTCTCACCTCATATTTATACCCCAGTGAAACAGAAAGTCATGGATTGCTGCTTTAAAGTTCCTAAACACACTGATCAACTTTAAAAAGTTAAACATTAATGGAAAAAATGCTTCAGTTATCTTTTGTTCACAAGAATTTCTAGGGGTGTCAATAATTGTGGCACACTTGATTTTGTTAAAAATAATTATTTCATGATGAGAGTTTTTTTTTCAGAATAAATTTACTTCAATAAAGGTTGGATTTTTCTCATTTTTTCAGTGTGAGATTCAGCTAATTCACCAAAAGGTGAATTTTTTATAAACCTTTTTACTCATCTTTACCAGGGTGCCAATAATTGTGGAGGGCACTGTATATGGCCTCTGCAGTAACAGCACTGTTGAGTTTGCAGTATTTGAATTATGCAAAAAGTACAGCTGAAAAATAAATACATTTGTATTTAGATAGAGCACAAATAACCATCAAATAATACCCTTAAAACATTATAGACTATAAAAAAGCCTGATGCTGCATTAAACAGTGGGGTACAGTAGACTATTAAAAAGCCTGATGCTGCATTAAACAGTGGGTTACAGTATAGACTATAAAAAAGCCTAATGTTGCATTAAACAGTGGGGTACAGTATAGACTATTAAAAAGCCTGATGCTGCATTAAACAATGGGGTACAGTATAGACTATTAAAAAGCCTGATGCTGCATTAAACAGTGGGGTACAGTATAGACAATTAAAAAGCCTGATGCTGCATTAAACAGTGGGGTACAGTATAGACTATTAAAAAGCCTGATGCTGTATTAAACAGTGGGGTACAGTATAGATTATTAAAAAGCCTGATGCTGCATTAAACAGTGGGGTACAGTATAGACTATTAAAAAGCATGATGCTGCATTTAATAGTGGGGTACAGTATAGACTATTAAAAAGCCTGATGCTGCATTAAACAGTGGGGTACAGTATAGACTATTAAAAAGCATGATGCTGCATTTAATAGTGGGGTACAGTATAGACTATTAAAAAGCATGATGCTGCATTTAATAGTGGGGTACAGTATAGACTATTAAAAAGCCTGATGCTGCTTTAAACAGTGGGGTACAGTATAGATTATTAAAAAGCCTGATGCTGCATTAAACAGTGGGGTACAGTATAGACTATTAAAAAGCCTGATGCTGCATTAAACAGTGGGGTACAGTATAGACTATTAAAAAGCCTGATGCTGCATTAAACAGTGGGGTACAGTATAGACTATTAAAAAGCCTGATGCTGCTTTAAACAGTGGGGTACAGTATAGACTATTAAAAAGCCTGATGCTGTATTAAACAGTGGGGTACAGTATAGACTATTAAAAAGCCTGATGCTGCATTAAACAGTGGGGTACAGTATAGACTATTAAAAAGCCTGATGCTGCATTAAACAGTGGGGTACAGTATAGACTATTAAAAAGCCTGATGCTGCATTAAACAGTGTGGTACAGTATAGACTATTAAAAAGCCTGATGCTGTATTAAACAGTGGGGTACAGTATAGACTATTAAAAAGCCTGATGCTGCATTAAACAGTGGGGTACAGTATAGACTATTAAAAAGCCTGATGCTGCATTAAACAGTGGGGTACAGTATAGACTATTAAAAAGCCTGATGCTGTATTAAACAGTGGGGTACAGTATAGACTATTAAAAAGCCTGATGCTGCATTACAGTTTTTTGCAATTGCTAAGACACAAAAACTGGTACTTCTGGCACAATTATTGAAACCATTAACTCATGTAGCCTATCTATTGACCAGGTATGCTAAACCATAAGCACATTGTCTGCTTTACACTAAGTTTGAAATTCTAAAACACACTTTTTGCAAATAACTACACACGGTTATCTACATTAGACACATCATTCAAATCTAAAAACTTGTGTGTGTTGTTTGCTAAACACTACTATTGAAATATCACACTCAATTATCAATCACCTGCAGACAGAATGCGCATGTGAAAACACCTGTAACCAAAGAAATCACTTAGAAATCAGAGCTTGAACACTATAAATAGGATTCAGATTTGCTCTTTGGTGTGCACAACAATGGAGGCCAATTTTGGAAAGAGAGCTAGAGGAAGAGGTGTTTGTGTAAGAGGAGGATGAGGACTAGGAAGAGAAGAAAGAGAAGGAAGACAAGGAAGAGGAGGAGGACGAGGAGAAGGAGTGAAACAACTGCGCTATGAATATGTACAAGTAAGTTACATTTTATATATTAGCCTATTACAATATTGGTACTGTATTCCAGTTTACTGTATTACTGTGCTACACTATATGGACTGATATCTGTATCCTTTCTGTCATTCAATATGATGTTTCCTGACTGTTTCAGAGAGTCATGGAGCTAGATGCTGCTGAACACCAGCATGTTTATATATATATTGATGAGGTTGGCTTCAATCTAGCCAAAACCAGACGCCGGGGAAGAAACATCATCGGGCAGCGTGCCATTGTCCATGTTCCTGGGCAGCGTGGTGTAAACATCACAATGTATTCTGCAATTGGTCAGAATGGTGTCTTTCACCACCATGCCACTCTTGGCCCATATAACACAGCCCATATTATCGCATTCCTTGACTCCCTGCATGACATTCTCATTCCCAATGACCAGAGGAATGTGCCAGGGTACTCCAGATATGTTGTCATATGGGACAACGTAAGTTTCCACCGGTCTGCTGTGGTCCATAATTGGTTTGACAATCACCCACTATTTCAAGTTCTCCCCCTTCCACCTTACTCACCTTTCCTGAACCCTATTGAGGAATTATTTTCGGCGTGGCGTTGGAAGGTGTATGACCGCCGACCCTACCAACGTTCAACTCTCCTCCAGGCAATGGAAGAGGCCTGTGGCGACATTGATGTGGAGGCATGCCAAGGCTTGATACGCCACTCAAGACGGTACTTCCCCCGATGTTTGGCAAGAAAGGACATCGCTTGCGATGTTGATGAGGCGCTGTGGCCAGATGCACATCGAAGACAGGATGGACTTTAATTTCAATATACTGTATTACTGTGTACAGTTCAATGATCTTGTAATCTTCAGTTCAAATAATTTTGTCTGATACTGTTATTGAGAATAAACTAATTTGTTTGTTTCCCCATTGCATTTGTGTCCATAGTCTATATTTACAGCATGTTACAAATTAAAATGCCAAAGACTCTAGATAATAGTGTTTTATGCTTAGCAACCAGTGTGTGGTTGGCATGTGGAAAGAGCTATTTATTTGGTGTTTGTGTGTAAAGTTGTGATGCAAAAATACAATTTTTGGCAGTGTTTATATAGTTTTGAATTAAGTGTTTGCTTTTGCAAGAGATGTAAGATATTTAGTATTTTGTGTATGAGTTTTTGTTTTTTGTGTGTAGAGTTTCGACAAAGAGGGCTCTAGTTTCAGAAATTGTGTCTTAGCAATTGCAAAAAACTGTAGTACTGTATTCCAGTTTACTGTATTACTGTGCTACACTATATGGACTGATATCTGTATCCTTTCTGTCATTCAATATGCTTTTTCCTGACTGTTTCAGAGAGTCATGGAGCTAGATGCTGCTGAACACCAGCATGTTTATATATATATAGATGAGGTTGGCTTCAATCTAGCCAAAACCAGACGCCGGGGAAGAAACATCATCGGGCAGCGTGCCATTGTCCTTGTTTCTGGGCAGCGTGGTGTAAACATCACAATGTGTGCTGCAATTGGTCAGAATGGTGTCTTTCACCACCATGCCACTCTTGGCCCATATAACACAGCCCATATTATCGCATTCCTTGACTCTCTGCATGACATCCTCATTCCCAATGACCAGAGGAATGTGCCAGGGTACTCCAGATATGTTGTCATATGGGACAACGTAAGTTTCCACCGGTCTGATGTGGTCCATAAAGTTCTGCCCCTTCCACCTTACTCACCCTTACTTTCCTGAACCCTATTGAGGAATTCTTTTCGGCGTGGCGTTGGAAGGTGTATGACCGCCGACCCTACCAACGCGCAACTCTCCTCCAGGCGTTGGAAGAGGCCTGTGGCGACATTGATGTGGAGGCGTGCCAAGGCTGGATACGCTACTCAAGACGATACTTCCCTCGATGTTTGACAAGAGAGGACATCACTTGCGATGTTGATGAGGTGCTGTGGCCAGATGCACATTGAAGACAGGATGGACTATAATTTCAATATACTGTATTACTGTTTACATTACAATGATCATGTAATCTTCAATTAAAATAATTGTGTCTGATACTGTTATTGAGAATAAACAAATTTGTTTGTTTCCCCATTGCATTTGTGTCCATAGTCAATATTTACAGCATGCTAACTAGATAATAGTGTTTTATGCTTAGCAACCAGTGTGTGGTTGGCATGTGGAAAGAGCTATTTATTTGGTGTTTGTGTGTAAAGTTGTGATGCAAAAATACAATTTTTGGCAGTGTTTATATAGTTTTGAATTAAGTGTTTGCTTTTGCAAGAGATGTAAGATATTTAGTATTTTGTGTATGAGTTTTTGGTTTTTGTGTGTAGAGTTTCGACAAAGAGGGCTCTAGTTTCAGAAATTGTGTCTTAGCAATTGTAAAAAACTGTAACAGTGGGGGTTCTCAGTGTATTGGTTCTTGATTTTAACAGACGGCTGATTGTGTTTGCAGAGAAGCCGGCCAGTCCTTTCTCTTTTACTTGAGGGTGGGAGTTTTGGAGAGGATGGTCAGGCTTGTGCATGTCCTTGATCAGCCTATCAGTGGCCGGTATTCTCTGTGCCTGGAGAACAGGGAGCTGCAATGGGACGCCCTTGAACTTTGTGGTTATTTTCACAGCCCTTTCCTGATCCCTGTCCATGGTGACTCGTTGTTTCTTTGCACAGCCCACAGGCAGTACACCCTCGTACTCCAGACATGGGCTAACTGCTGTGTGATAGACAGTGGTCGATTTGTAAATGGTGGGGTCTGTGACATCACAGAGCACCATTAAACCAAAGGGGATTGAAAGGGGAGATGCGATGGCTGTTTTACAAAGGGGATGGTGTTTGGCAATTATTTTAATAAGGTGGATGGCATCCTCTTGTATCCCTTTCTAATTGACCCCTGATTATAAATATCAACCAGGGGCCTGTATTACAAAGCCGTTTCACTCAGTTTTCTAACCATTGTGCTACAGTGCCCCTCCTGTACATAATCTCTGTCTCCATACAATGTTGCACAGAACATTCACAGATGAAAGCCTGCATTACCCAGAGCAAACAAAGCTCTCGCTAATTACCTCGTCCATTTATGATGTTTCATATTCAGACGAGCAGAAATTAAAGGGAATACCTAGGAAAGTAAACTTGTTTGATGATAGCATAAAATACTGAAAAATGTGTTCATGCTTATTTCTATTGATTAGTGACATTATAATTGACAGTCACTTTGCCATATGATATACACAATTACAGAAAAACTTATTTAGTTCACTCAAGCTGAGCGAGGACTTAACATCATAAAGCCTAGACCACAGGTGTCAGAAACCCAACCTTGAGGGCTACAGCATCAGTTTTCAATATGCATCAGCATCAGTGATTCATTGACTGGATAAAGTTTCTGCCTTAACTGGCTGCTAATTGAAGGGACATCACTAAGTGGTAATACAGCTGTAACTGTGGACTGTGTGGATGTAACATCAGTCTGCAGCTCTTAGCATCACATGCTGATTCAGCAGCTCCAGAATGCTGCTCCTCCATCTTCAGACAGAGATTGTACTTAGAGGAGAAGAGCATTGAGTACTCAAGTGACTACTTCACACTGGTTTCTTTGTCTATATTTCATCTGATCTGAGACTCTGACTCAGGCTACAGTAAATTCACACACTCCTATTGATTGAATACAATTTGAGAAGAGATGTGCAGAGAATGTGCAGGTTAACTTATCTCCCATTTGACATGTTTAATGAAGTCTACTGAGAGCAGCTGATTGGCTGAACCAGTCTATGGGAAAACTATGATTGTCTGAGTGCAGAAGCTCCTCCCTCTCCATCTCCCTGACTGGCCCCTTATAGCAGGATCCTGCAGCCTCTCCTCTCCTCACACTCCAACCTGCTCATCTCTCAGCTGGACAGTAAGAGCCGTTCACACCACACACTGACAACATGCTGGGGACACTGCACTCTCATCACTGTGCTCTCATGTAAGAATCCACTACTCGCTCATTCTATTAGAAATTTTGCACATATATTAATCATGTAACCACGTGAACAATTTATATTCATCTTTATTTAAAAATTTGAATATAATATGAATGTTTCTTACAAGAGCTTCTTCTTTCCCAGGTGTGAGTGGAGTGACAGTGGTGACACAGAAGCCTCCTGTTCTAACAGTGAGTAAAGGATATACGGCCACTATGGACTGTAACCTCGGGACTGTGACTGGTCATGTTGGTTACTGGTACAAGCAGGTTCCAGGTGGAGTTCCTCAGTTTGTGCTGTATTTCCACCGCACTGACCTCTCTCCCACATATGGAGCTGGATTCTCCTCCAGTCACTTCTCTTCTGTGTGTCAGACTAATTCTGACTGTCAGTTAATAATTATTAATGTGGAGGCAGGAGACTCAGCAGTGTATTACTGTAGCACATGGGACAGCTCTGCTAGTGCAGCTGTATCACAGTGATTCACACCATGACAAAAACCTCTGAGCTTCACTAAAGCTGCTCCAAAAATGAAAAAACTTCACACTCAGAGCAGGATGTGAATTCACTCAAGCTGAGCCAGGACTTCTCAACCATGTCACTACCAGCTTTAGGCCTAGACAACGGGTGTCAGAAACCTGTCCTGGTGAGCTGTAGCTTCTGCTGGTTTTCAGTGTCTATCACCACCACTGATTCATTTAAGTCATTGACTGGCTGTGATGTTCTGAGAAAGACCCAAACACAGACCACAGGTAGCAGGCAAAAACACCGTTTATTCACAGTCCAAGATCAGTAGCCAGATAATCAGAGTTGAGACAGTACAAACTACTTTTTA
Organism: Ilyophis sp. 1 JC-2022; assembly: GCA_022702515.1. NCBI lineage: Eukaryota > Metazoa > Chordata > Actinopteri > Anguilliformes > Synaphobranchidae > Ilyophis > Ilyophis sp. 1 JC-2022. The sequence continues at coordinate 98,448,999 of CM040394.1, forward strand.
CTACTCAAAATGCAAAAGAGTAGTAAAAATAAACATAGTATGAGTCAAAACACCAAAAAGACAAGGCAAACAAAACAGAAGGAAAGGGCAGGCTCAAAGTCATAAAGAAGGGTTATCTCAAGAATCTCAAATAACACAGGCTTACAAAAAATAAATAAATAAAAACAAATAAAATAAAAAAATAAAAAATCAGCACAGATCAACATTCTGACAGAGGTTACACGTGGAAGGCATACTATATACACCAGGGAAGTAATGACACGAAAAGGAATCAAGTGTGGGTGGGAGGAGTAAGGAGCTAGACACAGGTGAACACAATAAGAAACAATAATTCAATAACGAGGGGGAACAGAAGACACGGACTGGAATGCACGCAAACACATAGATAACACATGGCCTGGGATTAGCAGGTAAACGAGTGCACAGCACGAGGAGTGGATTCTGAAAGTGGATACAGCTGAAGAGAGTTTAAGGAATAACAACAAATAGAGCAGAGATAGAAAAGCTAAGGGAGAATAACAGCTGCAGAGCAGAGCAAGAGAGTGATTAGTAATTAAGTGACGTTAGTACAAAATTCTAAATCTTCTACGTTTGTAAATGTGATTAGTTAGTTATATATACACATTAATCTATTATTTATTGTTAGTATATAAATATAAACACACAGTTAGTATTGTTAGTTGGATTAGTATATGTACAATAATAATTAGTTAAGAAGAAAGGAAAACGAGACTTGAAATACAGGGGAAAACCTGCATGTACCGAAATGTGACAACATGAATACAGGAAGTGGATTCTAGGATAACATGGAAACGTTGACAGACAAGAGAACTGAAGTGGAGTGTCAAATGGGAACGTAACCAGTAATACTAACGAACACAAACAAACACATGTAAGAAAAATATAAACAGAACACAATACATAAACAAACAGAACCAGAACACTGGCTAAATAATCTACACTAATGGATTTCAGGGCTTTAATTGCACGCATTGAAGGGACATCACAAAATGTTGATACAGCACTCTATAACTCTGAACTGTGGATGTAACCCCAAACTGCACCTCTTAGCATCACCACTACATACTGAATCAGCAGCTCCAGTGACTTTTAGACCAAATGCTGCTCCTCCATCTTGAGAAAAGATGGAGGAAAATGGAATGGACACGGGAAGGAGAACCTTAGGAGCGGGTGGTGAAAGAACGCACGCACGCAAAATGGCCCGCATACGCATATACGCTTATACAGTCTGCTTGTATGATGGTTCTGCTGGATCTCCTAGTACTGAAATCTTGAAGGCGACTAGTACAGTATACATCGCCATCCACTAGCCGAAAGACCATATTGCACCCCAAAAATGTAATTCATTTGGATAGGAATTTATTTGCCGTTTTCTCAATTATTGTCATTTTGGCGGTCGCGATTTCCATTTGGCGGTCCGTGAAATAATTTATTTAAAACAAACCAATGACTGCGGTTGGTTCAAACACTGCAACATGACAGTTAATTTATGATACATGCAAAGAAATTAAGTGTATTTCAATAAATTATTCTCACATGTTACGTATTACATTAGCTAACTAGCTATCGAGACAATACGACACCATTAAAACTACTGTGGTGCGATGGGACCGTTCTTTTAAGTTCAGTGGATGGGGCACAAGAACTTGACCATATTCCACTGATTCCCACATTACTAGCAAAAGGTATCAATGCTAACGATAGCTAGTTGGCACAATTTGAGCTGCTAAATAGTTCAAGCATAGATAGACCCTACTTGCCAAATAGTGTCAAACAATTTCTAAAGCTCATTAATATCAATATAAAACAAAAATGAACAGTATATTTATAGTTTGTTTGGCCACATATCTGATGTCTGCCTCAAAGTAACTCATCACACTGACTGACTCACGACTGTCGAGTGCCTATGCATGCGTATGCGGGCCATTTTGCGTGCGTGCGTTCTTTCACCATAGAAAGGCTCGGTGCCCACACAGTGCTCGCCACTGCGGCGGAAACCCAGAGGGAGGGTAGAGGTAGAGGGCATCACCGGGGAGCACCAATCTCCCGACCTGATATTTTTATTCAATATATCTGTTCGGCAGGGCAGGCTTTGCGCAAACAGGAATTTATTTTTTTATTTAAAATTTTACTGAAAAAGGGCACTTCTCTATAGCAGAAACAGCAGGTGCTCAAGCCCCCTTTGAGGTCTATGTGTGCACGTGCCTGGCGAACACTCTCAGCTAACTCCCGGAACCAGCCCTCCTGAACACGCATTTGTTTGCCCAGCTGATTTTGTTGTTGCTGCTGTCCCTGTAGAGCCCTAATGGTCTCCTCCTGTACCGCCATGGCCTGATCCTTATCTAGCGAAGACGCTGATCCTTCCATGAAGCCTTGTGTCTACTGTCAGGGGGGTCGGGTAGGAGGACGTAAAAATAACGCAGAACCGAGAACAAAGAGAGAATCCTGGCATAAGCCAAAAATAATAACAACCCAAATATATTGGCAAACTTGCAGAAACGAGAAGAGAGTGTTTTTAGCAGCCTCTGCTGTTTCTACATTCGGTTTTCCCTTTGGCGTCGTTCTATAGGATTTTTTCCGCCTCCGTTCTGGTGTTTGAATCTCGCCTGGCAATTATTCCTCACACCTGTTTTGAGTTTCCTGCCGGTTATAAATAGCTCAGGACTTCCGTCTTCCTGCACTCCGATATTGTCTAAACTTCTTGACAAAATTAAATTGGTAACGGTACAGGAAAGTCCAGTTAGTTATAGGATTAGATTGGTTCATTCTTTTCTTTATCTTAACTCTCTCGACCTGTTTACCTTTTGGGTTCAGCTCTTGTCTTACTAGAGCTTTGGTAACAGGTTTGGGTTTTCTTTAGATTTTTCCTACCTCTTGTTATGCCTAAGTATTTAGGGCGTGAGGTTATTTTGTTTTTGATTCTCGCTGTTTATCGAGGTACGCCTGTTTTTTGAGGTTGTTTTGATTTGCCTTGTGCTAGGGAAGTTTTTTGCTCCCGTTTTTTTGTTTTACCTCTTCCTGGAGCGGAGAAAAGCAAAACAAAGGTAACCCGACAAACGGGCAAATAAACAGAAAGATAAACGGACAGAAACCAGAGTAGAAAGGAATCTAACCTAAACTCTAGGAAGTTCCTGAGTTACTGTCAAAGACAACAATTCAGTCTCCTGGCTATACCTTAACCTGGCTTGCTCCCGGCTATACCTTAACCTGGCTTGGTGAAAGTGGCAAACAAAGACACACAAGCACCGGAAGGCGGAAACAGCGTGCTTATATAGCCTACGAAAAACCAGGAACAGGTGCGCCAGGTAATGACCGGGAGACGGGAAACACGGGGCGGACAGCGAAAGTGAAACCGGAATGCCAGCTCATGGTTCCAAAAAACTATAAACTCAGAGATGGAAGAAAAGATTGCCAAACCGTGACACGCTCAGAGAACATGAACTGACTCAAGCTGAACCAGGATCTCACAGCCAAGGAGCCTCTTCATCTACACAGTAAAGGTCACAGAGAAAGGTCCCCAGTCACCAAAGCTGAAGAAAACTACAAGCAGCAAAATAAAAAGAGGCGATCAGGAAAAAGACACCAAACAACGACAATCAGCGAAGTGATCATATATTTGGCATGTGCAGTAAAGGCACTGTTTACTGGCTCCAACCAGTCAGCCCTTTAGGTATTTCTGTGTATACTGTGCATTATCAGAAAAAAACTGCACATATTGTACCTATGGGGGTAGAATGGCTTGACAATGGCCTGGGCATTACCCTCAAAAGTACGCCAATTGTACGGATTATCCTGTTAGATAAGTATTCTAAAGTACAAATATGACCCAGTGAGGGAGCATTAACACAATTTGTACCTAAGTGCACAAAAAACGGATCCGTATCGTGCTACTTTTTCTGATAATGTACATATTATATCTCCCCCAAAAGAAAACTTAAACCCCCACTAAACTATTTTACTGAGGAAATTAAGTTGAAGTATCTTGCTCAATGGTAATATAGCAATGCCCTACCTAAGAATGAATCCTACAAATTTGTTACAAAGTTAAAAGCCTTGTTTCCTAACCATTATGCTACACTACCAATCAACTAAGAAATCTCTGTGTCCCTATGATGTTGTAAAGAACATTCACGGATGAAAGCTTGCATTACCCAGGGTACACAAAGGCCACACTACTTACCACATACAATACTGACGTTTACGTCCTGACATTAGCACACATTACTTAATAATCTAAAGGTATAGATCTGATTAATGTCCTTATTAGTCATATGAATAAACATAGAAACAGAATGTCTACGTATATTTCATCTCACCTGAGGTTCAGACTCAGGTTACAGTATGTTCACACACTTTTATTGGTTGAATAACATTTGAGTCACTTGAGTCACAGATGTGCGTATGGCCGTATCTCCAATTTGATTTGTATTAGGAAGTCTGCTCAGAGCAGCTTATTGGCTGAACTCTTCTGTTGGGAAACTATGATTGGCTGAGTGCAGAAGCTCCTCCCTCTCCATCTACATTATTGGCCCCTTATAGCTGGGTCCTGCAGCCTCTCCTCTCCTCAAACTCCAACCTGCTCATCTCTCAGCTGGACAGTAAGAGCCGTTCACACCACACACTGACACCATGCTGGGGACTCTATGCACTCTCATCACTGTGCTCTCATGTAAGAAAATTATGCAAAAACTGCATTATGAAATGGATTTTATTTTCAGTATTGTTTAATGACATTTATTTTGTGAACTTAAATTTGATTTTAATTTTCTCACAAAAGCATCTTATTTCCCAGGTGTGAGTGGAGTGACAGTGGTGACACAGAAGCCTCCTGTTCTGACAGTGAGTAAAGTATTCTCTGTGCCTCGAGAACAGGGAGCTGCAATGGGACGCCCTTGAACTGTGGTTATTTTCACAGCCCTTTCCTGAACCCTGTCCATGGTGACTCGTTGTTTCTTTGCACAGCCCACAGGCAGTACACCCTCGTACTCCAGACATGGGCTAACTGCTGTGTGATAGACAGTGGTCGATTTGTAAATGGTGGGGTCTGTGACATCACAGAGCACCATTAAACCAAAGGGGATTGAAAGGGGAGATGCGATGGCTGTTTTACAAAGGGGATGGTGTTTGGCAATTTTTTTAATAAGGTGGATGGCATCCTCTTGTATCCCTTTCTAATTGACCCCTGATTATAAATATCAACCAGGGGCCTGTATTACAAATTTCTTCCCCAATACAAACATATACATTCCACATTTCAGAATTTATTTCAGAATGCATTAATTTACTTCCACAACAGGATCCCAAACTGGCCCAGAAGTATCAATTCACAAACAAAAGGTTCATTCTCATAATTTCCACAACTCATTGTTCAAAAATAAAAATCAAATGTCTGTGTTTATTTGTAAAATACCACGTGTGGGACAACACTGTTTACAAATGTAGATCCTCTCCAGAATATGCATATTTCTGCAGCTCTGACTGTGCATGCCTGATTAAAATAAGTCTGATAATAAAAAGAGGTTACAGCATTAAGTATATACTTAATGTTATTATGTTAATATGAAATAGTTTATTTGCTTATAATAATTCACTCACTATGGCCGCAGGGAGAAAAATATATTTAAGATTCTTCAACTATTTATTCAACTATTTCCATAGATGTAGTAAGTAAAGTGTATTGAATAATTTCATTATACAGCACCTTTTGTGTCCTCATATCAAAGCACTTTACACTGAAAGAGGTAAACCGACCTCAACCTGCTCCAATATGTAGGAAGCGCTAGGTGATCCATTTTGTATCAGACATCAGCTGCGGTGGACAGAGATGGACTATTAAGACAGTTAAAGAATCAATAGCCTGGTCTGGTTTAAAAAGCAATCAGAGGGGTCACCAAAATTTGAAATATTATTTTCCTGAACGATAAAAACTCTTTGCCAGAGACAAAGATTATGAGCTCCATCATTTGCCATCAGGGCCGTGCAGGTAAATGCAGAGCATTAGAGGGGCAGGGGCTCCAAGTGAAGAAAGGGCCACACAAGCCCAGATGTGCTGCAGAGATTTACATGTGGATTCTGACAGGGGATTACAGATGTGCTGCAGAGATTTACATATGGATTCTGATAGGGAATTATAGATGTACTGCAGAGATTTACATGTGGATTCTGACAGGGGATTATAGATGGGCTGCAGAGATTTACATATGGATTCTGATAGGGAATTATAGATGTACTGCAGAGATTTACATGTGGATTCTGACAGGGGATTATAGATGGGCTGCAGAGATTTACATATGGATTCTGATAGGGAATTACAGATGTGCTGTAGAGTTCAGATGTGCAGATATTTACATGTGAGTTCTGTTAGAAAATTACAGATGTGCTCTTGAGATTTTATGGGATATGGGATTATGTTATGGAATTACAGATGTGGATTCAAGATTTACATATGGGTTTTGTTCAGGAATTACAGATGTGTTGTGGATATTTACAGGACATTTCTGATAAGGAATTACAGATGTGTTGTATATATTTATAGGAGGTTTCTGGTTGGGAATTATAGATGTGCTGTATATATTTATAGGAGGTTTCTGGTTGGGAATTACAGATGTGCTGTATATATTTATAGAAGATTTCTGATAGGGAATTACAGATGCGGTCTTGAGATGTACATGTGGATTCTGATAGGGAATTACAGATGTGCTGTACAGAGTGCAGAGTTGTTTCCACAGTGTGTTTCAGTTCCCTCTTGCTGTGCTCAAACTGAGCTGAGGTTTTTGTACGGGGGTGTACATCATCTGTATCACTGTGGTATTTGGTCAAGGAACTAAGCTGAGTGTCACTGGTAAGTCTCTTTTCATTTCTATTAAAACTCTTTTCAATATGCAGATTTCAATGCCATTGTGATTTCTTGTCTGGATGTTAAGGATGTTTTATCATTTATAAAATGTAGCTCTGTGTGTATCTGTTACAATTCACTGTTGAGATACAAGTTCCATGCTTCACACCAGAAATAAAGTACTTCTCAATAGGTTTTTAATTTTCTTCTTTTCATATTTCATTTTATATCATTTTTTATAATAATAAAAATACTATGCCCTTTTGTTTTAAACAATAATTGTGTTACCACCAATTATTTTGGAGAAAAATATTTTCTGTAATAGTTTACTGTGACATTTGATGTAGCTACGACTGTCATGTTATATTGACTTTGAAAAAATGCAGTGCAAGTTATTGTCTTTTGACTCAATTTTGAAAGATAATATCGGCTATAGGTCGACCACTTTTATGAACAAGCCTAATAATCTTTTCACGGTTATGAAGCCTATTAATTCTCAAGATGCAAGATCGCTGACTGCTTTCTTTGACACAATAGCCTGTAAACAAATGGGTGTAAATGACGCAAAAAAAAATTACCAAGATAAAAAAAAATTATCTAAGAAAACGCCGTTCAGGCGATTTTTTTGTCAATTTAGGGTTGGTGAAAATAAGGCTTCTCTGGAATGTTAGGCTGCAAACGTTTGGGTTCTTATATTGTATATCTGTAGGCTATCCATAACATATTCTCTTTTTTTTAACATAGGCTATGCATGTTTCTAGCGTTCAGTATGCGAAGCCGATCAATAAACCCATCAGTATCTTTTATTTTTCAGACTCTGCTCTTGCTGCGCCTACACTCTCTCTGCTGCCTCCATCCCGCGAGGAGATGAAGACCGACAAAGCCACGCTGGTGTGCCTGGCGCAGATGTCTGTGATGTTCACTGATGTCAGCTGGACGTCGGCCGGGAGTCCAGTTACTGACGGGGTTTTCACCAGCACCGCCGAACAGAAACCCGACAAAACGTACGGGTTATGAATGTAACCCCGGTTCTATGAATACGGTCAACACGCCACGGTATGGGTCATCCTCGCCGAGAGGGGGAGCTACTAGGAGGTTGTTTATCAAATTAACCACCACTACGGGCGGAACCACGTCACGCCATAAATATGGCGCTGGTACACCGCTCGACCTCTTTTGCCGACTTGAGGGCACTTGCCGTCCTGCGGGCGCAAGGTTCCCCGCCTGACAACACCGCGTGGCGTGTTGACCGTATTCATTGAACCGGGGTTACATCCGTAACCCGTACGTTCTATTTCATACCGGTCAGCACGCCACGGTATGGGTTACTGTATATCAAATAAGTCAGGCGGGGATGTAGTGGGGTAACCAGGACCGCATATCATAGCATGAGTGCGGGACCGATCAATAAAATTACACCATTGGCTGCTGTTCTTAACAGAAGAGCAAGCTCAAGTAGGAACGTGGAACATAACCAATGGGTGATAAAAACCCTGAATCATCACCATTTTACTTACAAGGTTGCTCAGCTGCCCCAAGGACAAAGGAGGCAACTGATGCCGATGACACTACGTCCAAGTTATAAAACCTGGCGAAAGTGAGTGATGAGGCCCAGCCCGCCGCTGCGCAAATGTCAGCGAGTGGGGCGCCACGTAGTAAGGCCCAGGAGGTAGCTACGCCCCGAGTGGAGTGAGCTACCACACCTGTGGGAGGGGGCGCATTAGAGCTGCTGTAAGCCTTGGAAATCGTATCTACGATCCAGTGGGCTAAGCGCTGTTTAGACAGGGCAAGCCCCTGTGTAGCCCCTCCATAACACACAAACAGGTTATTGGTCTTCCTAACCGTACTTGTGCGAGAAATGTAAGACCGCAGGGCCCGGACAGGGCAGAGTGAGTGCAGTCTGGCCTCTTCAGGGGTCTCATGGGGAGGAGGATGAAACGCCTCCAACACGATAGGCCGCGAGATGTATGACCGCGAAAGGACCTTAGGCCGAAACGCAGGGTTGGGACGCAAAGAGACCGATGAGCTACTGTCCCCCAGCCTTATACAGGCAGGGTGTATCGACAGTGCATGTAGCTCGCTTACGCGCCTCGCGGAGGCGATAGCGAGTAGGAAGGCCATCTTCCAAGAGAGGAGCTTTAGGCTGAGCCCAGTCAGGGGCTCGAATGGCGGTTCAGTGAAAGCATTTAAGACCAGCTGCAGGTCCCAAGAAGGGACTGCGTTCGATCTAGGCGGCCGAAGCCGCTTGGCTCCTCGGAGGAATTGACTGGCGAGAGGGTGAGCTCCCACCGTCCGGCCTTCAATAAGGTCATGGTAGTCCGATATGGCCGCCAAATATCCCCTTAGTGTAGATTCCGCCAGACCTTCTTCCAGAAGGGACTGGAGGAACGCCAAGACGACTGATACATCACACCGGGTCGGGCTAGACCCGTTCGTTTCACACCAGCGGCCGAACCTGCCCCACTTCCCAGCGTACAGCGCCCTTGTGGAAGGGGCCTTGGATGCCTGAAGTGTCTCCAGCACTGCTGATTCTAGGCCCTGCCGGCAACTCTGCCTACGGGCCAAACATGCAAGTTGTACATTTCTGGGTTTGGATGCCACAGCAGGCCTTGGGCCTGCGACAGCATATCCGCCCTGGTTGGGAGGCGCCAGGCGGTGCCCCGTAGAGATTCCCTTAGGTCCGCCATCCATCTCTGCTGAGGCCAGTTGGGGGCAATCAGCAGAACCTGTGCCCCTGAGTTCCTGATCCTTGCCAGAACTGTGGGCAGGAGAGGCATGGGGGGGAAAACATAGAGCAGGGCTGGAGGCCACTGGTGTGCCAGTGCGTCCACACCCAATGTCCCCGTTGTGTCCATCATAGAGTACCACAGGGGGCAGTGAGCATTCTCCCTGGATGTGAAGAAGTCCACCTGTGCTTCCCCGAAGCGGGACCAAATGGACTGCACAATCCCTGGGTGCAGGCGCCATTCCCCTGGTCTCGGGCCACCCCTGGACAGCATACCCGGCACGTGCACTGCCTTCTGGGACATGCATTGGGCATGTGCCCATAGCAGGATTTGACGTGCTTTCGCATGCAGGATTGGGGACCGTACCCCACCCTGTCAGTTGATGTAGGACACTACCGTGGAGCTGTCTGCCCTCACCCCTGCCTTCCTTGAGGCCAGGGGTGGTGAGCCACCAATCCACCATTTTTAGGCATTTCTGGGTAATGGGGAGGAGTCGCCGCCCGTCTTCGTGCGGGCTCACTCCCTGTGCCATCGCCCAATGCTGTAACGGGCGCATATGCAGCAGCCCAAGTGGCACCACCTGGGCGGCTGAGGCCACTGATGGAGCACAGATCAGCCAGTCGTCCAGGTAATTCGCAATGCGGATATCCTGACGACGGAGTGGGATCAGTGCGGCATCCATGCACTTTGTGAAAGTGCGTGGGGCCAGAGCTAGGCCAAAGGGGAGAACCGAGTACTCGTACCCTGTGCCCTTGAAGGAAAAGCGGAGGTACTTCCGGTGATCCCGGTGTATGGGGATATGGAAGTATGCATCCTTTAGATCCACAGAGGTGAACCAGTCACCATCTCTCACCTGAAGGAGGAGATTGGCGAGGCGGAGCATCCATAGGCGCCACTTTGCGAGATGGAGAGGGGAAAAACGCGGTGCCGGAGGCTGGTAACCGCCACCGACGGAACTGGCCTCGGGAAGCTGACTTACTGGAAGGTTTCCGGAACCGCGCCCAGTCCCGCGAGAAACGCGAGGCCCTTGGCTCCAGAGAGCCGGATGAAGGCCCCTGAAAGGTCGTGTGCTCCCCAGTGGGGGCGGGACCTGAAGCTGGGGGTGCTCTGTGGAAAAAACGGGTCCCTCTTGCTGGGGCCCGTGGGGCTGGAGCCCGTCCTACCGCCCCCAACATCTCTCTCGCCCTGCGTGACTGCTCTAAGGCAGCCTCCGCAGGCGGCCCGAATACCTGCCCCGGAATCACTGGGGCAGTAAGGGCTGCTACCTGTCCTTGGTCTGTTAGACTGGACTGAGACAGCCAAACCTGGCGGCGTGCCAGAATGAGTGAGGACATGGAGTGCCCCAGGGCTTGGGCATGAGCACTAGCCCCGCGCATCATAATGTCCACCACACGCAGCATCTCTATTGCTGAGTTACTGGGGGTAGCGGAGGACATGTCCTGCAGCATACCCTCCAGGTACACCAGCAGTAGTGCGTTAGTGTTAGCCAGTCGGGCCGCAAGAGCGGCGGACTGATAAGCCTTACACACCCGCTTGTCAGTAGCCCTGCATTGCCTATTGGGATGCTGGGAATCACTATCAGCTCTAAAGGTAGCGCCTGCGAGCATTGAAAACATAGGCCCAATCTGTGGAGGGGCCGCCAACCCGTAGGACGTGGCACTCGCCATATTGGCCAACTGGGTCTTGGGGAGTCTATATGCCCCAGGAGACTGCCAGGATGCCTGCAGTTCTGTCAAAAAATCAGGCAGGGGTGGTAACCCCCCTGACATGGGCCGAAGAAGGCCACAGCTGAAAAGTGAGGGAGCAGGGACCGCCAAAGGGGGTAAGCGAGCGCGCTCAGCCGCCCTGAGAATCACCGCCCGATCGGAGGGATCCAAGGGCGGGAGTTCAGAAGCATCGTCGCTTTTCTGGGCAGACACTGACCCACCTTCAGTGCCAGACTGTTGGGGGTCTGTCCGACAGTACAGGCTATCCGACGCCGTCGTCGTAGACAGCTCGTCGGGGTGACGGCAGGACAGTCCAGGCACTGGGCCCTGAGGGTCCCGAGGCCTGGGTGACTGCTGCTGTGATGCTACCAGCCCCAGAAGGGTCTGCTGCATCGCCTGCACCTGTAGCTGAAGCTGATGGAACTCCGGTTCCTGATGCTTACGCTTCCTAGCGCGCTTGCCAAACCCAGCCCCTTGAGCATACGGCTCCATATCATGTGCCACAAAAGGTTGATCCACAAATCAGTGGTACTGCGGGACCGCGAGGGGATGTGGAAGCCTCCAGCAGCTTCTACTCTCACGAGCAGAGAGGCCCCTTCTGGCTTTTTTTATTTTTTTATTTTTTATTTTATTTATTTATTTATTTTTTTTCTCTTCTGTTGGAATGGCAGCGTGCTTCCCAAACCTACAGGAATAGAGTATGTCCGACACCAAGCCGAGGGCCCAAATCAGTGGTACTGAAGGACCGAGAGGGGTGTGGAAGCTTCAGGTAGCGTCTGCCCTAACGGACACAGGGGCTCCTTCCAGCCTTTTCATTGTTCTATTGTTGCTGTTGCTGCTACTGCGCAACTAACAACACCAAGCCCAGCGGCTAATATAAGACAGAAGAATATTAGTTAATAATAATATAAACTTCTGTAAAGAACGGCAGCAATCTGCCTACAACAACGTTTTTCAAGCGAGTCCAGCGCCAGTCAAGGGTCCGCAACAGTAGCACTGGAGGACCGCGAGAGGACGCGGAGGCTTACTTTATTGTATCATGCGTGTAATTGTTGCTATGCAAATAACAAGTAAAACAACGCAATGCAATCAGAAAGATATCGGGTAAATCCGATCTAATTCTGTAATGAAAAAAACGGCCGTGAACCGGCTACAACAAGGTAATATCTTACTGTGTAAAGCAGCAAACAACAGCAAGCAAACCGCAGTTCCGCGTTGCTGGGGGAGGGAATGCCCCGGAAACTTACGTTGTCCGGGCGATCTGGAGAGGCATAAAAAAAAAATTTTTGCGAAAATCGCAGATTCCAAAGGAACCAACAAACACAATCTCAGCTCGCCTCGAGGAGGCAAAAAGAGGTCGAGCGGTGTACCAGCGCCATATTTATGGCGTGACGTGGTTCCGCCCGTAGTGGTGGTTAATTTGATAAACAATCTCCTAGTAGCTCCCCCTCTCGGCGAGGATGACCCATACCGTGGCGTGTTGACCGGTATGAAATAGAACCTTCATTTAAGCAGCTTCTTAACCATCAGGTCCTCCGAATGGATTAGCGACCGCGTGTTTACCTGTAAAGTATCTGTCGGTTCTAAAGAATCAGAGAAAAGTCTAAAAAAGTCTGATTGTAGTGAGTAAACTGAATCTGTTATGTTACGCAATGTTTTATTTTATTTTCATCAGCTTGCTTTTCCATCTGTATTAGACTAGCAACCCATTGCCTGCAAAATCATTTATTGCAATAGCCAATTTAAGACTATTTCAGGAGAAAACGTTCAAGTTGAACGTTATTTTATCCATTTAATCCTAGAAAGTATGTTTTTGTCTTTGTGCTTGGATTGTGTGTAAACTAGATATTCAATAAAGACCGCTTCATGTTTAAAAATGTTACATTTATTTATTTTTTGTGCATTTGCTTTTTACAGGCAGAAATATTACAAAATGAAATCAAGGCCGTGCTGTTGTTTAACAGTTTACTGATTAAATCTTTGTGTGGAAATTAGAGTGTGGATTTATCACACAACACAGACACTGTTTATCAGTATAAAGCAAGAGTCTGCAGCCCTGGCCATGGAGAGCCACAAGATCTGCTGGTCTTTCTTTTTACTGCACTTAATAGATCCATTAATCCTCATATTTTGTCTCGATGTTTGACGTCGTTTAAAAACCAGTTAACCCAATTTTTTCATCTTCCCACTATATGACTTTTCCGAATTGGTTGGGATTAAATAGTAAACATTCAATAAACATAATGTTATGTTTTTCAAAGTCCTGTACCAACTAGTGTTGTGTGTGATCATTTGTGTGGTTTTTTATTTTTCATTTTTTGTGAGTGATTCCGCTGGCACTTTCTCATACAGGTTTTAAACTTCACAAACTTTCACTTACCTCAGGCTCTAAAATGAGATGTTTCATCACAGATTTTTTTATATTTAGGAATTAAAGGGTCGCCTATTGGGAGACACATGAAAGGTGACACAGAAATTTTCAAATGTAATTGTAAATGAACACTTGCATTAGTCTGATATTGGTCTGTCACGCATATTCCACTCCTGTACAAACCTGACTCACAGCATTACTATCACATTCCTGCAATACTGTCACACTGCTACAATGTTACAGAAATGTTAGGATAACATTGTGTGTTGGTTGTGCAGGGGGCTGCTTGAATAACCTGGTGCTGCAGGTCGAGCCAAACTGATCCAGCAGAGGGCGACAGAGACACAGCTCCGCAACTGAAACTGAGACACACCTGCAGGATTTAAACACTTTATTTATAGCGCCATGCAAATGAGGGAGTGATTTTAGCTCCTTTCACAACTCAGATGAACAGCCCCATGTCCGTTTATAGACCTGCAGGTGTGAGGGAGGCTGAACCAGAGCGCAAGTAATGTTACTGCAATGTTGCGGCAACATTGCCATTTTGCTAAAGAAACCTAATTATAATGCTGTCTGTTACAGACTGGTATGGATGAGAATGGGAGAGCAGCATCGGCAACATTCGCACAATGTTTTTTTCATGTTGCAACAACATTGTCACACTGCTACAGCCAAATCAAATAATATGAATGTGTTGGTATGATGAGGAGGTGCCAGTATGACTATGTTTAGCCAGTTGAATGAATTAATATGGTCAGGTGGTATTTATATAGCGTTGCAACAACGTTTCACATTACTGGACATCAACAGACACACCAATGCCTGGTTATTGTTCTGCAGGTGTGGGGAGGGGTCCTGGTCATTACATTTACATGAGTTATCACACTGGGACTATATTACAGTAACATTATGAGGTTGTGTGTGAGTGGGGTTGGGGTGGAGTAGCAGGTGTAGCACAGTAGCGCTCCTTCACAGTTTCTCCTTTGTGGCTCCAGCTGTGTAGGACTTCATTGAAGCAAGTCAGGTTCCCACCTAAAGGCGGGGTGTTTAAAGTCAAGATCCTTAATCATCACGCCACACTACCACCATCAGAGGATAGCATCTAAAACATTCAATAATTCTTCCACAGAGGTCATTTTCATATTCTGTTCTGAGGTGATATTCATTATATCATGATGGTGTTGAAGAAAAAATACAGACTGAAAAAAATAAACAGAAAAAAGTAAAAAGTGAAGCTGCTTGAAGGCCAGATAAAATAGCTGGTAAAAAGTGTTCTTGGTTATTTTTATTTATAACTGACAAGCATTTTACCAAGTGAGAAACACAGTTTGAGGAAAAATAACTTATTTTGTTCCCCAAAACCTTTGATTGGCTGAGTGCATTGGCTCCTCCCTCTCCATCTCCCTGACTGGCCCCTTATAGCTGGATCCTGCATCCTCTCCTCTCCTCACACTCCAACCTGCTCATCTCTCAGCTGGACAGTAAGGGCCGTTCACACCACACACTGACACCATGCTGGGGACTCTCTGCACTCTCATCACTGTGCTCTCATGTAAGAAAAATCATAATGATGCAACAAAAAAATAACTAACAACAAAATTTTATTGATTTATATTTCAGATTTCAGATATCGTTTAATACTTTATTGCATTTTGAAATATGATTTTTATTTTTTCATAAAAGCATCTTATGTTCCAGGTGTGAGTGGAGTGACAGTGGTGACACAGAAGCCTCCTGTTCTGACAGTGAGTAAAGGAGATACGGCCACTATGGACTGTAACCTCGGGACTATAACTGGTCATTCTGCTCGCTGGTACAAGCTGGTTCCAGGCAGTGCTCCTCAGTTTGTGTTGTATTTCCACCGCACTCATAGCTCTCCCACATATGGAGCTGGATTCTCCTCCAGTCACTTCTCTTCTGTGTGTCAGACTAATTCTTACTGCCAGTTAATAATTATTAATGTGGAGGCAGGAGACTCAGCAGTGTATTACTGTCATACATGGGACAGCTCTGTGAATGAGCACATATCACAGTGATTCATACCATGACAAAAACCTTTGCGCTTCACTTCTGCTTTAAAGCTAGAAAGGAGAGAACTTCACACTCAGAGCAGAATTCACTCAAGCTGAGCCAGGACCTCTCAACCATGCCAGTAAATTTTATTTTTTCTGGGAGGTAAAAATACTCTCCGTATTCTACCTTTCCTTACATCCTTTTTGTTAATCCATTCCTAAAGTCTTTGCCATGTATTTTGCCAATCCTATTCACAAAAGATCATCCATCTCTCAGCCACTCGGCCAGAGGGGAAGTGTAGTAACCATGTCAGTAACACCATAAGGCCTAGATCACGCGTGTCAGAAACCCGCCCTGGAGGGCCGTAGCATCTGTTGGTTTTTGGTGCGCATCACCACCAGTGACTCATACGTCCTTAACTGGCTAAATAATCCACACCTTTATCTCAGGGCCTTACATGAATGCAAATAGAAGGGAAATTACTAAATCCTGATTCAGCACTCTGTAACTCTGAACTGTGTGGCTGTCAGTCTGCACCTCTTAGCATCACCACTACATGCTGAATCAGCAACTCCAGAGCCTTTTAGACCAAATGCAGCTCCTCCATCTTCAGACAGAGATTGCAGTGAGAGAATTAGAACACTAATCCTGCAGGATTCTATCCCCTCCCCCTGACACTCCCACAGCAGGAGTCACAGCGTCCATCAGCATTCACACATGGAGGAAGTGAGTGACTTTCTGGAGCTCAGTAATGTCTGTACTACAGACATCTGCAAAGCTTGACTTTACTCAGGAGCCTCCAGACTAAACAGCCAAAGCAGAGCAGCACCCACTGCCAGTAACTGCTTCATTTACAGAGTGAACAACTCACAATGTGAGCTGGAGCTCAAAGAAAAGGGTTCAACACCTTTTTTCACAAATCATTTCCACAATAGAGTCATCACATATGGGTGGAGATGCTCCTCCTCCAAAACAGTCCCCACATCCTCCCTTACTGCACATTTTAAAAGCCTAGATATATCATTATCATTATATCAACTAAATCTGAACAGTCAATGAGAGCCATTTCAGGTGCGAAAAAAACACTGATAAACAAAAAATATGTTTTTGTTTACATGAGGCGAGTAACTTATCTTTTCTTGAACTGGACGTTTGTTAAATGACATAACATTTTAGGCATTTAGCAGACACACGTTTCCAGACCAACTTACACAGCTTACATTTTTTTACATTGAATCCATTTATACATCCGGATATTTACAGAAGCAATTCAGGTTCCTGCCTACTAATTGAACCCAATCTTTGACTTCATGGCCCAGTTCCTATATGGTCATCCCACAGTCACACAGTCAGCATCTAAAACATTCAATATTTCTTCACAAAGGGAATTGTTCTCTTCTGTCCTTTGGTGACATGATCCTGAATTTCACAATGAAGGTGTTTAATAAACAATGCATACTGGCTGAAATGAAAGGGAATATCTAAAAAAGTGAACCTGTTTGAAGGCAATATGAAATAAAAAACTGGTAAAATGTGTTCTTGCTTATTTTTATCGGTAACTGACAATATAATTGACAATCACTTTGTCATATGAGATACACAATTACAGAAAACCTTATTTCGTTCCCCAAAACCTTTGATTGGCTGAGTGCAGAAGCTCCTCCCTCTCCATCTCCCTGACGAGCCCTTTATAGCTGGGTCCTGCAGCCTCTCCTCTCCTTACACTCCAACCTGCTCATCTCTCAGCTGGACAGTAAGGGCCGTTCACACCACACACTGACAACATGCTGGGGACTCTCTGCACTCTCATCACTGTGCTCTCATGTAAGAAAATGTATGTGTGTTTGTCATCATTGAGGTATGGATCAGTTGTTTTTGTCGAAGGATTTGAAAATAAGCTTCTTGTGTTGCTTCCACAGGTGTCAGTGGCCAGAAGGTTTTAACACAGAAACCCTCAGTGCTGAGTGTGAATAATCAGCAGAAAGCCACACTGGACTGTAATATTGCCAGAGATGATGGATATCATGTTTCCTGGTACAAGCAGGTTCCAGGCAGTGCTCCTCAGTATGTGCTGCGTTTCTATCACTCTCACAGCTCTCCTGGTGAATATGGAGCTGGTTTCTCCTCCAGCCGCTTCACCTCCACAGCCCAGAGTAGCACAGAGTATCAGTTAATAATTACTAATGTGGAGGCAGGAGACTCAGCAGTGTATTACTGTAGCAAATGGGATAACTCTGCTAAAGAGTACGTATCACAGTGATTCACACCATGACAAAAACCTCCGAGCTTCACTTCTGCTTTAAAGCTGCTTAAGAAATCTCATCGTTTCTCCAGTAAAACAGGATCTCTCAGACCTGGAAGCCATTTCATCAGTAGAATAGTAAGAATGCATAGTAGTATTTCTTCCCCAATACAAACATATACATTCCACATTTCAGAATTTATTTCAGAATGCATTAATTTACTTCCACAACAGGATCCCAAACTGGCCCATAAGTATCAATTCACAAACAAAAGGTTAATTCTCATAATTTCCACAACTCATTTGTCATGGATCTGACCTTTTTTCCCTTATCTCTACGTCGCCTTATTCGTTTTTATCGTTTACTGGTAGTCCATCGGATTTTCCTGTGTTCCGTCACGGGTTTTGCTTCTCCTGGTCATTAGTGAGTTCACCTGGTAGATATTTCCGCTCACTACTTATACCCCGCTTCCGGTCTCGCTCGTCGCTTCTATGTTATTTCCTCTTAACATTCGAGCCGGTAAAAAGGTTTAGAGAGTTAGTTAGTAAGTTAGTTTTTTTAAAAAAAGAAAGGGTTTAGAAAGTAGGGTTTTAGAAAGAAAGGAAGGTTCTTTTAGCGCTCAGTTCTGAGCAGAGGCTTTCTCGTTTTTCTTTCGTTATTACTCTAACTTACGAGTGCTCTTCCCCAGGAGAAGTTTGGGTTGTTGAGCCTCGGTTTTCCTTAGTTTTCACTCCTATAGCGGGAGTAAGATAAGCGTGTCTGCTTATCTCCTTTTATTTACCGTTTCTACCGACTAGCGCTCTAACTGCGCTGACTCCAGTTATAGGGGTCTTATAGTTTTGGTTTTCATTGTTTGTTCGCTCCTACAAACGGAGTTAGATAAGCGTTAGTGCTTATTCCTTTGTTTTGCTCGTTTAGCGAGCTCCTCGTTTATATTGCGAGGGTTATTCTTTCTTTTCTAGTTGTTTCTCCACGACGGATTATTGTCCGTTTTAGTGGTGTTCTTACGAACACTTTAAGACTGGTCAACTACTTGCACTTGGATCTCTATTATTCCCATCTCTGTTTTCTGACAGAGATCCCTCACAGAACATGGAAGCCACAGGGGAGTTTCCAGCAGTAGTTGCCAATCTCAAAGTGATCATTTCCGCTCAGGAGGTAGCCCTGACGGACCAGAGAGAGAGTATTCGGGCCTCGCAACACTCACAGCAAGCTTTACACGAGCAGATGCATTTACAAGCTGTAGCGCTACAAGATCTGGCAGAAAGTATCCGTACTCTCTCCCTCAGGTCCGATTCTCCCCCAGTTGCAGAAGCACCTATACAGGTTATTCCTCCAACATTTACACCTGAAGTAAGGGAGCCAAGACTCCAACTCCCCTTACGGTATAATGGAGAATCTGGCAGATGTCAGGGGTTTTTGACACAATGTATAATTTTTTTTAAAATACAACCCTCGCGGTTTCAGGCACAAGAGTCCAGAGTAGCCTTCATTCTCTCTCTCTTGACCGGTAATGCTCTCGCATGGGCCGACCCACTTATTAGAGCTAATTCTATTATTGTTAGCAATACGGAGCGGCTTATGGCGGAGATGGTGTCAGTGTTCGATCAAGACGTTTCTGGCAAAGAAGCTGCCATGCGTCTTACCCGTCTTCGTCAGGGCACTGACACCGTAGCCACATTTGCTATTACTTTTCGTGCCCTTGCGGGAGTAACAGGGTTGGCCGATGAGCCCCTATGTGCTCTGTTTCTTAATGCTTTATCGGAGAACATAAAGGACGCCATTGCGGGTATCGAACCACCCGCTACATTCGGTGCTCTTGTATCTACGGCCATTCGGTTGGATAACCGGTTTAGAGAGAGAGAGAAGGAGAGGACTCATAAGGGTTTTAAACAGCACCCACCTCGTTACTCTTCCTCTCACACTCCAGCACCGGTTCACAGTCCCTTTGTTGCTCCCATTGAACAGGAGGAGTCCATGCAGGTCGATAGCTCTTCCATGCGCGAGAAAGGGGATGCTAGGTCCCGTGAATGGCGGTGTAGCTATTGTAAGAGGAAGGGCCATTTAAGGGAACACTGTCCCAAACTTGTGGGAAAAGATTAGTCCCGCTAGCGGAACCGAGTCGCGTAGCGGGACTAGAATTAATTTACCCTCGGACCTTCCTGTCAGTTTATTTGCGCTGGAACCACCGCCAGATTTCCTGCAAAGCGTTCATTGACTCAGGGGCAGTTGAATGCCTCGTTGACTCCAACTGGGTTAAAGCCCATAAAATTCCCACCCACCCTCTATCTCTACCTCGACTAGTCACAGCTCTAGATGGCCGTCCCCTAGGTACTGGCACGATCTCCCGGGTTACCGCCGCGATACGCATGCGCGTTCCGTTTTGTAAACATACGGAGGAGATTCAGTTTTTTTTAGTGGAATCCCCAGTTTATCCACTGGTTTTGGGTCATTCCTGGCTCACTCGCCATAACCCACACATTAATTGGGGGGGGGCGAGACCCGTTATTCAAAAATGGAGTTCCAGATGCAAACGCCACTGTCATGTCGCCAGTCAGTTTTTGTTGAGAGAAGGGGGTGAGGATTATGCTCAGTCTGACTCAGATAGTGAGGATAATTGCGCTAATAACCAGCAATCCTCTCATGTCCCCTCCGAGAATGGAGAAGAGAGTTTGGACTGGGATTATTCTGCGGAACTACCTCCTGCGTGGCAGGAGAGGACGTCCGAGTCAGATATTGATTGGGAGATTCATTCTGTCTCGGACACTGAGGATGTTGAAGTAGGAGGAACACTCGAATTCCAGCTGCCCGCTAATGTCCCTAAACAGTACGCCGATCTGGCGGAGACATTTAGCAAACAACGTTCCACTTCATTACCACCTCACAGACCGTATGACTGTGCTATTGAGCTATACCCAGGCACTACCCCCTCTAGAGGGTCTCTTTATTCGTTGTCCATCCCTGAGAGCGCAGCCATGCACAAATATATTGAGGAAGCTCTGGTTAATGGGTTTATTAGACCTTCTACCTCGCCTGCAGGGGCGGGTTTTTTTTTTGTTAAAAAGAAATACGGAGGTCTCAGACCCTGTATTGATTACAGGCCCTTAAATGATATAACAGTTAAGAACAGATACCCCCTTCCTCTTATGAACTCCGCTTTCGAGCGCCTTCAGGGGGCGTATATTTTTACGAAACTGGATCTACGGAACGCCTATAACCTCATTCGTATTCGCGAAGGCGACGAATGGAAGACCGCTTTTAACACGCACAGCGGTCACTACGAATATCGCGTCATGGCGTTCGGGCTCACTAGCGCCCCCTCTGTGTTCCAGGCATTGATTAACGATGTGCTGAGGGAAATGCTGGAGAAATTCGTCTTCGTGTATCTTGACGATATTTTAATATTTTCGCCCGATTTTTCCACACATGTCGGTCACGTTCGTCAGGTTCTTACTGCACTTCTCAAAGCCCAATTATTTGTTAAGGCAGAAAAGTGCGTCTTTCACACGGGCTCTGTTTCATTTTTGGGTTTCATTATTAAGGAGGGTAAGGTACAGATGGATCCAGAGAAGGTTTCCGCTGTAAAGAACTGGCCCACGCCGTCTTCCGTAAAACAGGTACAACGTTTTTTAGGTTTTGCGAATTTTTATCGGCGATTCATTCGAAATTTTAGTGCGGTAGCAGCGCCCATTACTGCGCTCACTAAGAAGAACCTTGGCAGCCAGTTCCAATGGAATTCGAAAGCAGCTTCAGCATTTTCGGAATTAAAGAGAAGGTTCACTTCCGAACCCATCTTGGTTACTCCCAACCCCTCCCTGCCCTTTGTGGTAGAGGTAGACGCCTCCGAGCTAGGCGCCGGTGCCATTCTTTCCCAATGTTCGCCACTTGACCACAAGATGCACCCCTGCGCTTATTTCTCTCGCGCCCTAACATCGGCAGAGAGGAATTATGACGTAGGGGATCGAGAATTGCTTGCGGTCAAGTTGGCTTTGGAAGAATGGCGCCATTGGCTTGAAGGAGCGGAACATCCATTCACTGTCTGGACGGATCATAAGAATCTTGAATACGTTCAGCTGGCTAAGAGGCGTAATTCACGACAAGCTAGGTGGGCGCTACTCTTTCTAAGATTTAATTTTATTATCACGTATCGCCCCGGGTCTAAAAACGTCAAACCTGACGCTCTCTCGCGGATTTACGACCGTTCTGAAACAGACTCAGTTCCTGAGCCTATTATCGCCACTGACCTCATTGTTGCCCCGGTTATTTGGGAAGTTGAGGCAGCGGTGCAGAGAGCCTTGCGCTCAGACCCAGGTCCAGGTGGGGCACTGGCAAACTGTCTTTTCGTGCCTCCTCGTCTTAGGTCGCGGGTCCTCCAATGGGGCCACGCCTCCCAACTCACCGGGCACCCAGGGGTTCATCGAACTAGGGACTTCTTATCCCGGCGTTTCTGGTGGCCTAGTCTGGAGAGAGACGTACGCTCATTTGTCGCGGCTTGTCCGGTTTGCGCTCGCAGCAAGGCCTCTCACCTTCCCCCCTCGGGTTTTCTTCACCCCCTACCTATTCCCACCCGTCCCTGGAGTCATATTTCCCTGGACTTCATCACGGGGTTGCCGTTATCTTCAGGCACCACTACCATTTTAGTGGTGGTCGACCGTTTTTCCAAAGCGGCCCATTTTATTGCGCTGTCCAAGCTGCCCTCGGCACCTGAGACAGCGCAACTTATGATTGACCACGTGTTTCGTCCGCATGGCCTTCCATCGGATGTGGTGTCCGATCGCGGTCCTCAATTCGCCGCCAAGTTTTGGCGGGCGTTTTGCTCTCTGCTGGGGGCTTCGGTTAGTTTATCTTCCGGGTTCCACCCGGAGACTAACGGCCAGACAGAGCGTACTAATCAGACGCTAGAGAATACTCTTCGCTGCCTTGCCGCATCCAAGCCTACCTCCTGGAGCCGTCACCTCGCCTGGGCTGAGTACGCTCATAACACGCTGCGTAACGCCTCCACCGGCCTCTCCCCCTTCGAGGCTCAGTTGGGTTACCAACCACCTCTTTTTCCTGAGCTTGAGAAGGAGGTGGAGGTACCCTCTGTAGGATCTTTCGTTCGGCGGTGTCGGTCGGTTTGGAGACAAGTGCGGTCGTCTCTTATACGGGCTTCGGCTAAACAAAAAGTTGCGGCTGATAGGCATCGTCGAGCTGCACCATCCTATAGAGTGGGACAACGGGTTTGGCTTACTACTCGGGACCTTCCCTTGCGGGTCGAGTCCCGCAAACTCGCTCCTCGTTTTGTGGGCCCCTTCAAGATTATTAAAAGAATCAACCCAGTCACATTTCGATTGCAACTTCCGC
The DNA here is from genome assembly GCA_022702515.1 of Ilyophis sp. 1 JC-2022. NCBI lineage: Eukaryota > Metazoa > Chordata > Actinopteri > Anguilliformes > Synaphobranchidae > Ilyophis > Ilyophis sp. 1 JC-2022. Next base: position 98,472,257 of record CM040394.1, read on the forward strand.
GCTCAATGCGCATCCACCCCACGTTTCACGTCTCCCGTCTGAAACCGGTACTCGTAAGCCCCCTCGCCCCGGTTGAGAGACCACCTCCGCCTCCTCGACTCATAGAAGGGGGTCCGGCTTATACCGTTCGCCGCATTGTGGCCGAGAGACGTGTAGGTAGAGGTTGGCAGTTTCTTGTTGACTGGGAGGGTTATGGTCCGGAGGAACGTTGCTGGGTTCCATCGAGAAACATCCTGGACCCGCAGTTAATCACCGACTTCCGCAGAGATAAGGTTGTGGAAACGTCCGGTGCCGTTCCTTAGAGGGGGGGTCCTGTCATGGATCTGACCTTTTTTCCCTTATCTCTACGTCGCCTTATTCGTTTTTATCGTTTACTGGTAGTCCATCGGATTTTCCTGTGTTCCGTCACGGGTTTTGCTTCTCCTGGTCATTAGTGAGTTCACCTGGTAGATATTTCCGCTCACTACTTATACCCCGCTTCCGGTCTCGCTCGTCGCTTCTATGTTATTTCCTCTTAACATTCAAGCCGGTAAAAAGGTATAGAGAGTTAGTTAGTAAGCTAGTTTTAAAAAAAACGAAAGGGTTTAGAAAGTAGGGTTTTAGAAAGAAAGGAAGGTTCTTTTAGCGCTCAGTTCTGAGCAGAGGCTTTCTCGTTTTTCTTTCGTTATTACTCTAACTTACGAGTGCTCTTCCCCAGGAGAAGTTTGGGTTGTTGAGCCTCGGTTTTCCTTAGTTTTCACTCCTATAGCGGGAGTAAGATAAACGTGTCTGCTTATCTCCTTTTATTTACCGTTTCTACCGACTAGCGCTCTAACTGCGCTGACTCCAGTTATAGGGGTCTTATAGTTTTGGTTTTCATTGTTTGTTCGCCCCTACAAACGGAGTTAGATAAGCGTTAGTGCTTATTCCTTTGTTTTGCTCGTTTAGCGAGCTCCTCGTTTATATTGCGAGGGTTATTCTTTCTTTTCTAGTTGTTTCTCCACGACGGATTATTGTCCGTTTTAGTGGTGTTCTTACGAACACTTTAAGACTGGTCAACTACTTGCACTTGGATCTCTATTATTCCCATCTCTGTTTTCTGACAGAGATCCCTCACATCATTGTTCAAAAATCAAAATCAAATGTCTGTGTTTATTTGTAAAATACCACGTGTGGGACAATACTGTTTACAAATGTAGATCCTCTCCAGAATATGCATATTTCTGCAGCTCTGACTGTGCATGCCTTATTAAAATAAGTCTGATAATAAAAAGAGGTTACAGCATTAAGTATATACTTAATGTTATTATGTTAATATGAAATAGTTTATTTGCTTATAATAATTCACTCACTATGGCCGCAGGGAGACAAATATATTTAAGATTCTTCAACTATTTATTCAACTATTTCCATAGATGTAGTAAGTAAAGTGTATTGAATAATTTCATTATACAGCACCTTTTGTGTCCTCATATCAAAGCACTTTACACTGAAAGAGGTAAACCGACCTCAACCTGCACCAATATGTAGGAAGCGCTGGGTGATCCATTTTGTATCAGACATCAGCTGGGGTGGACAGGGAGGGACTATTAAGCCAGTTAAAGAATCAATAACCTGGTCTGGTTTAAAAAGCAATCAGAGGGGTCACCAAAATTTGAAATATTATTTTCCTGAACGATAAAAACACTTTGCCAGAGACAAAGATTATGAGCTCCATCATTTGCCATCAGGGCCGTGCAGGTAAATGCAGAGCATTAGAGGGGCAGGGGCTCCAAGTGAAGAAAGGGCCACACAAGCCGAGATGTGCTGCTGAGATTTACATGTGGGATTCTGATAGGGAATTACAGATGTGCTGTAGAGTTCAGATGTGCAGATATTTACATGTGAGTTCTGTTCGAAGATCACAGATGAGCTCTTGAGATTTAGGTTAAATATGGGATTATGTTATGGAATTACAGATGTGGATTCAAGATTTACATATGGGTTTTGTTCAGGAATTACAGATGTGTTGTGGATATTTACAGAACATTTCTGATAAGGAATTATAGATGTGCTGTATATATTTATAGGAGGTTTCTGGTTGGGAATTATAGATGTGCTGTATATATTTATAGAAGGTTTCTGGTTGGGAATTACAGATGTGCTGTACAGAGTTCAGAGTTGTTTCCACAGTGTGTTTCAGTTCCCTCTTGCTGTGCTCAAACTGAGCTGAGGTTTTTGTACGGGGGTGTACATCATCTGTATCACTGTGGTATTCGGCCAAGGAACTAAGCTGATTGTCACTGGTAAGTCTCTTTTCATTTCTATTAAAACTCTTTTCAATATGCAGATTTCAATGCCATTGTGATTTCTTGTCTGGATGTTAAGGATGTTTGATCATTTATAAAATGTAGCTCTGTGTGTATCTGTTACAATTCACTGTTGCGATACAAGTTCCATGCTTCACACCAGAAATAAAGTACTTCTCAATTGGTTTTTAATTTTCTTCTTTTCATATTTCATTTTATATATTTGTTTAGAATAATAAAAATACTATGTCCTTTTGTTTTAAACAATAATTGTGTTACCAATTATTTTGGAGAAAAATATTTTCTGTAATAGTTTACTGTGACATTTGATGTAGCTACGATTGTCATGTTATATTGACTTTGAAAAATGCAGTGCAATTTATTGTCTTTTGACTCAATTTTGAAAGATAATATCGGCTATAGGTCGACCACTTTTGTGAACAAGCCTAATAATCTTTTCACGGTTATGAAGGCTATTAATTCTCAAGATGCAAGATCACTGACTGCTTTCTTTGACACAATAGCCTGTAAAAAATGGGTGTAAATGAAGCTAAAAAAAATTACCAAGAAAAAAAAAATTATCGAAGAAAACGTCGTTCAGGCGATTTTTTTGTCAATTTAGGGTTGGTGAAAATAAGGCTTCTCTGGAATGTTGCAAACGTTTGGGTTCTTATATTGTATATCTGTAGGCTATCCATAACATATTCTGTTTTGCGTGTAGCACTTTTTTTTTACATAGGCTATGCATGTTTCTAGCGTTCAGTATGCGAAGCCGATCAATAAACCCATCAGTATCTTCTCTTTTTCAGACTCTGCTCTTGCTGCGCCTACACTCTCTCTGCTGCCTCCATCCAGCGAGGAGCTGAAGACCGACAAAGCCACGCTGGTGTGCCTGGCGCAGATGCCTGTTTGGTTCGCTGATGTCAGCTGGACATCGAACGGGAGTCCAGTTACTGACGGGGTTTTTACCAGCGCCGCCGAACAGAAACCCGACAAAACCTTCGGTTTGAGCAGCTTCTTAACCATCAAGTCCTCCGAATGGATTAGCGACCGCGTCTTTACCTGTAAAGTATCTGCCGGGTCTAAAGAATCAGAGAAAAGTCTCAAAAAGTCTGATTGTAGTGAGTAACTGCTGTTATGTGACACCATTTATTGTTTTATTTTCGTCAGCTTGCTTTTCCATCTGTATTAGTCTAGCAACCCATTGCCTGCAAAATCATTTATTGCAATAGCCAATTTAAGAATATTTCAGGAGAAAACGTTCAAGTTGAACGTTATTTTATCCATTTAATCCTAGAAAGTATGTTTTTTTTTTCTTTCTGCTTGAATTGTGTGTAGGCTATATATTCAATAAAGACCGTTGCATGTTTAAAAATGTTGCATTTATTTATTTTTTGTGCATTTGCTTTTTACAGGCAGAAATATTACAAAATTAAATCAAGGCCGTGCTGTTGTTTAACAGTTTACTGATTAAATCTTTGTGTGGAAATTAGAGTGTGGATTTATCACACAACACAGACACTGTTTATCAGTATAAAGCAAGAGTCTGCAGCCCTGGCCATGGAGAGCCACAAGATCTGCTGGTCTTTCTTTTTACTGCACTTAATAGATCCATTAATCCTCATATTTTGTCTCGATGTTTGACGTCTTTTAAAAACCAATTTACCTAATTTTTTCATCTTCCCACTATATAACTTTTCTGAATTGGTTGGGATTAAATAGTAAACATACAATAAACATAATGTTATGTTTTCCAAAGTCCTGTACCAACTACGTATACAAAAGTGTTGTGTGTGATCATTTGTGTGGTTTTTTATTTTTCATTTTTTGTGAGTGATTCCGCTGGCACTTTCTCATACAGGTTTTAAACTTCACAAACTTTCACTTACCCCAGGCTCTAAAATGAGATGTTTCATCACATATTTTTTATATTTAGGAATAAAAGGGTCGCCTGTTTGGAGATACATGAAAGGTGACAAGAAATTTTCAAATGTAATTGTAAATGAACACTTGCATTAGTCTGAGATGGGTCTGTGACGCGTCTGATATTCCACGCCTGTAGAAACCTGACTCACAACATTACGATCACATTCCTGCAATACTGCCACACTGCTACAATGTTACCGAAATGTTAGGATAACATTGTGTGTTGGTTGTGCAAGGGGCTGCTTGAATGAGCTCGTGCTGCAGGTCCAGCCAAACTGATCCAGCAGAGGGCGACAGAGAGACAGCCTCGCTACTGAAACTTCACACAAGGAGACACACCTGCAGGATTTAAACACTTTATTTATAACGCCATGCAAATGAGGGAGTGATTTTAGTTGCTTTCACAACTCAGAAGAACACCCCCATGTCTGCGCTGAACCAGAGCGCAAGTAATGTTTCTGTAATGTTGCAATAACATTGCCATATTGCTACAGGAACCTAATTATAATGCTGTCTGTTACAGACTGGTATGGATGGGAAAGGGAGAGCAGCACAAGACCGACGCCAGAATTAAGTGGTGCCAGTTCTTCTCGGTGGAGCTATCCCCTCAATAAAACAAAAACCACAATCTCTAATTCAAACAAATAACTAAACTCAAGAGTAAAATTGCTTCATTAGAAAGTAACCTCTTCTATCAAGACTGCTTGCAGTTCCTCTCCTGAAATGTCCTCCATCCCTACAAACTTCTTAGCTGCAACTACCACACTCTCAATCTTCTCTGATTTGCTCTAATAGCTTCAGCTGTACAATTGATCACCAGATATCTTTCACAGTTTCTCCTGTGAGGCTCCAGCTGTGCAGGAGTGATGGAGCAGAGTCACAGGAACAGGGAGCAAAGATACAGGAAGCTGTGCCCATCTCATCTGGGGATTTACAGTCACTGGAGGGGAAGTGGATTCCACACTCAAACTTCCTGTATATATAATCTGATTGTGTTTGTGTGGGCTGGTGTGTTGGTGCTTTTCTCCTTGTGTGTGAATGGGATTATCACTCCTGCTGCTGTTGCTGACTCCATACCTCTATTATGAGTGGGAGGGTCTCATTAACATCAGTCCCTGAGCTCTTTTTAAAACAGGTGGGACAGAGAGCAGAGAGGATGGACAGTGCACACACTTAATGCATTTGAAGAATACTGAGCTGCTGTGATTGGCTGAGTGCAGAAGCTCCCCCCTCTCCATCTTCCTAACCAGCCTCTTATAGCTGGGTCCTGTAGCCTCTCCTCTCCTCACATTCCAAACTACTCATCTCTCAGCAGGACATTACAGGCTGTTTAACACACTGACACCATGCTGGGGACACTCTGCACTCTCATCACTGTGCTCATATGTAAGAAAAATCTAATGATGAAAACAACCAACTAAAATCTAATATATTTTAAATTTCAGTATTGTTTAATGACATTAATTTTGTGGAATGAAATGTGAGTTTAATTTTCTCACAAAAGCATCTTATTTCCCAGGTGTGAGTGGAGTGACAGTGGTGACACAGAAGCCTCCTGTTCTGACAGTGAGTAAAGGAGATATGGCCACTATGGACTGTAACCTCGGGACTGTGACTGATCACAATGCTTACTGGTACAAGCAGGTTCCAGGTGGAGTTCCTCAGTTTGTGCTGCGGCTCTATAGAGGAGAGCAATCTCCAGATACATATGGAACCGGTTACTCATCCAGTCGCTTCACATCAACCCGCCAGAGTAGTACAGACTCTCGGTTTATAGTTAAAAATGTGGAGGCAGGAGACTCAGCAGTGTATTACTGTAAAACATGGGACAGCTCTGCTAAAGAGGAGGTATCACAGTGATTCATACCATGACAAAAACCTCTGAGCTTCACTTCTGCTTTAAAGCTAGAAAGGAGAGAAATTCACACTCAGAGAGAATTCAGAGCCAGGACCTCTCAACCATGTCAGTAACTTTTTTTTCTTTCAGGGAGATAAAAAACCCGCCTTATTATACCTTTCTTTACATCCTTTTCTTTAATCCGTTCCTTAAGGCCTTGCCTTGTATTCCGTCATTCCTTAATTACCCGTCCTATTCTTAAAAAAGCATGCACCTCTCAGCCACTTTGGGCCTGAGGGGAAGTGTAGTACCCAAGTCAGTAACACAATAAGGCCTAGATCACGCGTGTCAGAAACCCGCCCTGGAGGGCTGTAGCATCTGCTGGTTTTTGGTGCATCACCACCAGTGACTCACACGTCTTTAACGGGCTAAATAATCCACACCTTTATCTCAGGGCCTTAATTTAATGCAAATGGAAGGGAAATTACAAAATGATGATAGAGTTAAGTTAACAGAAAAAAGTCACCAGTCTCCAAAGCTGAAGAAAACTACAAGCAACAAAAGAGTCAGTCAGAAAAAATTAATAAAACACCAAATAAGAACAGCCAGTGAAGTGATCATGTATTTGGCCTCTGCAGTAACAGCACTGTTCACTGTGACTCAATCCAAGCAGTCAGATCATGAGCTAGTTCTCTATGTACAGGCTATATCTCCCCAAAGGAAAACATAAATCCCCACCTGCTAACAAGGCCAATCATTTATTACTACTTACCAATTATATTATTACTGGTAGCATTATATTTTAATTTAACTAAAACAGGAGATGAAGGAAGATTATATAATCATAGTATTATAGTAATGATAATAATGATAACAGACAAGTGGAAATGAAAACAATACAAATTATATTGATAATTATGATGATGGTAATGATAAGATGATAAAATAAGTATGATAATAAAGCCTTTAATAAAGTGGTCCTCTGAAGAGGTTGATGTAAACAGCTTACATTCTTTATGTATAATCCAGTTACACCGCTGGATATTTACTGAAGCAGTCGAGACTATGTGCTTGGTACAATTGCACTCGGTACATTAGTTGTTCCACACCTTGTTCCAACCTACAACTTTGGAGTCATCAATGTCCTTATTAATTATATTGATAAACACACATGTCTATATTTATTCTGAGCTGAATTCCTGTCTCAGGCTACAATATGTTCACACACTCCTCTTGATTGAATAACTCTTAAATAACTTGCCACACATTTCTAATAATACCCTATCACCAATGTGACTTATATTATGAAATCTGCTTAGAACAAGGCTGAAGGCTTCTAGGGAAACTATGATTGGCTGAGTGCAGAGGCTCCTCCCTTTACATTTCTCCTTAGAGACAATATCAGTCTCTCCTCACACTCCAACCTGCTCATCTCTCAGCTGGACAGTAAGGGCCGTTCACACCACACACTGACAACATGCTGGGGACACTCTGCACTCTCATCACTGTGCTCTCATCATGTAAGAAACTTATATTCATCTTTATTTTAAAATTTGAATGTAACATAAATGTTTGTGACATGAGCTTGTTCTTTCCCAGGTGTGAGTGGAGTGACAGTGGTGACACAGAAGCCTCCTGTTCTAACAGTGAGTAAAGGAGACACGGCCACTATGGACTGTAACCTCGGGACTGTGACTAATAGTGCTGCTCGCTGGTACAAGCAGGTTCCAGGCAGTGCTCCTCAGTTTGTGCTGTATTACTATCATCCAAACAGCGCTCCCACATATGGAACTGGATTCACCTCCACTCGCTTCACATCCAATCATCAGAGTAAATCTGATTATCGATTGATAATTAACAATGTGGAGGCAGGAGACTCAGCAGTGTATTATTGTAAAACATGGGATAACTCTGCTAAAGAGTACGTATCACAGTGATTCACACCATGACAAAAACCTCTGAGCTTCACTTCTGCTTTAAATCTAGAAAAGAGAGAGGATGTGCATTTACTCAAGCTGAACCATTTCATCAACAGAAACGTCTGCAGTCACTTCACAACTCAAAAAAACTACAAGCAGTAAAATCCAGAGTCAATCAGCAAAAAGACACCAAACAACAACAGTTTGTAACGTGATCATATACAGTGCCCTCTACAATTATTCGCACCCCGGTAAAGAATTTGTAAAGGGTTATAAAAAATTCACCATTGGGTGAATTAGTTTAATCTCACCCTGAAAAAATGAGACAAATCCAATCTTTAATTGAAGTAAATTTATTACCTCATCAAGAAATAATTATTTTTTACAAAACCACATGTGCCACAATTATTGGCAACCCTGCATTAAATACTTTGTACAACCTCCATTTGCCAAAAAAACAGCACTGAGTTTTCTCCTGTAACATCTAACAAGGTTGGAGAATACAGAGCAGAAAACCATTCCAGGTGAGTAGCTTTTTTTAATAGCCATTCCCTGACTTATGAAGCTCAACACAATTTTCCCTCATTTGATTATGTGTTATTTTATCTTTCCCATGTTCATGTATGAATAAGGGAATATGGCCTCTGTGTCACCTCATATTTATACCCCAGTGAAACAGAAAGTCATGGATTGCTGCTTGAAAGTTACTAAACACTCTGATTAACTTTAAAAAGTAAAACATAAATGGAAAAAATGCTTCAGTTACTTTTTGTTCATAAAAATTTATAGGGGTGCCAATAATTGTGGCACACGTGATTTTGTTAAAAAATTATTATTTCTTGATGTGGCATTTTCTTTTCTCAGAATAAATTTACTTAAATTAAATTTTGGATTTTCTGATTTTTTCAGTGTGAGATTAAGCTAATGCACAAAAAGGTGAATTTTCTATAACCCGTTTTACTCATCTTTACCAGGGTGCCAATAATTGTGGAGGGCAGTGTATATGGCCTCTGCAGTAACAGCACTGTTGAGTTTGCAGTATTTGAATTATGCAAAAAGTACAGCTGAAAAAGAAATACATTTGTATTTAGATAGAGCACAAATAACCTTCAAATAATATAATTAAAACAGTAAAGACTATTAAAAAGCCTGGTGCTGCATTAAACAGTGGGGTACAGTATAGACTATTAAAAGCCTGATGCGGCATTAAACAGTGGGGTACAGTATAGACTATTAAAAAGCCTGATGCTGCATTAAACAGGGGGGTACAGTATAGACTATTAAAAAGCCTGATGCTGCATTAAACAGTGGGGTACAGTATAGACTATTAAAAAGCCTGATGCTGCATTAAACAGTGGGGTACAGTATAGACTATTAAAAAGCCTGATTCTGCATTAAACAGTGGGGTACAGTATAGACTATTAAAAAGCCTGATGCTGCATTAAACAGGGGGGTACAGTATAGACTATTAAAAAGCCTGATGCTGCATTAAACAGTGGGGTACAGTATTAAAAAGCCTGATGCTGTATTAAACAGTGGGGGTTCTCAGTCTATTGGTTCTTGATCAGCCTATCAGTGGCCGGTATTCTCTGTGCCTGGAGAACAGAGAGCAGCAATGGACGCCCTTGAACTTTGTGGTTATTTTCACAGCCCTTTCCTGAACCCTGTCCATGGTTACTCGCTGTTTCTTTGCACAGCCCACAAGCAGTACACCCTCATACTCCAGACATGGGCTAACTGCTGTGTGATAGACAGTGGTCGATTTGTAACAATATTTCAAGGCGGATAGTGGGGTCTGTGACATCACAGAGCACCATTAAACCAAAGGGGATTGAAAGGGGCGATGCAATGGGGATGGTGTTTGGCAATTATTTTAATAAGGGGGATGGCATCACTTTGTATCCTTTTCAAATTGACCCCTGGATATAAATATCAAGCAGGGGCCTATTACAAAGCAGTTTCACTCAGTTTCCCTAACCATTGTTCTACAGTGCCCCTCCTGTACATAATCTGTCTCCATACAATGTTGCACAGAACATTCACAGATGCAAACCTGCATTACCAAGAGCAAACAAAGCTCTCGCTAATTACCTCGTTCATTTATGATGTTTCATATTCAGACGAGCAGAAATTAAAGAGAATATCTAGGGGGTGGGGGTGGGGGTGGCTGTGGCTCAGGAGGTAGAGCGGGGCTTCCGCTGATCGCAGGGTTGGTGGTTTGATCCCCGGCTCCTCCTGTCCACATGTCGAAGTGTCCTTGGGCAAGACACTGAACACCAAATAGCTCCCAATGAGCAGGCTAGCACCTTGCATGGCAGCTGCCGCCATTGGTGTGCGAATGGGTGAGTGAGAGGCCATTGTAAAGCGCTTTGGATAAAGGCGCTATATAAATGCAGTCTATCTAACTATCTAGAAAGGTAAACTTGTTTGATGATAGCATAAAATACTGGAAAATGTGTTCATGCTTATTTCCATCGATAAGTGACATTATAATCATTATAATAATATAACCACAGGTGTCAGAAACCCAACCTTGAGGGCTACAGCATCAGTTTTCAATATGCATCAGCATCAGTGATTCATTGACTGGATAAAGTTTCTGCCTTTACTGGCTGCTAATTGAAGGGACATCACTAAGTGGTAATACAGCTGTAACTGTGGACTGTGTGGATGTAACATCAGTCTGCAGCTCTTAGCATCAAATGCCGATTCAGCAGCTCCAGAATGCTGCTCCTCCATCTTCAGACAGAGATTGTACTTAGAGGAGAAGAGCATTGAGTACTCAAGTGATTACTTCACACTGGTTTCTTTGTCTATATTTCATCTGATCTGAGACTCTGACTCAGGCTACAGTAAATTCACACACTCCTATTGATTGAATAAAATTTGAGAAGAGATGTGCAGAGAATGTGCAGGTTAAACTATCTCCCATTTGACATGTTTAATGAAGTGTACTGAGAGCAGCTGATTGGCTGAACCAGTCTATGGGAAAACTATGATTGGCTGCTTCTGAGTGCAGAAGCTCCTCCCTCTCCATCTCCCTGACCGGCCCCTTATAGCTGGGTCCTGCTGAACTGTGGATGTACCCGCAGTCTGCATCTCTTAGCATCACCACCACATGCTGAATCAGCAGCTCCAGAGACTTTTAGAGCAAATGCAGCTCCTCCATCTTCAGACAGAGATTGCAGTGAGAGAATTAGAACATTAATCCTGCAGGATTCTATCCCCTCCCCCTGACACTCCCACCGCAGGAGTCACAGCGTCCATCAGCATTCACACATGGAGGAAGTGAGTGACTCTCTGGAGCTCTGTAATGTCTGTACTACAGACATCTGCAAAGCCTGACTTTACTCAGGAGCCTCCAGACTAAACAGCCAAAGCAGAGCAGCACCCACTGCCATTCACTGCTTCATTTACAGAGTGAATAACTCGTAATGTGAGCTGGAGCTCAAAGAAAAGGGTTCAACACCTTCCTTCACAAATCAGTTCCACAGGAGAGTCATCACTTGTGGGTGGAGAAGCCCCTCCTCCAAAACAGGCCCCACATCCTCCCTAACTGCACTTTTTAAAAGCACTGATAGATCATTTAATTTAATCAATTACATCATGAGAGCCATTCAGCTGCTGAGACAAAACACAGATTTACAGAAAATATGTTTCCATGAGGACTGTTCTCTGCAAGATGAGTAACTCATCTTTTCTTTAATTGGACTTTTGTTAAATTACATTACATAACATATTAGGTATTTAGCAGGCATGATTATACAGAGCTAATTATGCCGCTTACATTATTTTTACATAGAATCTATTCATACAGGAGTATATTTATTGAAGCAAGTCAAGTTCCCGCCTAGAAATTGCCAAGTTCCTTATTAATCACACCACACTGCCACCATCAGAGGATGGATAGCATCTAAAGCATCCAATAATTCTTCCACATAATTGTTATATTCTGTTCTGAGGTGAGACGTATTATTTTTTGATGAGGTTGTTGAAGTGAACATAAAGACTGGCAGAAAAGAACGAGAATATATAAAACAGTGAACCTGTTTGAAAACCACATAAAATAACCGGTAAAATGTGTTTTTCTTCTTTTCATTAATAACTGAATATAACTGACAACCATATGAGAAAAACACTTTGAGAATTTTTTTATTATTTTGTTCCGCAAAACCTTTGATTGGCTTAGTGCATTGGCTCCTCCCTCTCCATCTCCCTGACTGGCCCCTTATAGCAGGATCCTGCAGCCTCTCCTCTCCTCACACTCCAACCTACTCATCTCTCAGCTGGACAGTGAGGGCCGTTCACACCACACACTGACAACATGCTGGGGACACTCTGCACTCTCATCGCTGTGCTCTCATGTAAGAAACTGATCTTCCAAAAACATTTCATGAATCTGTCATGGCTGTCATGCATGTTGCTTTTTTGATTATGTTTAGTTTTTGTTTCTTAACAGGTGTCAGTGGGCAGAAGGTTTTGACACAGAAACCCACAATGCTGAGTCTCATAAAAGGACAGAAGACCACTTTGGACTGTAATATTGCCAGAGACGAAAGCCTATATGTTTCCTGGCACAAGCAGGTTCCAGGCAGTGCCCCTCAGTATGTGCTGCGTTTCCATCACTCTCACAGCTCTCCTGATAACTATGGAGCTGGTTTCTCCTCCAGCCGCTTCACCTCCACAGCCCAGAGTAGCACAGAGTATCAGTTAATAATTACTAATGTGGAGGCAGGAGACTCAGCAGTGTATTACTGTGCCACATGGGACAGCTCTGCTAAAGAGGAGGTATCACAGTGATTCACACCATGACAAAAACCTCTGAGCTTCACTTCTGCTTTTAAGCTTCAGAAAGGAGAGAGGATGTGCATTTACTCAAGCTGAACCAGGATCTCTCAGCCATGGAGCCTCTTCATATACAGAGTAATGTTCACAGAAATGTCTGCAGTCACTTCACAACTCAAGAAAACTACAAGCAACACAATCCAGAGTCAATCAGCAAATAGACACCAAACAACAACAGTTAGTAACGTGATCATATACAGTGCCCTCTACAATTATTGGCACCCCTGGTAAAGATGTTATGAAGGGTTATAAAAAATTCCCCATTTGGTGAATTAGCTTAATCTCACCCTGAAAAAATGAGACAAATCCAACCTTTAATTGAAGTAAATTTATTCTGAAAAAGAAATCCCTCATCAAGAAATTATTATTTTGAACAAAACCACGTGTGCCACAATTATTGGCAACCCTGCATTTAATTATTTGTACAACCTCTTTTTGCCAATAAAAAAGCACTGAGTCTTCTCCCATAACATCTAATAAGGTTGGAGAATACAGAGCAAAAAATCTGAGACCATTCCAGGTTTATAGCCATTCACTGACTTCTGAATCGCAACACAATTTTCCCTCATTTGATTTTGTGTTCTATATCTTTCCCATGTTGATGTATGAATAAGGGAATATGGCCTCTGTCTCACCTCATATTTATACCCCAGTGAAACAGAAAGTCATGGATTGCTGCTTTAAAGTTCCTAAACACACTGATCAACTTTAAAAAGTTAAACATTAATGGAAAAAATGCTTCAGTTATCTTTTGTTCACAAGAATTTCTAGGGGTGTCAATAATTGTGGCACACTTGATTTTGTTAAAAATAATTATTTCATGATGAGAGTTTTTTTTTCAGAATAAATTTACTTCAATAAAGGTTGGATTTTTCTCATTTTTTCAGTGTGAGATTCAGCTAATTCACCAAAAGGTGAATTTTTTATAAACCTTTTTACTCATCTTTACCAGGGTGCCAATAATTGTGGAGGGCACTGTATATGGCCTCTGCAGTAACAGCACTGCTGAGTTTGCAGTATTTGAATTATGCAAAAAGTACAGCTGAAAAATAAATACATTTGTATTTAGATAGAGCACAAATAACCATCAAATAATACCCTTAAAACATTATAGACTATAAAAAAGCCTGATGCTGCATTAAACAGTGGGGTACAGTATAGACTATTAAAAAGCCTGATGCTGCATTAAACAGTGGGTTACAGTATAGACTATAAAAAAGCCTAATGTTGCATTAAACAGTGGGGTACAGTATAGACTATTAAAAAGCCTGATGCTGCATTAAACAATGGGGTACAGTATAGACTATTAAAAAGCCTGATGCTGCATTAAACAGTGGGGTACAGTATAGACAATTAAAAAGCCTGATGCTGCATTAAACAGTGGGGTACAGTATAGACTATTAAAAAGCCTGATGCTGTATTAAACAGTGGGGTACAGTATAGATTATTAAAAAGCCTGATGCTGCATTAAACAGTGGGGTACAGTATAGACTATTAAAAAGCATGATGCTGCATTTAATAGTGGGGTACAGTATAGACTATTAAAAAGCCTGATGCTGCATTAAACAGTGGGGTACAGTATAGACTATTAAAAAGCATGATGCTGCATTTAATAGTGGGGTACAGTATAGACTATTAAAAAGCATGATGCTGCATTTAATAGTGGGGTACAGTATAGACTATTAAAAAGCCTGATGCTGCTTTAAACAGTGGGGTACAGTATAGATTATTAAAAAGCCTGATGCTGCATTAAACAGTGGGGTACAGTATAGACTATTAAAAAGCCTGATGCTGCTTTAAACAGTGGGGTACAGTATAGATTATTAAAAAGCCTGATGCTGCATTAAACAGTGGGGTACAGTATAGACTATTAAAAAGCCTGATGCTGCATTAAACAGTGGGGTACAGTATAGACTATTAAAAAGCCTGATGCTGCATTAAACAGTGGGGTACAGTATAGACTATTAAAAAGCCTGATGCTGCTTTAAACAGTGGGGTACAGTATAGACTATTAAAAAGCCTGATGCTGCATTAAACAGTGGGGTACAGTATAGACTATTAAAAAGCCTGATGCTGTATTAAACAGTGGGGTACAGTATAGACTATTAAAAAGCCTGATGCTGCATTAAACAGTGGGGTACAGTATAGACTATTAAAAAGCCTGATGCTGCATTAAACAGTGGGGTACAGTATAGACTATTAAAAAGCCTGATGCTGCATTAAACAGTGTGGTACAGTATAGACTATTAAAAAGCCTGATGCTGTATTAAACAGTGGGGTACAGTATAGACTATTAAAAAGCCTGATGCTGCATTAAACAGTGGGGTACAGTATAGACTATTAAAAAGCCTGATGCTGCATTAAACAGTGGGGTACAGTATAGACTATTAAAAAGCCTGATGCTGTATTAAACAGTGGGGTACAGTATAGACTATTAAAAAGCCTGATGCTGCATTACAGTTTTTTGCAATTGCTAAGACACAAAAAACTGGTACTTCTGGCACAATTATTGAAACCATTAACTCATGTAGCCTATCTATTGACCAGGTATGCTAAACCATAAGCACATTGTCTGCTTTACACTAAGTTTGAAATTCTAAAACACACTTTTTGCAAATAACTACACACGGTTATCTACATTAGACACATCATTCAAATCTAAAAACTTGTGTGTGTTGTTTGCTAAACACTACTATTGAAATATCACACTCAATTATCAATCACCTGCAGACAGAATGCGCATGTGAAAACACCTGTAACCAAAGAAATCACTTAGAAATCAGAGCTTGAACACTATAAATAGGATTCAGATTTGCTCTTTGGTGTGCACAACAATGGAGGCCAATTTTGGAAAGAGAGCTAGAGGAAGAGGTGTTTGTGTAAGAGGAGGATGAGGACTAGGAAGAGAAGAAAGAGAAGGAAGACAAGGAAGAGGAGGAGGACGAGGAGAAGGAGTGAAACAACTGCGCTATGAATATGTACAAGTAAGTTACATTTTATATATTAGCCTATTACAATATTGGTACTGTATTCCAGTTTACTGTATTACTGTGCTACACTATATGGACTGATATCTGTATCCTTTCTGTCATTCAATATGATGTTTCCTGACTGTTTCAGAGAGTCATGGAGCTAGATGCTGCTGAACACCAGCATGTTTATATATATATTGATGAGGTTGGCTTCAATCTAGCCAAAACCAGACGCCGGGGAAGAAACATCATCGGGCAGCGTGCCATTGTCCATGTTCCTGGGCAGCGTGGTGTAAACATCACAATGTATTCTGCAATTGGTCAGAATGGTGTCTTTCACCACCATGCCACTCTTGGCCCATATAACACAGCCCATATTATCGCATTCCTTGACTCCCTGCATGACATTCTCATTCCCAATGACCAGAGGAATGTGCCAGGGTACTCCAGATATGTTGTCATATGGGACAACGTAAGTTTCCACCGGTCTGCTGTGGTCCATAATTGGTTTGACAATCACCCACTATTTCAAGTTCTCCCCCTTCCACCTTACTCACCTTTCCTGAACCCTATTGAGGAATTATTTTCGGCGTGGCGTTGGAAGGTGTATGACCGCCGACCCTACCAACGTTCAACTCTCCTCCAGGCAATGGAAGAGGCCTGTGGCGACATTGATGTGGAGGCATGCCAAGGCTTGATACGCCACTCAAGACGGTACTTCCCCCGATGTTTGGCAAGAAAGGACATCGCTTGCGATGTTGATGAGGCGCTGTGGCCAGATGCACATCGAAGACAGGATGGACTTTAATTTCAATATACTGTATTACTGTGTACAGTTCAATGATCTTGTAATCTTCAGTTCAAATAATTTTGTCTGATACTGTTATTGAGAATAAACTAATTTGTTTGTTTCCCCATTGCATTTGTGTCCATAGTCTATATTTACAGCATGTTACAAATTAAAATGCCAAAGACTCTAGATAATAGTGTTTTATGCTTAGCAACCAGTGTGTGGTTGGCATGTGGAAAGAGCTATTTATTTGGTGTTTGTGTGTAAAGTTGTGATGCAAAAATACAATTTTTGGCAGTGTTTGTTTTGAATTAAGTGTTTGCTTTTGCAAGAGATGTAAGATATTTAGTATTTTGTGTATGAGTTTTTGTTTTTTGTGTGTAGAGTTTCGACAAAGAGGGCTCTAGTTTCAGAAATTGTGTCTTAGCAATTGCAAAAAACTGTAGTACTGTATTCCAGTTTACTGTATTACTGTGCTACACTATATGGACTGATATCTGTATCCTTTCTGTCATTCAATATGCTTTTTCCTGACTGTTTCAGAGAGTCATGGAGCTAGATGCTGCTGAACACCAGCATGTTTATATATATATAGATGAGGTTGGCTTCAATCTAGCCAAAACCAGACGCCGGGGAAGAAACATCATCGGGCAGCGTGCCATTGTCCTTGTTTCTGGGCAGCGTGGTGTAAACATCACAATGTGTGCTGCAATTGGTCAGAATGGTGTCTTTCACCACCATGCCACTCTTGGCCCATATAACACAGCCCATATTATCGCATTCCTTGACTCTCTGCATGACATCCTCATTCCCAATGACCAGAGGAATGTGCCAGGGTACTCCAGATATGTTGTCATATGGGACAACGTAAGTTTCCACCGGTCTGATGTGGTCCATAAAGTTCTGCCCCTTCCACCTTACTCACCCTTACTTTCCTGAACCCTATTGAGGAATTCTTTTCGGCGTGGCGTTGGAAGGTGTATGACCGCCGACCCTACCAACGCGCAACTCTCCTCCAGGCGTTGGAAGAGGCCTGTGGCGACATTGATGTGGAGGCGTGCCAAGGCTGGATACGCTACTCAAGACGATACTTCCCTCGATGTTTGACAAGAGAGGACATCACTTGCGATGTTGATGAGGTGCTGTGGCCAGATGCACATTGAAGACAGGATGGACTATAATTTCAATATACTGTATTACTGTTTACATTACAATGATCATGTAATCTTCAATTAAAATAATTGTGTCTGATACTGTTATTGAGAATAAACAAATTTGTTTGTTTCCCCATTGCATTTGTGTCCATAGTCAATATTTACAGCATGCTAACTAGATAATAGTGTTTTATGCTTAGCAACCAGTGTGTGGTTGGCATGTGGAAAGAGCTATTTATTTGGTGTTTGTGTGTAAAGTTGTGATGCAAAAATACAATTTTTGGCAGTGTTTATATAGTTTTGAATTAAGTGTTTGCTTTTGCAAGAGATGTAAGATATTTAGTATTTTGTGTATGAGTTTTTGGTTTTTGTGTGTAGAGTTTCGACAAAGTTTCTAGTTTCAGAAATTGTGTCTTAGCAATTGTAAAAAACTGTAACAGTGGGGGTTCTCAGTGTATTGGTTCTTGATTTTAACAGACGGCTGATTGTGTTTGCAGAGAAGCCGGCCAGTCCTTTCTCTTTTACTTGAGGGTGGGAGTTTTGGAGAGGATGGTCAGGCTTGTGCATGTCCTTGATCAGCCTATCAGTGGCCGGTATTCTCTGTGCCTGGAGAACAGGGAGCTGCAATGGGACGCCCTTGAACTTTGTGGTTATTTTCACAGCCCTTTCCTGATCCCTGTCCATGGTGACTCGTTGTTTCTTTGCACAGCCCACAGGCAGTACACCCTCGTACTCCAGACATGGGCTAACTGCTGTGTGATAGACAGTGGTCGATTTGTAAATGGTGGGGTCTGTGACATCACAGAGCACCATTAAACCAAAGGGGATTGAAAGGGGAGATGCGATGGCTGTTTTACAAAGGGGATGGTGTTTGGCAATTATTTTAATAAGGTGGATGGCATCCTCTTGTATCCCTTTCTAATTGACCCCTGATTATAAATATCAACCAGGGGCCTGTATTACAAAGCCGTTTCACTCAGTTTTCTAACCATTGTGCTACAGTGCCCCTCCTGTACATAATCTCTGTCTCCTTACAATGTTGCACAGAACATTCACAGATGAAAGCCTGCATTACCCAGAGCAAACAAAGCTCTCGCTAATTACCTCGTCCATTTATGATGTTTCATATTCAGACGAGCAGAAATTAAAGGGAATACCTAGGAAAGTAAACTTGTTTGATGATAGCATAAAATACTGAAAAATGTGTTCATGCTTATTTCTATTGATTAGTGACATTATAATTGACAGTCACTTTGCCATATGATATACACAATTACAGAAAAACTTATTTAGTTCACTCAAGCTGAGCGAGGACTTAACATCATAAAGCCTAGACCACAGGTGTCAGAAACCCAACCTTGAGGGCTACAGCATCAGTTTTCAATATGCATCAGCATCAGTGATTCATTGACTGGATAAAGTTTCTGCCTTAACTGGCTGCTAATTGAAGGGACATCACTAAGTGGTAATACAGCTGTAACTGTGGACTGTGTGGATGTAACATCAGTCTGCAGCTCTTAGCATCAAATGCCGATTCAGCAGCTCCAGAATGCTGCTCCTCCATCTTCAGACAGAGATTGTACTTAGAGGAGAAGAGCATTGAGTACTCAAGTGATTACTTCACACTGGTTTCTTTGTCTATATTTCATCTGATCTGAGACTCTGACTCAGGCTACAGTAAATTCACACACTCCTATTGATTGAATAAAATTTGAGAAGAGATGTGCAGAGAATGTGCAGGTTAAACTATCTCCCATTTGACATGTTTAATGAAGTGTACTGAGAGCAGCTGATTGGCTGAACCAGTCTATGGGAAAACTATGATTGGCTGCTTCTGAGTGCAGAAGCTCCTCCCTCTCCATCTCCCTGACCGGCCCCTTATAGCTGGGTCCTGCTGAACTGTGGATGTACCCGCAGTCTGCATCTCTTAGCATCACCACCACATGCTGAATCAGCAGCTCCAGAGACTTTTAGAGCAAATGCAGCTCCTCCATCTTCAGACAGAGATTGCAGTGAGAGAATTAGAACATTAATCCTGCAGGATTCTATCCCCTCCCCCTGACACTCCCACCGCAGGAGTCACAGCGTCCATCAGCATTCACACATGGAGGAAGTGAGTGACTCTCTGGAGCTCTGTAATGTCTGTACTACAGACATCTGCAAAGCCTGACTTTACTCAGGAGCCTCCAGACTAAACAGCCAAAGCAGAGCAGCACCCACTGCCATTCACTGCTTCATTTACAGAGTGAATAACTCGTAATGTGAGCTGGAGCTCAAAGAAAAGGGTTCAACACCTTCCTTCACAAATCAGTTCCACAGGAGAGTCATCAGCTGTGGGTGGAGAAGCCCCTCCTCCAAAACAGGCCCCACATCCTCCCTAACTGCACTTTTTAAAAGCACTGATAGATCATTTAATTTAATCAATTACATCATGAGAGCCATTCAGCTGCTGAGACAAAACACAGATTTACAGAAAATATGTTTCCATGAGGACTGTTCTCTGCAAGATGAGTAACTCATCTTTTCTTTAATTGGACTTTTGTTAAATTACATTACATAACATATTAGGTATTTAGCAGGCATGATTATACAGAGCTAATTATGCCGCTTACATTATTTTTACATAGAATCTATTCATACAGGAGTATATTTATTGAAGCAAGTCAAGTTCCCGCCTAGAAATTGCCAAGTTCCTTATTAATCACACCACACTGCCACCATCAGAGGATGGATAGCATCTAAAGCATCCAATAATTCTTCCACATAATTGTTATATTCTGTTCTGAGGTGAGACGTATTATTTTTTGATGAGGTTGTTGAAGTGAACATAAAGACTGGCAGAAAAGAACGAGAATATATAAAACAGTGAACCTGTTTGAAAACCACATAAAATAACCGGTAAAATGTGTTTTTCTTCTTTTCATTAATAACTGAATATAACTGACAACCATATGAGAAAAACACTTTGAGAATTTTTTTATTATTTTGTTCCGCAAAACCTTTGATTGGCTTAGTGCATTGGCTCCTCCCTCTCCATCTCCCTGACCGGCCCCTTATAGCTGGGTCCTGCAGCCTCTCCTCTCCTCACACTCCAACCTGCTCATCTCTCAGCTGGACAGTAAGGGCCGTTCACACCACACACTGACAACATGCTGGGGACACTCTGCACTCTCATCACTGTGCTCTCATGTAAGAAGATTAATGTGTGTTTGTCATCATTGAGCTATGGATAAATAGTTTTGACAAAGGATTTGAAAATATGCTCTTCTTGTGTTGCTTCCACAGGTGTCAGTGGCCAGAAGGTTTAAACACAGAAACCCTCAGTGCTGAGTGTGAATAATCAGCAGAAAGCCACACTGGACTGTAATATTGCCAGAGATGAAGGATATTATGTTTCCTGGTACAAGCAGGTTTCAGGCAGTGCTCCTCAGTATGTGCTGCGTTTCTATCGCACTCTCAGCTCTCCTGATGAATATGGAGCTGGTTTCTCCTCCAGCCGCTTCACCTCCACAGCCCAGAGTAGCACAGAGTATCAGTTAATAATTACTAATGTGGAGGCAGGAGACTCAGCAGTGTATTACTGTAGCAAATGGGATAACTCTGCTAAAGAGTACGTATCACAGTGATTCACACCATGACAAAAACCTCCGAGCTTCACTTCTGCTTTAAAGCTGCTTAAGAAATCTCATCGTTTCTCCAGTAAAACAGGATCTCTCAGACCTGGAAGCCATTTCATCAGTAGAATAGTAAGAATACACAGTAGTATTTCTTCCCCAATATAAAAATATATATTCCATATTTCAGAATTGAATGCATTAATTAACTTACACAACAGGCTCCCAAACTGGACCAGAAGTATCAATTCGCTAACAAAAAGTAAAAAATAATTAAATTCTCAACTTGTTCAAAAATGAAAATCAAATATCAGTGTGTATTTGTAACATATCACATGTGCAAAAATACTGTTTACAAATGTAGATTCAGTCAAGGATACACATATTTCTGCAGCTCTGACTGTACATGCCTGATTCAAATATTACAAGTCTGATTAGGAAAAGAGGTTACAGAATTAAGTATATAATTAGTTGTTTTGCTTACTCCAGCTGCAGTAAAAGGGAGACTGCTTTTTAATCAAAATTATATTTAATATTATTCAATTATTCCCATAGATATAGTATTTAAAGAGTATTGAATAATTTGAATTCCCATTGGATTGCATTTTATTATACAGCACCTTGTGTGTCCTCATATCAAAGCACTTTACACTGAAAGAGGTAAACCGACCTCAACCTGCACCAATATGTAGGAAGCACTGGGTGATGCTGCACGGCAGCCATTTTGTATCAGACATCAGCTGTGGTGGATGGACTATTAAGCCAGTTAAAGAATCAATAACCTGGTCTGGTTTAAAAAGCAATCAGAGGGGTCACCAAAAATGTAAATATTATTTCACTGAATGAAAACAACTCTTTGTCAAATAGATTAAGATTCTGAGCTCCATCATTTGCCATCAGGGCCGTGCAGGTAAATGCAGAGCATTAGAGGGGCAGGGGCTCCAAGTGAAGAAAGGGCCACACAAGCCCAGATGTGCCGCTGAGATTTACATGTGGATTCTGATAGGGGATTACAGATGTGCTGTAGAGACTTACATGTGGGTTATCTTACAGAATTACAGATGTGCTTAGGATATTTATAGAAGATTTCTGGTTGGGAATTACAGATGTGCTCTTGAGATGTATATGTGGGTTCTGGTTGGGAATTACAGATGTGCTGTACAGAGTTCAGAGTTGTTTCCACGGTGTGTTTCAGTTCCCTCTTGCTGTGCAAGGGCGGCAGTGTGGTATAATGGTTAAGGAACTGGGTTTGTAACCGAAAGGTTGCAAGTTCGATTCCCAGGTCGGACACTGCCGTTGTACCCTTGAGCAAGGTACTTCACCTGCATTGCTTCAGTATATATCCAGCTGTATTAATGGATACTATGTATAAAAATGCAAAAGAAATGCTGTGTAAGTCGCTCTGGATAAGAGCGTCTGCTAAATGCCTATAATGTAATGTAATGTAATGTAATGTAATGTGCTCAAACTGAGCTGAGGTTTTTGTACGGCGGTGTACATCATCTGTATCACTGTGGTATTCGGCCAAGGAACTAAGCTGATTGTCACTGGTAAGTCTCTTTACATTTCTTTGAAAACTCTTTTCAATATGCAGATTTTCATGCCATTGTGATTTTTTGTCTGACATAAACTGTTGGATTTTAAAAGGTTTGATAATGTATCAAATGCAGCTCTTTGTGTATCTGATACAATTCACTGTTGAGATACAAGTTCCATGCTTCACACCAGAAAGAAAAGTACTTCTCAATAGGTGTTTAATTTGCTTCTTCTCATATTTAATTTTATATATATTTTTAAAAGCATAAAATACCATGTGCTTTGTTTTTAATAATCATTGTGTAACTTGAAATTAGTTTGGGGAAAAAAAGGTTTTCTGTAACAGTTTTCTGTGAAATGTGTTGTAGCCTATAACTATCATGTCATATTGACTTCGAAATAATACAGGGCAAGTTATTGTCCGTTGACTGCATTTTGAAAGATTTGCCTATATAAACCATTTTAATGAACCAATAATCTTTCACGGTAGCTAACAACTAAATGTAATTGTTGATTATTTGTGAGATACGTAGTTAGAAAGGCTATTCATCCACAGTATCTAAGATCGGTGACTGATTTATTTGAAACAATAATATGTATACTGGCTGCACAACATTGTTTGCAAATAACGTCGACTAATAGAAATTACCTGTAGCCTAGAGTAGAAAACGTCGTTCAGTCGAATTTTCAGTCACTTTAATGTTGGTGAAAATAATGGTTTACTGGATTGTTCAGTTGCAGAGGGTTGGGGTTTTGTATTGGATCTGTAGGATTCATAAAATATTCTGTTCTGCGTGTAGGCTGCCTTTAATTTGACATAACGCGTGTTAGCGGTCAGTATGCGAAGCCGATCACTGAGCCCAACAATTTCTTCTCTTTTTCAGACTCTGCTCTTGCTGCGCCTACACTCTCTCTGCTGCCTCCATCCAGCGAGGAGCTGAAGACAGATAAAGCCACGCTGGTGTGTCTGGCGCAGATGCCTGTTTGGTTCGCTGATGTCAGCTGGACATCGAACGGGAGTCCAGTTACTGACGGGGTTTTCACCAGCGCCGCCGAACAGAAACCCGACAAAACCTTCGGTTTGAGCAGCTTCTTAACCATCAAGTCCTCCGAATGGATTAGCGACCGCGTCTTTACCTGTATAGTATCTGCCGGGTCTAAAAAATCTGAGAAAAGTCTCAAAAAGTCTGATTGCAGTGAGTAAACTGTAGCTGTTATGTGACGCAATTAAATTTTTTATTTTGTTTTCATCAGCTTGCTTTTCTATCTGTCTTAGTTCTAGCGACCTATTGTCTGTGAAATGATTTATGGCAATAGCCTACCTTAAGAATATTTCAGGAGTAAACTTTCAAGTTTAACGTTTTTTCAGCCATTTAGGCTAATCCTTGAAAGGGTGTTTTTTTATCTTTCTGCTTGGGTCGTATGTAGGCTAGATCTTCAATAAAGACCGCTGCATGTTTAAAAATGTTGCATTGTATTAGTTTTTTGTGCATTTGTTTTTTACAGGCAGAAATATTACAAAATTAAATCAAGGCCGTGCTGTTTTTTAACAGTTCACTGATTAAATCTTTGTGTGAAAATTAGAGTGTGGATTTATCACACAACACAGACACTGTTTATCAGTATAAAGCAAGAGTCTGCAGCCCTGGCCATGGAGAGCCACAAGGTCTGCTGGTCTTTCTTTTTACTGCACTTACTAGTGCCATTAATCCTCATATTTTGTCCAGATGTTTGACATCTCAACAACCAGTTAACAAAAATTTTTCATCTTCCCACGAAATTACTTTTCCTAATTGGTTGGGATTAAATAGTAAACATGCAAAAAACATAATGCTATGTTTTCCAAAGTTCTATACACAGGTGGTGTGGTCATTTGTGGGTAGCTGTATAAAATGTAAGAAAATATTCTTTTTTTTTATTGCTCATTTTTTGTGGGTGATTCCGGTGTTTTTTAATACTCACAGATTTTTTATATTTATGAATAAAAGGGTAGCTGGGAGACACATGAAAGGTGACAGAAATTGTCAAATGTAATTGTAAATTAACACTTGAATTAGTCTGAAATGGGTCTGTGACGCATATTCCACGCCTGTACAAACCTGACTCACAACATTACTATCACATTCCTGCAATACTGTCACACTGCTACAATGTTACGGAAATATTAGGATAAGATTGTGTGTTGGTTGTTCAAGGGGTGCTTGAATGAGCTGGTGCTGCAGGTCGAGCCAAGCTGATCCAGCAGAGGGCGACATAGAGACAGCCTCGCGACTGAAACTGAGACACAGCTGCAGGATTTACACTCTTTATTTATAGCGCCATGCAAATGAGGGAGTGATTTTAGCTCCTTTCACAACTCAGAAGAACAGCCCCTTGTCTGCTTATAGACCTGCAGGTGTGAGGGGGGCTGAACCAGAGCCCAAGTAATGTTACTGTAATGTTGCGGCAACATTGCCATTTTGCTAAAGAAACCTATTTATAATGCTGTCTGTTACAGACTGGTATGTATGGGAAAGAGAGAGCAGTGTTGGCAATGTTCTCACAATGTTTCTCTCATGTTGCAACAACATTATCACACTGCTACAGCCAAAGCAAATAAAGTGAACATGCTGGTATGAAGAGGGGGTGCCAGAATGACTATGTTCTGCCAGTTATGAATATGTTCTGGTGGTATTTATATAGGGTTGCAACAATGTTTCACATTACTGGACATCAACAGACACACCAATGTCTGGTTATAGACCTGCAGGTGTGGGGAGGGGTCCTGGTCATTAACATTTACAGTCATTATCACACTGGGACTGTGTGGCAGTAACATTATGAGGTTGTGTGTGAGTGGGGTTGGGGTGGAGTAGCAGGTGGAAGCAGGAAGCAGGAAGCTGTGCCCATCACATCTGGGGATTTACAGTCACTGGAGGGGCAGTGGATTCCACACTCAAACTTCCTGTATATATAATCTGATTGTGTTTGTGTTTGTGTGTGCTGGTGTGTTGGTGCTTTTCTTCTTGTGTGTGAATGGGATTATCAGGGTCACTCCTGCTGCTGTTGCTGACTCCATACCTCTATTATGAGTGGGAGGGTCTCATTAACATCAGTCCCTGAGCTCCTTTTAAAACAGGTGGGACAGCCAACTAAACCAACTAAAATATAAATGGCATGATTCAGGCCTATTCAGCCGCTGAATATAACACAACACTGGCTATAACTTACTGGGAGCAACCATGCCACAGGAAGTGGAATCCACAGTACCTGTGTTCCAGCAAGACTTAGGGAGAGAAAGCACAACAGCTGGTCCTTTCTTTTCTAAATTTTCATTTTGAAAAAGTCATCATTACTTCCCCACATTTTGGCAAGTTGTAGCCTACAATCTACGTAGAGCATGAATCAATACAACAGCCCTTATTGGAGGTTCCAGGCCTGGTTCAATGTTCTCAGGCCAGCTGTACATTCCAGTGAAACACATCAACCAGTGTTATGAGCCTTTTTTTTATCATTAATTGTGATTGCATAGATTACCACGTTCACTATCAATTTATGAATACGATCCTGATTGTACCTAATGTAAATTATATATGCCTTGTCCATACGTTTCCAATGCCCATTTTCTCATCATAGAAAAGGAGAATTGCATATGTCTGAACAAAAGATACAGTAAATTTAAATTAAAAACACAAACTTTTCTCTCTAGTGCTACTATGGTGTCTTATTTTATGAGAAAACTGGAAAATAGATGTTAAAAATGTTTACATCAATAGCACTGTCAATATCATTAACATAAAATCTCATTAATAGTCATGAAATAAAAAATATTTTCACAAAACTGCAACTTTGTCAAAGACAAATTGACACCGATGATTTTTTTTTCCTGAAATCAAGTGACACCTAGTGGAACATTCTAGTATTGCAAATAACCAGAATTACAATTATTATTGTTAATCATTGTGCTTTTGGGTCCATATTTGGCAGCATTTAAATGTTATGATAAAATGTAATCTGTCCTTTACAGATAATCTGTACAGATTACAAGTCAAGTAAATTACTCTCAAGGGCAATAGTATAGCATAATTAGTCCCAAGACAAGAAAATGGGCAACAACAGACAAATATATGCGTTTTCCTCATCGGCTGATTGGTTGAGTTTGGTAAAAGCAGAATAATAAATGTGCAACATTTAAGCACAAGACAGAAAACTATTCATTTTATTTACAGGTCACAGTCTTCTTTTTAATTCATTTAAACACAGATTTTTCCCCACAATGTGTGATGCCCAATCGTATATGTAGGCTCGTCTCATTGCTGCAAGGTTTGAAAAGCCGATTCTCAGAGGCTTGCGCCGCCAACGGCCATTTCAGGTGTTGCTCCCCGCAGTCCACCAGCCTGGCTGCGCAGTCACCGTGCTGGAGTCACCGCGCTGGAGGTAAGCACTGCCTGCGCAGCTGTAGCGGGCAGAACGCAGACGCCGAACGGACCAGGGGAATTACCGCGAAGAGGGCGACGCGCCCGACGTTAGCACGATGAGCACCCCCAACAGTCACATGGTCACACTTCATTTTTAAAATGTACAAACAATACAATTCAACAGAATGGGTCACAGCTGCTACTCGCAAGCATAGACATAGCGAGAGCAGAAGAGGGAAGAATGTTATAATGCTCGGAGGTTGAGCAGTCAAAGGATATAGATGCTTGTATACCCTTGTATCTTTGGGGCTTTGCAGAACCTCATATCACTTATGCATACAACTCGCCTGCATCTATGCCCGTGTTACATTCCTCAGCATGTATAGCTCCTTCAGTTAAGACGGTTTCCAGGGCGTCCACCAAGGCCTCCGGCTTGACCAAATGCTTCTTTAGAGACGTCCTATCAAAGTCTTAGGGCTTCTGCATTGCCTGGCCATGAGGGGCAGTGTGGGTGCAGAACTGACTGAGGCAGGAGTCAAAATCCTCATTCTCCCATGAATGATTGGCAGTTCTTACAGTTCTGGGCCTGTAATTTGGGGCTGACTGTAGTAGGTCCATAAGGCTCAACGCTGGTATTTATGTAATTGGGATAAATTGCAAAACTCAGGCCTCGTGTTTTACGATGTTTGAATCAATGGAAATGACGACTGAATTACCTAAACCGTGTCAAATCGCCATACCATGTCCGATCTGTACTGGAATTAAACCATACAGGAGTCCTGCAAATCAAAGAGGATAAAATATTAAATATTACATTAAATGACTGTAATGATGTGCAACAGACTAAAGTGCATAAACCTAAAAAGGAAGCATCGTGTGTGTGTGTGTGTGTGTGTGTGTGTGTGTGTGTGTGTGTGTGTGTGTGTGTGTGTGTGTGTGTGTGTGTGTGTGTGTGTGTGTGTGTGTGTGTGTGTTGCGAATTTCCATAGGCTACTGGCTGACATTTGGAGCCTTTAACATGTGCAAGCTTCCACAAGAAACAACAGGAAAGGAGTTTGAGACAGACAGAAACTTGTCTCCAAATATTTCATCTTTGGCAGAAATGCTTTGAATTCACATGGTCAAGTCAGCATGGAGCTGTGGGGCAGCACAGCACAGCACAGCACAGCACAGCACTGCACACAAGTGTTATCCAATCAGATTAAGTAAATTCCATGACATCACCTCGCTGCTCCTCAGCTCCCGTCTCGGAGGGGAGGTGGGACGTTTCTCCTCATGGGCATTCTGCAATTTACTGATGAGAAACTTCTTATCCTGCCCCTCCTGTTGACAGGTGAAAAACACAGGTAAGTACATCCTCAATCTCGCCCCGTTGCTCCAAGCCGCACCAATTAAACATAAACCCACGGCTGCTGGGTGGCTCATTCGGTTAAGGCACCACACTGTGGCGCACGGATGAGCCCCACGGTCTCGGAACGAATCCGGACCGAGCGAGTGCTGTGGCCGGTAGCTCCACGGAGCGATGCGCGATCGCGCCGCCCGGGGTATGGGTATGAACGTTATAGCCACATATTAACGTTATAGCCTCCTCCGACTCCACTCTGTGAGGTTAGCTATAGTCTGCGGTGTGAAAATAAGCAGCCGTGTGACATCACATGTTTCGGCGGCGTCGGTCTACACTCTCCCGGATCGGCAGTGGGGTTCGCGCATGAACGCTGCTGTGGTTGCAGACGACTGGCCATTCAAAATTTGGGTGGGAATCGGACATGCTCAGCTCCATGTTTGGCGCCGAATAAAAACATAATAAACAAAATAAAACCAGAGATGGAAATAAGACTCCTAGCGCATAGCACGTTCAACTAGCACAGGTGTTGTTACGTAGGTTAGTGTACCACCAACAAGCAGGTTCCTCCCAGTGTGTTAATCTGCTTCTAAAAACATCTCAACTGGCTCAACCCGCCACACATAGAGACCGCTTTGAGGCTCACATTCTCAATCTGCTCCTGCAGAAGCACAATGATTTTCCGCTGTCCGTCCACAACCTGGGTGTGGAAGTAAGTGATGATTCTGAAAGACAGGAGGAGGTGAGAACAACAGTAGCGCTAACAAAGCAACTTATTCTCCTCCGTCTCGGACTTCCATCTGAGGCGTGTCGCTGGTGTGAGCGGGCGGAGTCCGAGGGACCCCCCGTGGGGCCGGGTACTTACAGGAATATCCCCGCGACGACAAACAGGAAAAGGGGGTTCTCCACCAGGTAAATGTGCACCCAGGTGAGCCAGGCCAGGTTGGGGTGGGCCCCAGTCAGCTCCGCAACCCAGCTCTTCCCAGACATGAACATGGTGGAGAGGCCCCTGAAGGGCCCGCACTCTGCGGACGGCTTCAACCTGGGGGGGCGGGGGGAGGGGCAGGGGCAGGGGATCAGGCCAACAAACCAGGAGTTCATTCACACACATGCCAGCCTTAAAATGGTGGTTACATGAGAAAATGAAACCCTGTGTGAGTGCGTGTGTGTGTGTGTGTGTGTGTAGAACATCCATATCTGCACGTACAGGTATGTATATGCATATATGTCCATCAATATATCTTTACTGTCCCCAAGAAGACAATTTGGTTCCAGGTTTAAAAAAGTAAAAGAAAAAACAACTACGCAAAAATACAACACAACAATTGGAAAGAAATACAATCATTTAAAAAAATGAGGGCTACAGTTGCTTGCGCTTAAAGGGTTAGAGGGTCTCACGTGCACACGGTGTACGTGACGGACACGGCAGCCCCCAGGAATGATGGGAAACAGAGCAGGGAGATGAAGAGCGTGCTCATCTGACTCGCCCGCCACGGTCTCCTCGGAGCTTGGCAGTTTATCATCAAGCTGGTCTGGGGGCACAGTTAAAACAAACCCTTTCACTGAGATGAGAGCACCCCCTAGTGTCTCTGTCCCAGACCTACCCCACTGTGCCCGAGTGAATGGGGGAGAGGAGGGGGAGGAGCTACCTTTTTCATGTAAAATAACAGCAGCAACTTGATGATCTGCACAGCAGGAAGCAATGGACTGAAGAGCACACCCAGCCTGGAGGAAAGAGAGACACACACACACACACACACATATAACCTTAACACGCACTAACCCCAGTAAAACACACAAAAAACCTTCACGCACTTTTTCTGACTGACCCTATACAAACACACAAGGGACTTTAACGCTCTCTGATTACCAATCTAGACTGGTGAGAACCATGGAGATCTTCACTGATCTTCAACACCACTGATAGAGGGGAGGGGCTTAGTTTACGCTCTGCACTGTGGTCAGAGAAGGAAGGGTGTGTGGCTAACTTTCTACACTACAGTGACAGAAGTAGTGGGAGTGGCTACCAGTCTACAGTCTATAAAAGAGCATGGTGGCCTTGGTAACGGTCTACACTGTCAGGGATGGATGTGGCTGGTGGGAGAGGACTGGTTACCAGGCCAGAGTCTGGCCGTAGATAAGCTCCAGCACATTGCGGGCAATGTCAAAAACAGGCTTCCGCTTCCTCCTCAGTACTCTCTGTGAAAACAGCCTGCAGGTAAGAGTTTGAGAGAGAGAGAGAGAGAGAGAGAGAGAGAGAGATATAGAACGATATATAGAGAGAGAGAGCGAGAAAGAGAGACTGTTTAGTGATAAAGTGAAGCCATACAGGCACAGAGTGCCTAAAGTAGATCAAGAGAGAGTGAGAAAGAAAGAAGAAATTTGTGCTTACTTCCAGAGGAATTCCCCAAACAGCGTGTCCAGTATGGTGAATATGAAGTCCATCAACAGGAACCGATACAACTCTTGCCCCACGTAGCTCTCCCAGCACTGCGGACCAACACACACACGCACACACGCACACGCACACACACACGCACACGCACACACACACACACACACACACACACACACACACAGCACTCTTGACCAGTCAGCTCAAAACAGACCGGCCCTCATAACCGCTGTCTGAGTCTTAATTTTGACTGTATATTTCAAACTATTATCTATGCAGCTGAAACTCAAAACTGTTCTCATTTTCTGTGAATAAGGCTTTTGAAATAAACCTCAGAAAGCATAACATGGGTACAACCGTGGAGCTAGTTCCTTAGGTGAACCGAAGATTTGGACAATGAGAGTAGCTCAGGTAGATACGACATGAACAGGTGACTAAACTGGAAAAAGGAGCCGGTTGGCTCAGGTGTGTTGGACACTCAGGTAGCAGGTGACTTACATGCAGGCCGAGACTATCCGGGTCAGTAGCGATCTTTCCCAGCCAATGGTAACAAAGCATTCCCAAAACACTAACTTTTAGCAGCAAGTTCCTGTAAAAATAAAAGTATTGGTGGACATAGACTCGCATTGGCCCCAGACAAGACTGGGCTGTCCAGGAACATCTTCCAGAAAATTTAATAAAAACATCTTCCAGACTCTTCCATAAAAATATCATCCAGAACATTTTGTAATATTATCTTGCAGACAGAACATTCTAAATAACCGTGGTTATGAAGCGCTTGCTGCCGAGATACGTATGGGAATTTCCTATCATTATAAAAAATCTAAAGAGCTGAGGTTCCAATGACACTTTCACATTTCAAAAAATATAAAACACGCAACATATAATGATGTACACACGTTAGGGAGTTGTCTTCACTGCAACAACCATTAAAGTCTTAAAATAAAATAAAGGTTTGGGGGGATACCTTCACATTTTGGGAAACAAATGACTGTCGTTTGTGTCCACAATGATATAAAAAGCTGCTCCTTTTTGGCGTTGCAGTTCTGACATTTACCTGAAGATGGCGACGTAGGCGCGGACGCTGGGGGAGTCGTACTCCTCCATCCAGGCCACAGTGTTGAAGAAGCCAGGCAGCAGAAGGTTCATACTGGACACGACCACAGGCAAGGCTAGCAGACGAGCCTCGTCTTTAAGAGACACTGAAATCCCTGAGCTCACTTGCTGACGGTGCTGATGGTCCTGCAAGACAGGCTCTCTTACCCAGAGTCATTTACAACATAGTGCATACAATGTAGATCAGTGGTGCCCAATCATGTGCCATGGAGGGACTGTGGAGGGCCGAGAGTATGCAGGTTTTCATTCCAACCAATCACTACATCTGCTGATTTCACCGATTAGTTCCCTCCCCTCTGGTTGAAGGAATGTTAATTAGTGAAATCAGCAGGTGTAGTGATTGGCTGGAATGAAAACCTGCATACTCTCAGCCCTCCATGGCACATGATTGGGCACCACTGGTGTAGATGAACACCACTACAGATACAAAAATTGACTAACACAATCACAGTCGCATGCAGGCAAACACCCACACCCGCACAGACACACACACACACACACACACAAGCACATACATGCACAGACACAAAAACAATGTAACACACAATATAAGCCAACAAGTTATCATTATCACACACACACACACAGGCACGCGATGCACACATACACATACACACACATGCACTCGCACAGATACATGCACGCACACATACACATACGCACACTCACACACGCACGCGCACACACTCTCATGCGCACTCATACACTCACACACAGTCATCCTTTTAAGACAAAAGGCTAGGTCATGTGAGGCATAAATAAGCCGATTCCACTGAAAGGGGAAGTGCCATTCAGCACAGTCCCAATCCCAGCATGCTCTGGGTATCACAGGTTTCTCTGTGATAAACACTCTTGGCTGTGTGTCACCCACGCGGAACAGCCCACACTTAAAAAATGCTGATCTCAGACGGGTTTTCACAGAGCTGACCACATAGCAACGGTTTTGCCAAGCAACGAAAGTGTCACATGGTTGAAGCGGTCTATGTGTGTCTCAGTTTCAATTAATTGAGACGTATTGGCTCCAGGCTGTATTTGTTTCTGGATTAGACAATTACACAAACTTTCCTAAACTATACTAAAGTAGTTTATGATTGTTGTCATTACTAAAGCTAAACACAGAGACTAATCTAAGAGGAGTGTTTGGAACAGAAAGGCTTTTTGAGTGGATCTACCGGCATAAGTAAGTACATGCAAGTATTTATAACAGAAATTTAATGAGATTGTAATGCACATACACTGGGCCTGTAGTACACGGCTACTCAACCCAGGTCCCAGAGAACCACAGCGCATACACAGCTACTCAACCCTGGTCCCAGAGAACCACAGCGCATACACAGCTACTCAACCCTGGTCCCAGGGAACCACAGCGCATACACAGCGACAACCCTGGTCCCAGAGAACCACAGCGCATACACAGCTACTCAACCCTGGTCCCAGGGAACCACAGCGCATACACAGCTACTCAACCCTGGTCCCAGGGAACCACAGCGCATACACAGCTACTCAACCCTGGTCCCAGGGAACCACAGCACATACACAGCTACTCAACCCTGGTCCCAGGGAACCACAGCGCATACACAGCTACTCAACCCTGGTCCCAGGGAACCACAGCGCATACACAGCTACTCAACCCTGGTCCCAGGGAACCACAGCGCATACACAGCTACTCAACCCTGGTCCCAGGGAACCACAGCGCATACACAGCTACTCAACCCTGGTCCCAGGGAACCACAGCACATACACAACCCTAGTTTCAGAGGGTAACAGTGCCTGCAGCACAATTCAACCCCAGTACTGGAGATTAACTTGGGGTTTGAGATAATCCTGGAGGAGAGTGTCTGCCAGTAAATAAATACTCCAGCTAACCTGTAAGCCTTGCAGGTTATGAAATTGACACCCACCACCAGACAAATGCTGGTAAAGTTTTGATTGTGGCTGGTAAGAGTTTCTACTCTAGCAGCCACTTTGGCAGGTAACCAAGCAGCTTGTGTTATATTGTAAAAGGTAATGTGGCTGGTAACATCGTGAAAATGGCTGGTGATTTTTAGAAACCACTAGCCACTCTGGCCAGTGGCTGAAAATTAATTTAATTCCCTGAATCCATGTAGTAACTTAATGACAAAAAAACAAAACAAAACTATTTTAAAAAACGTGGCTATACAGCATGCTCTATTACATTAGTTACACATCATTACATGTGAGTGCTTATTCCTTCAGAACCTCAGCCTTGTCCTCATCCAAGAGATTGGGCATTTCAAAGGGTCACGACACCCAAAATCTCACACCCCTAAGCCCCCCCTCACCTCGTACAGGTACTGGGAGAAATAGAAGACAGAGAGGGCGCACACCAGGATGCTGGCCAAGCACATGGTCCAGGCCAACGCATGCACAGCCAGCCAAGCAAGCCTCTGGGCCAGGCCCTTCTGCACTTGCCTGCAGTTCACCTCTGTGAGCAGCTCCTGAGAGAGAGAGAGAGAGAGAGAGAGAGAGAAAAAGTGAGAGAAAGTGAGAGAGAGAGAGAGAGAGAGAGAGAGAGAGAGAGAGAGAGAGAGAGAGAGGAAGAGAGAGGGGGAGAGGAAGATAAAAAGAGAGGGGGAGAGAGAGAGAGAGAGAGAGAGAGAGAGAGGGGGGGAGAGTGAGAGAGGGGGGAGAGAGAGAGAGAGTGAGAGAGGAAGAGGAAGAGAGGGGGAGAGGGAGGAAGAGAAAGGGGGAGAGGGAGGGAGGGAGAGAGAGAGAGAGAGAGAGAAATTGAAACTTTTAACCATCACTGTATTCATTTATTTTATATTAGGATACATTAAGTATTAGAATTTTTTCTATGCTCTTCATGCCTTAATTAGAGAGTGATAGAGATAGCCACAGAAAGAGAGAGAGATGTTTGAGAAAAGTACCAGAGTTAAAACCTTCTGCACATTATGCGACAGCCTGCCATGAATTAAGAGAAAAAATTCATAAATTAACAATCTGATCAGTTCTAGCAAATTGTATTTTATTTTTATTCATTTGTATTTTATTTATTTATTTTTGTGTAATTATAATATTTTTGTCTATTTTATTTTCACTCTACTTCTTTTAATTTTGGATTTATTTATTATTATTATTATTTTATTTATTTATTAACTTTATCCACTTATGTAATATGTGATTAATATAAGAACATATCATCACTTACTGTACCATATGTATATATTAATTAATTAATTTATTATTATTATTATTATTATTATTTTCTATAAATATGTGTTGTACATTGTACTGCTTTGGCAACAATGATTGATTTACATTTATGCCAATAAAGCCATTTGAGAGAGAGAGAGAGAGAGAGAGAGAGAGAAAGAAAGAGAGCTGACTGACTGTAGGAAAGCACTGCCACTGATTGGCTGGTGAGAGGTGAGGGGTCATACTCAAACACAATACAGTGGTCACCCAGACAACAAGAAAGCATTGGGCTTTTCTAGTCACTATCGATGAATTCGGAGAAACACCGTTACCTTCAGCTGTGTACAGATGTTGTCAGACTGCAGCTTCACAGAGGACGTCTTGACGACGTTGAAGTCCCAGGAGCAGAAGGCCTTCACAGTCAGGTTCCCTCGGGACTTCCCTACGCGGAAACTCTGCCCAAAAGACTTGGACATGCTGAGGAAGCAGAGCAGACGGATGAACCAACATGACCACCTTCGCACCTTCACACATCGCCCCAAAAACTGCATATGAACACTGACCCAGAGAGAGAAAAGGAAGAATGGGCGGGGCAAAAGAAGAACACTGCCTTTTGTGGGGTAGGTTGTACGGCACACCTGTAGACGAGGATGATGCACGTGACGATGAAGGCCCCCCCGGTGGTGAAAAAGTAGGCCGCTGGAATGTTGTAGGACGTCCGCTGGGCACCGCCACCCCTCCCACAGCCGGCTGGATCAGCAGCCCCACCGCCGGTGAGGTTCTGCCACGGTCGGCAGGCCTCGCTCAGCGAGGAGTTCGTGTAGTAGCCGTAAAACATCACGCTCTCCGTGAAGTAGCCCTGTGGAAAGTGGCTGGAGGTTACCCGGGCAACAGAGGTGCTTTGTCTTGCTCATGCCCCCATCACATGGCAACTTACATTTAGAGACAATGAGACATTATTAATGTTATACTGCTGGGTAATTATCCAAAGCAATTCAGGTAGGGGCAAGTACTGCGATCAAAGGTACAATAAAAATGTACCGGCTGGGAATCAAACCAACAACCCTCTGGTTAAAAGAACACTTAATTTTAGGTGCACATTTGATGGTGGGGTTTCCGATCTCCCTCATAGGCTATGTGTAAAAAGGGTCATCCAACCTATCAATGTGCCCAGGAAACAGTGACTCTGTAAAGACCATAAGACCTTGTGTGGGACGGACGCGGACGGAGGTGGGTGGAAAGAGGGATGCCGATCTCCTTACCCCGCCCGTGAGCAGCTCCAGGCCTGTAAAGCTGACATCAGCAGAGCCAGCAGGTGGAGGGTTCACAGCCTGGGGGATGACCAGGAAGAAGCCATTGACGAAGAAGAGGAAGACGTTGAAGAGCAGCAGGGTCTTCAGGAAGACAAAGTAGGAGAGCACGCCCGTGCCGAAGCGTCCGCCAACAGTCTTTAGCGCAACCTGCCACAGCTGCAGGGACTGCAGGACGGACAGCCAGCTGCACCAGCCGTGCTGCAAGGCCTGACGACACACACACACACACACACACACACACACACACAATAAACTGTACTAAAGTACTTTGTGCTTTCTACTGCAAGAAACAGTGTAAACCACAAGACCAGTATAGACATGATGTTCAGATCGTGTGCATCATAGTTACCATGCGCACTGCAGTACCAATGTAAGCGGAGAGGTGCATGCTGGGTAACACTCACAATGATGACGTAATATTTCACGCGGCTGAAGCAGGAGATGGCTGCGCTGGAGAGGGGGCGTTTTCCCTTGGAACTGCACGCCAGCTTTCTGGGAAGAGGTTTCCATAGAAATCAGAAGATGTTGAGACAATTTTACAATCTCTCTTTGGGAAAAACTGGGCCCCTATTTTGCAAGTCTGACTCATCACTTGCAAGAAAGAGGCGGAAGTCACCCCACTTGGGTAGGTACACCCGCAGGGTGGCTTCTGGCTTGCATGGCTACAGTTCCCACAGATTGGCCACATTACCTACGTATGCAAGGTCAACGGACTATGGCACTGGTCCCCAACCCTGTTCATGGAGATCTACAATCCTGTACATTACATGACATTACAATAATTTGGCAGATGCTTTTATCCAAAGCGACATACAATAAGTGCATACTGAAGGCCATTGAAGTGACTACAAAGCACAACTTTCTCACAACGTAGGAGCTATCCCTAGTAATGAACATAGAATAGTACACACAGACAGCTGTACATTCGGAATTATAAAATAAAAAACTAGAAATATCCGCCTTGCGGTTGTATGCCTCCACCAACAAGTCAAGTTGCAGTTTACATCCATGTCTGTCCAGACTCATACAATATATGTAGTGAAGACTTTGAAGGAATGTAATTTAAAAGGTATGAAGTGTATTTATTGGCGAAATGGAAGGTATCACTATATTGACATGCATGATTCCAGGGAAACATTTCCAGTGAAAAACATGCTGTCTTCACGTAGTGTGATGTCACAGTAAAGTTGACCTCTGAACTTTTGGATATAAAATGTCATCACTTCATAATTTTATCCTATTAGACATTTGTGTGAAATTTTTTCATAATTAGCGTAGGAATGAGTTATGGCCAAAAACGTCTTTTGTGAGGTCACAGTGACATTGACCTTTGACCTTTGA
The DNA here is from genome assembly GCA_022702515.1 of Ilyophis sp. 1 JC-2022. Lineage (NCBI taxonomy): Eukaryota > Metazoa > Chordata > Actinopteri > Anguilliformes > Synaphobranchidae > Ilyophis > Ilyophis sp. 1 JC-2022. Next base: position 98,510,180 of record CM040394.1, read on the forward strand.
CCACCAAAATCTAAACAGTTCATTCTTGAGTCCAAGTGGACGTTTAGGCCAAATGTGAAAAAATCCCCTTAAGGCATTTCTGAGATATGGCGTTCACGAGAATGGGATGGACGGACGTACGGATGTACGGAGGCATAAACATTTGCCTGTAGCCTGTAGGTTTACATTTGAACCCTAATTTGGCACACTTTATTCTACTAATTAGCAGCTCAATGAGATCCCTGGCTGTTGAATGAAGTACGGCTTTCTTAGGGTTAGAGTGAAAAAACTACAGGACGGTAGGACTCCAGGAACAGGGTTGGGGACCACTGGACTATGGTAAACACAACAGCGGATTCTAGCGCACTTATTCTTATACATTACTCGATTTAAAGAGTGTTATCCTTTCTTGTGCAGTGCTATTGCCCATATTTAAAATAGAAAAATAAGCACTTTGTTGTCAATTCTGGATATGATAATCTTCTAAATAAATTAGGAAATTAAATAAATGGCATTTAGCAGATACTCTTATACAGATCAGCTAACACTGATTCTATTTTTACATACAATCAATTTATTCAACTGGATATTTAGTGAAGCAACTCGATTCAATCCTACAACCTGAGTTAGAAGACCAGTTTCATAATCCTTCTACTGCACAATCAGCCTCCCTAAAATAAATCTAATTAATACAAGCAGTGTAATCTAATCAGCATAATAGTGTCTTTCAGTGGCCCTCTCGTTCAAAAATACGAGTAGCAAGCAATCAGGAGCGCTCGAAGAATGTATACCTCAGTTAAGCACACAGGGTTGCCAGATTTACATTTAGTGTGGCTGGTCAAAATAAGTAAAGAGGCAACCCAGGACTGGATGGGAGGGAAGGCGGGGCTTACCTGAGTTCCCTCTTCTCTGCCATATTGATGGGCATGGCCCTAAGCATGCGGACACGGACGCCGGCCGTCAGGGCCCGCAGGTTCCTCACCAGCTGATCCCTCTGGTTCTCTTACAAAAAAGCACACCCAAGGAAATAAGCTTAAATATTTAAGTATCCTTTTCTTAAGGTTACTTCTGCACTTTGCTCTGGAAGTTGCTCTGAATGAACGCAATGCATAAAAACAAATAAGTAAATCATTTTGAGGTTGACATTTTTTAAACGCGTTTTCCCTTTGTTACATTGAGCTTGAGTTCTCCATGTTTTGCTTACGTATGCGCATGAAAAACGTGCATGTTAATTCGCAGTGAGATGATTCCACAACCGTATATGACATGGGAACAGCTCGGTTTGCTCTCTCCTCCATTCTAGGAACTCAGGGCTGCAGTGTCCCCATGTACTTAAGAAAGGAAGTGTCCTGCATTGGTTAAGAAAATGGGCCTGTAATTAAGGTTCAAGTCCCAGGTACGGCGCAACAGCTCTGACTGAAATACTTGAGCTGTACCGCTGCTCTTCCACTGCAGTAAAATACCCGGCTCTGTGAAGAGGGCAGCATTTCTTTTACGATATTTATAAGTGAGTTAAGTTATACTTTATTGACATGCAACGTAATATGTCCTCTGCATTTGACCCATCCTAACTACTATACTTAGGAGCAGTAGGGAGTGCCAGTCTCCAACTCCAGTGCCTTGGTCAAGGGCAATGGCAGGAGTATGCCCAACCAGACATGCATGTCTTGAAAACGGAGTACCCGGAGGAAACCCACGCGAACATGGGGAGAACATACAAACTCCACGCAGAGAGGACCCAAACCGGGATTCAAACCCAGAACCTCGTTCTTGCGAGAACCACCGCACCATTTATTATCTGCCCAGCGGGAGGCTCACCTTCCTCCTCGGAGTCCGCCTCCATACGGTAGCCACGGATACTGGGCCGGGCGGAGCGGGAGAAGTCTCGGATGGAGGGCTGGCTCTGGCGACGGAGACGAAGCTGCATGGTGCGATTGTAGTACTGGGAGATGACGGCATTCTGGCAACGTCCTGGGGCGGAGAGGCAGATCGGTGTGTTACCCTGGAGATTAGGACCCTGGACACTGAACAAAGACCGTCCTCGCCAATCTTCTGAATTCCAAAATCATACGCATTCAATTTGAGCCATATCTGGGAATATTCTGGAAATGAAGCTTTAAAAATGCGTCAATGATGGTTTGAATAGCACCCCAGTGCACTTAACATCTGCTAGTCTTACTCAGCCTGGCAAGTCAAGGCTTTACAAAATTTGTAAAAGAACAAATTCGCATAAAATTTGCATTTAAAGAACAAATTCACCAACCCTATGGTGTTTTTAAGGGAGTCCCTACCCTCCACCGTCTTTATAAAACCCTTCCACAAAATGAACTGTCACTAGACAAAACATGAGCATGGCCCCGACTTAACGTACAGGTCTATCATTCACACAGGGGCCCAGTGAGGAACACAAGCCTTGTGACTGTTAGATTACTCGCACCATGCAGTTCCATAAATGACATCACAACCTGACACCACAAGAAAGTCAGGAACCATGAAGTTTAAAAAAAACAACAAAAAAAACGGCACTGTTGTTCGATAATTAAAAGTATGTTTATTAGCCACAGAGATGGACCCTTTGGGCTTGACTCGATATTAGATACTCTCTTACAGGGCTCTACGCTAAGGATCACGTGTTCCTAAGCTGAAAACGTTACAAGCACACTAATGCATCCCAATTAGTAGATGAGCTTTCACACTTTCACACACCATCCAAGTGCACAGCCTTCTGGTAAGACCTTCACGATGGCGCTACGTGGTGCTACTACAACAGAGTTATAGTATGACAAAATGAACATAAGACGGCTGTGAATGTCAGGTTATGAACATCTATAAGAAGTCATTAAGATGATCGTAAGAGCCTCACCAATAGTTCGGCTGGGCATGGAGCACAGAACCCGCTGTGTGGCCGAGGACCATCGCGCCCTGACCAGGGGGTTCATCTGCCTGCCGACCAGAGGACCCCGGCCTCGCTTCCTCGCCAAAAAGGCCTGGTCATCTGTGTAGATAGAAATCTGAGTCAATCACCTTTAAAGGCGACAGGAATCGACCAGTTAAACCGGCTAGCCAAACAAGGAGTCAATCGATCCCATTGCTGCTATGCCAACTGATACCAGGTAGTCCAGTGGTGTAGCAGGGTGAATGAGTGAGTTACAGAGTGTGAAGGTGAGTGAGTGAACACGATGTGTGTGTGAGACAGAGCGAGTGAGACAGAGAGAGCGAGAGAGACAGAGAGAGCGAGAGAGACAGAGACAGAGAGAGAGAAGGGGGTAGAAGAGAAACAGCCCAAGGCCCAAACGTCCAGCCGCCAGTGAAAGAGAGATGAGGGAGGGGGCAGGGGAGATTCCAGAGATTTAGAAGAAGCCCTGTCCCTGTGTCTCACACACCTCCACCTCCACCTCCACCTCCCCCCTCCCCCTTCCCCCCTCCGAGAGCTTCAGCGGGTCACAGGAAAAACAGGAAGTGGAGGCGTGTGCGAAAGGGCGCTGGGGATGCTCCGCCCAGTACCGCCGTCCTGCTCCTCCGTCAGGTCTTCCATCTCTACGGCCTCCCCCGAGCTCGGGCTGGCCTCCTCGATCAGTGGGCTGAAGGAGTCGTGGACCACGCGCTCGTCCGCAGGGCTCCTGGGGGAAAAAAGGACGGACATCCGCTGACCAACAGCGCTGGGTCTGGCCGAAAAAAAGAGAGCTAAAAGCGATTCTGAAAATATGACAGAGAACGAGGGGACGGCAGACTTACCTTACACACACACACACAAACAGAAACACATGTTCTTGGCTACTACACCAGGACAACGCACACTTATTGCACAAGTAGTCCTCACTGCTCTTAACCCATTGAAGAGTAGGTTCTTTTCTGGAGTATATTTTTTTCCAAAATTCTAAGTTAGTGTTCTAGAACTCCATTGCTTTCCAATACCATTAGTGATTGTTAAATCAGCATTAGAATGTTCAGTTAAGAACATTCTAATCACATATCACAGGGTAGTAATGATAGTACAATGGTGGGAGGGTTTTGTAAAAGGTTGCAGGTGCAGGTTCCCAGGTCAGGTAGGTGTTCCCTGTATGTTACCCTGAAGGTACTTAACCTGAATTGCTATATATCCATATGCATGCTAAATGGGTATTGTAATGTAATAAAATGCTTGAAGTTGTGTAAGTCGCTCTGGATAAGAGCGTCTGCTAAAATGCCTATAATGTATAATGTATAAATATTTGTGATCTTACACCTTAAAGGGTTGATTTGTTTATCAGACAGCGGTACCCAGGCTTTCTATATTGGTAGAATTTCACAGTGCAGTTTATCCACTGAGACCACTGGATATGTGGGTCTCTACCACAATTCCCCAAGCAGGAACACCATATACAGTCCTGTCTAAAAGCTACAAAGGTCTCAACTCCTTCCTCCACCCACCCACACACACACACAAACACACACACACACAAAACAAACAACCTATCATTACCTCATAATCCTCCACAGATCTCAATAGATCTCTGGCAGGTGTTAGGGTGTCAGACTACCCCTCACTTATTGGCACAATAGGCGATAAGGTGAAGCAGTTCAGGTGGAAAGTTTGGTAAGGAAGAAACGTCATCTATCACTTTACATTACATTGAGATTCAATTCCACCTTAAACCTCAGTGAAAGAGCCCAGTTCTCATCAACATGAAACTCCTGCCTTCATTGTCTTAGATTTCTTTGCTTGTTTCTCTACTGCCCTCAACACACCATGCGGTTAGCCCTTACGTCTACCTGTGACATCATAACCAACCGCAAAAAGTGGTGTCGGGAATTAGTCCCGTGAAAAAATCTGAAAAATAAACATTCTTTTCCACTTGCCATTCCCTGCAAGACACAAGACGACAACAAAATATGAAATTAAGATGAGAAAAATGAGGTTTCAAGCACTGCGCTGGATGTTGAGTCAGGAGGAGAGGCCTGTGTGACAGACTGAGCTCATCACTGCGACGAGTAAACTCACTCCAGCCCCGCCTCCATGCGGTGTGGGTTCAGATCGTAGCCGATGCCGCGATCCATCCTTCTCGTCCTGTCCGTTTGTCTTCACCTGTCAATCAAAATGGGTCAGCAGAGGGTCAACAGCACGGCCCCTTTGCATCCAACCCAGGTCTCCGGCCAGTCGTGGCTTCTGTTCTGAGAAAGAAATAGGGAGAAAGTGGCATAAACAGTGAGCGAGAGAGAAAGAGAGAGAGAAACATTCCTGGTCAGTGCTGGGGTCTGGCAGGTAATGGGAGGCTGCAGCCCTGGTTTCTGCGAGTACCAGCTAGTCTCGACATACCTGTTTACACTTTTTGAATTCCTGCAGTGAAAAGCGCACTGTGAGCCCCTGGCTGGCCTGCGAGGACTCTTCTGAAGAGTACCCACACACACACACAAACACACACACATACACACAGTGTGTACGCACAGAAAGTGTACCCACCACATAAAGAGTACCTCCACACACAATACCATGCACACACAGACACTGCATAACCCCTATAGATAGCACCCCCCCCCCCCCCCATACAGATGCTGAATACCCCCTACAGAAACCATACCCCCTGGGTATGTACTGAGATACTGAGTCAACAAATGCTATACCTGTACCTATATCTTTTTCAAGGGTAACAGATTCCTTCTCTTTTTCACCTTTTATCAACTGAAATCAATTGGAGGGTGCAGATCACCACGAACCTCTAGCTACCTGATGTGAGATTTCATAGATACATACCCAGAATAAAAACACACCAAAGCAAGTGTATTGTTTGTTCCAACATATCCTGTAGGCTTATTTGTACCTTTGTGTGTGTATGTTAAATTGAGCTCATATCTTGTGAGCATCTTAAGAGATCTGTTGCAGTTCCAAATATGGTAATGCCCCAATATGGTTTATTATGTTTAACTTGCCTCTTCCGCTCGCAAACATCAGCCTTTTAGGATAAACCGGCACCCAGTCCTCGCAACCCCTTCTGACCCCCAGACCCAACCCCTTCTGACCCCCAGACCCAACCCCTTCTGACCCATTGTACCCATCTGTCCTCATCACATTTCCGTTTCTTTATTCATACCCCCCCCCCTCCCCCGCATTTGGAGAACACTCATTTTACTTTCACACAGTCGTACAGAACAGGACAAGCGCAGACACGTACGCAGCCCTTGCTATTTCCTTCCTCTTCTAATATTAATAGCTCAGAACCAAAGGTGAACCGGGCTTTGCAGAACCGCCAGCACCACAATTGGAAACCTAAGCAAGCTGGTGCAATCCCCAGCATGTTCCCATTAAACGGGGAGCCGCACCACTCCGGTTCTGGAGAGCCAGGCTCTGCTGGCACGTAGGAGATCAACCAAAAGCGATTTCATGGGTAACATGTAAAAAGGCTGCTGATCTTTTTGGGGTGAAAACAAATACCGGACAACATCGAGGCTCTGCAGGACTGCATGTGGAGACCCCCTGATCTACAGCTTAAAAATACATTTTAAAAACCCTGCAGTATTAAGAGCTTTACAGAATGACTTGTGTGAAAGCACCGTGCTGCTGAGATGAGGTGATGCCGATCTGCATTTTTGCCGACGCTTCAAAATCACTGGTTGTGAAAGTCATTTGTTTCTTTCTTCTGTCTTATATTCACAGCAGAGTTCAGAAGTGGGAGTATTCTTTGTTCCAAACAGAAGCCAGAAGTGCATAGTGGCCTCAACTAGAATAAACAGCCGACTCTTCCAATAACTTGACGACTTGTCACTGAAAAAGTTTAAAAAAAATAAAAACAGGAGAATCTTGTGGAGGAGGGGGGACTCTTTTTGGGTCAAAATCTTTGGTAATTCTGGCTTGTTGTCAATAGCAACCAGAAACATCAAATCTTTACCTCCCTCCCACAGACCTGTCCACTACTGCTGGACCCAAAACTCCCATCACAGGGGCGGAATGGAATGCCACATACCACATGACTTAACACTATAGTCTTGACTCCCTCTCCTCCATTCAAAGCAGAGACAGACAGGGGTTTATACAGTCTGGAGTGGACATATATTAGTAGCACATCTGCCCAATTGTTTTTTATGAGGTCATACAACGTTGGCACTTATGCAATGCCAGGGCATCCAAAGCCACCTTTCCTTTGCAATCCACAGATTGTTCAAAGTTCAAAGTGTTTTTATTTATCAAGTGCACAGTATAACACAAGGTCATTCTGAACAATGAAATTCTTAGGACATGGCAAGCAACAACTATGTAGTAGGCATTAAAAAAATATATATATATATATATATTAAATTGTTAAAGAGTCAAATAAGGGCAAGAATAACATAAATATACATAGCAGTAAAACACTAGCAGCAGTTCCAGATATGGACAGTAGGAGTAAGAGTATTAAATATAAAGTGTGGAGGTGCCGATAGATATGTACAATAAATTCAAGTAAATTATGGTGATGTACATTGAATGTACATAGGAAGTGCCTAGAGCATACAATGAGGTGAGATGAATGAGATTAATGTTGCTGGTTGAGAAGCCTGATGGCCTGGGGGACAAAAACTGTTTGTGAGTCTGGTAGTCCGTGCCCGTATGCTCCGGTAACGTCTACCAGACGGCAGCAGCGAGAACAGTCCATAGCCTGGGTGGCTGTAGTCTTTTATGATTTTCCGTGCTTTCTTAAGGCATCGTGTGTGGTAGATGCCTTGCACAGAGGGGAGGTGGCAGCCAATGATGTGCTCCGCTGTCTTCACCACCCTCTGAAGCGCCTTGCGATCAGCAGCGGAGCCGCTGCCGTACCAGGTAGTAATGCAGCCAGTGAGAATGCTCTCAATGGTGCACCTGTAGAAGTTGGTGAGAGTTTTGGCAGACATGCCAAACTTATTGAGTCTCCTCAGGAAGTATAGGCACTTTTGGGCAGTTTTTACTGCCGCGACCGATTGCCTGGACCAGGAGAGGTCATCACTGATGAACACACAGAGGAACTTGAAGCAGGAGACTCTCTCCACTTCAGCTCCATCGATGTGAATGGGGGCGCGCCCCCCGTCGCTTCCTGAAGTCCACGATCATCTCCTTAGATTGCCATGATCAATTGACTCAGATAAACCAATGTTGCTGTGCCTCTCACCACGCCTCACCTGTTTCACCCAGAGATGTGAATCTGCAGTCTTCATATCATAATCATATGACACCATATATATCACAAGGGTCATAATAATAAGTATGAGATCACACACGGTGATGCTCTACTTTACTGCCCAAAAAGAGAAAGTAATTGGCTACTGGGTGGCGTACCCACCTGCGGAACTAGTTGGCCTAGCCTACAGAACAGTGGCGTTCCATGAATCCATGCTAGACCGTTTTGTCCCCTAAATGGGCATAGCTGTACCCAGAAGGGTGGATTTCAGTTGGCATGGAAACCTTCACCTCATCGCTCTTCTATGTTGATTGGGCATCTGCAGTCTGCCTGTATCCGCTGATGACAAATATACAATCAAAATGCTGATCTGACGAAATAGCAACGTGTATGACCGACTGTTTACAGAACGAGTGTGGCCACCCTTATCGTTAAAGTCATGCGTATTTTTTATTATCGGTATATATTAAAACAGTGCCAGAGAAGTTCACAGATAATTTATTTACATAAATCTATTTATTTCCGGAAAGCGTAGGCCTACGTGAATATTTCTCTTTTTTTATTTTTTTAAAAGGTGGATTTCTCGCGACAGCAAAACATGCGTTTTACAGAGTACTTCAAATCAACTAGTGTTCGATTAAGTTCACGTTCATTCATAAGTTCACAAGTTTTTAAAAGTTACGAGCTAAATGCATATTTAGCATACGTTTAGCTGTGAAATGAGAAGAAAGATTAACAATAGCTGTGGAATTTAACCGTCTCGCAAATTATGCGTTTGTTTTGCTCTTGATATCCACGCGCGCTCACTTCTCACTCTACAGCTCAGCTATCCAAATGTGAGTTTTGGTGCTGGGACAAAGTACACAGCGATAATGACACAAATGCTGGTTAAAACAGATATATCAGTGCAATATATTACTCACCCATATGAATCGCAACCGTGAACCGCCCCACACCCTGCTATCAATTTGAGTAAGTCAGTCTAAAAAAATCTAACGAGATGGTTTGTAAAGCAGGCATGGGCTAGCAGGAGTACGCACTGCGCACGAACCATTCCTCGGAATTAGGGGAGGGGTGAGTCGGTTGAAGATCGTGGAAGGAAAGACTTAAAAGCAACACTTTGTTGGTCGGTTCGTGATGTGCTTTTGTACGCCGCGGATTTTAAATCATAGCCTACTGTGTTTAAGATTCCTAAATCTAGTTTATCATTTTCGTGGTCTGTCAACCGTGGCGCGGGTACCTAGTGAATTTCAGAACTCCACAGGTGCATATATTTGTTTTTAAAAGGTTCCAGCCAACCTTTCCTTGGGACGAACAGGGTATTCCAGGTCACTTGTTAGTTGTTATCAAGGTTTTGTAGCCTATGTATTTACAATAGTAATAGGTTGCTGTAGATAGGCTAATGTCACACAATTACGTTTTAGTTTTGTGATTCAGAACCAGATGGACGTTTCTCGCAGACTAATCTAGATAATTAAACTGCATGACATCCGCGGTTAGTCAGCAACCTTTTTCCCCACAATGCTGTAGCTATTTACCTCGTGACTAAAGTAACAGATTGGCTACCTGAAAGCTGCAGATTTTACAAAATGTATGAGTGCTGACATTTCCATTATATGTACAAATTACTATAAAACTGTGGTTTTATTTTTAATTTAAAGTTAGTCAGTCTTGACATTAATTAATTAGTTTTTTATCTCCGAGTAACAAATTAAGGTAAGAGTGTTGCATTTGTTTTATTGCTTGACTTTATTCTAGTAGTTCGCCAACATTCTAATGTTATACATGCTGAATTGTGTTAAGGTTACAAAACAATTGACCATATTCGACTGATGCACCGACCACTGTATTGGAGCATAGAATTTTATTTGGTCCAGAGCAGGGGTTCTCAAACCGGTCCTGGGGCCCCCCTGTGTATACTGGTTTTCGTTGCAACCACAGTTGTAATCCCAGAATTTTAACAAGCTGTTAATTGTTCTTAATTAGGTGCTTTTCATGTTTAGAGGAATTATTCACCCTCTTAAGCCACATTATGTCAGAAATAGCTATGCATGCCATGTAGAATAAACACCCCATGTTCACGTTGTGCTTATTGAGCTATATTGTACAAAATTAATCCAAAACCCTACCAAAACTGTGGTTCATCATGTTCTCATCACTGAGTTTCACTATCATTATTTCTTTAGAAAAACCAACATGAAATACATGGCAAATTTAAATGACTATGATTTCCAAACTGCCAGACAAACATATTTGCAAAATAAATGTAGTACCACCACACTGTCTTTTGTATCATTAGCCATTTCTGCTAGTTTTCCGCCTCTCCCTCTGTGTCTCCTAGGCCCGCAGCAAAATCAACAGGCCAAACCCGGAGGATGAAGCTGACGAGCAGGCAGTTGGGAGGACCAGACCAGAGGACCCCACGAGACGGACGGCGGTGAGTGAGACCTCCACAACAGCTGAGGATCAACGCTCGCTGCCTGCACCAAACAGGGAGGTTCCCACGCAATGGGGTGAGGGGGTCAGTCCTCGGCTGGTCCCCGTTGCTACGCTGCTGTTTTGCTGGTCCTCCTGGAAAGAACACCATATTCTGAGTGCTGTCCTTTGTGCTTATTCCAACAGTTGGACTCCGGCCTTCAGAGAGAGGAAGGGGGATGGCAGCCAGAGCTGATCCAGAGACGCGACGCCATAATGCCGTTCGCCTGACATGGATCCAGGGGGCCGAGGAGGGTGGCGGCAGCACCAGTGTGAGCCCCCCGTGGGACAAGGGGCTGAGGGCGCCCTTGAACCAGCAACCACAGCGGGGGCAAATCGTGCTGCTGGCCCAAACCCAACTCAACCCGAGATGAGTGACAGGTTTGACCCATCTGGAATTTAGCAGGGCAGTGCTACAGAAAGGTATAGGCTTTGTGCCAGCTGACCTTAACTTCCTGGTGAAGGTTCCAGGTCAGAGGGACATTTTTGAAATCAGTTTCAGAAATCCCAATGTCTTGGAGAGGTTCTGGAACCTCTGTAGAGAGGGGAAGAACAGAAGCCCCCTAAACAACTTTGCAGTCAAGCCTCTGTCCGACATGGAGAACAAAGTGGTCACTGTACAGTTTTACAATGAGACTGTGCAGGACCATGATGTTTAGACGTGGTTGGGCAGGTATGGCGATGTTAAATCTGATGCCAAGAGGGTCCTTGATGAGGATGGTGTGTGGACCGGGGCCCAGGAAGTGGCTGGTCCAACTGAGACCCGAACCCTCTGTAGTGGGGGGGGATGTCATATCCCCAGTACCATCACACTGGGGAGGAACAGGGGTGTGGTGTTCTACAACGGCACGCCCAAGCTGTGCAGGAACTGTGGTGAGTTAGGCTACTTAGCCACAGCCTGCACAGTGGTCAAATGTAAGACATGTGGTGGTGAGCACGAGACCAGGGCGTGCCGGGACCCAAAGCCCTTTAACCTCTGCGGGGAGAGTGGGCATTTATTTTGTGACTGCCCACTCTCGTACGCAAACAGGGCTAGGAACACCGCACCTCCTCCACCATCTACTGCCCCCCCCCCCCCCCCCTGACTCCCGACCTCTACCCCAAGACCCACACCCCCTACCCGACCCCTGACCCCTACCCCAGCACCCAGAACCAGAACAACTGCCACAACACCCCCCCCCCTCCCCAGCATGAAACAAATACCACAGCTTTACTAGACACTGCACAAGACCCTCCAAGCACCACTTTTACTGGACCTCCCCCACCCACAGACCCCCCTGAAGATTCACTACCCACACAGACAGGCATTACCGTAAAAGAGGAGCCTGACTCTGACTCCCCCATCATGGTGGAGGAGTCAGACTCCTCTGAAGCAGACTTTAACGCAGACCCCGACACATCATGGCAGACGGCAAACCGGAAACAATACACCTATGACAAAACAACCTGGTCAACCCATACGGAAAATACAGCAAACAATCAGAAACAATAGCCATATCAGCCCCCCCAAAACAGGCCAGAACCTCCACTTCGCCTTAGTAGAGTATCTCCACCACTCATCCACCAATGTGAAACCCTGACAAAGTCCATCACTTTTCAAAGCAACCCCACTAGTGGTTGGCCATTTCCGGGCCCCAACTCCTCACAAATACATCAGACCCCCTCTCAGGGACCCTCCAAAGCAAGGGGGGACCCTGGGGCAAAACCATTTTGTCCCACCTCTCCAGGACAGAACCCACCAGGCAGTATGAAGGGGAGACCTGTGGGCGGACCGAGTCGGGGTGAGAAGGCGCCTCCAGGACGCTGGGGGCGCCTCTCTCCCACAACACACATGGGTGAGCTTCTCTGGTGTATCCTCCTCACAAATGGACATGTTCCTGCTCTCCCCAGGCCTGAGAGTGCACGCTTTTTTCATCCGGGCAGTGCACTTCTCAGACCACCACATGGTGACCGTGTCCCTGGCATGGGAGAAGTCCACAACCGTAGGTAGGGGTCTCTGGAGAATGAATACCAGCCATCTCCAGGACCCCAAAGTGCATCTCTTCTTCTCGAGGCGGTACCTGGAGTGGGTGAGTCTTAAACATCTTTTTGACTCTCCGATAGAGTGGTGAGAGATGGTAAAAGAGTGAGTGCAGGGCTACTTCCAGGCAGTCGGGTGGAGGAAGGCGAAGGAAAAGAGGACAGCTTTTGATAGAGCTAATGCTGCCCTCCAAAAACTGAGCCTCCTCCAGTCCCGAGGCCTGGAGGTTAGCAGCGAGCAGTGATTGCACTCGCAATGCAGAACCTCTCCGCCCTCTATCGAAAAAATACACCTTCCGCTCCAAACTCCAGGGCCTCAAGGAGGATGAGAAGTGCACGAGGTACTTCTTCCGCAGGGCACGGTCAAAAGTGAATAACATCTGTTCCTTTTATAACAGCAGAGTGGTGGTGTCTGAAGAGGCAGAGGTCCTGGAGGTGGCCAGGGAGTTCTATGCGGGCCTGTACAGCATAAGGCCCGCGGACGGGGCTCTCATGGACACTTTCCTGGGCTGCCTGAACAGACGCCTGGGGGAAGAGAGCATGGAACCGGAGTTGAGCACTGAGGAGCTCACCCTGGCCGCACGCTCCCTAAATCTACACAAAGCTCCCGGTCCTGACGGGATCCCAGCTGAATTATATCAGGCCTTCTGGGATCTCCTGAAGGAGGACGTGGGGTTGGGGGCTTCACTGAGGCAGAGTGCGGTCACTCTTGTCCCCAAAAAGGGGGACCTGAAGGGCCTCCGGCACTGGCGGCCGATTAACCTCCTCTCAGTAGATTACAAGATCATGGCGAAGGCGCTGATGACATCGGTGGTTTGCCCTAACCAAACGTGCAGTATTCCAAGGAGGTCCATTAATGACAACTTGCTCCTTGTGAGGGATGTCATAATCCACTCCGGGGAGCGCAGGTCCCCCTTGGGCCTTCTCAGCCTAGACCAGGAGAAGGCCTTTGACAGGGTAAGTCACGTGTGCTTGGAGAGGGTGCTGGAGAGATTTAACTTTCCTAGTCCCCTCCTGCACTGGACCAAAATGTGCTTGACTAACATCTCAGGGAGGGTGGTAGTTAATAAACATCTTTTTGCCCCCTTTGCTATTAGGTCTGGCGTCAGGCAGGGATGTCCTCTAGCATCCCTTCTGTATGTCATCTACCTTGAGCCATTCCTCCAGGCCATCAGGGTTAATCTGGGCATTGCTGGTTATCCACTGCCCGGTGCCCGGGGGGAGCGACTTAGGGTGATGGCGTACATGGACGACATTACCATCGTCGGCACAGACAGTCATTCCATAACCACTGCCAACAAGGTGCTGGATGACTTCTGTGCAGGCACAGGCGCCTTAGTCAATAGGGACAACAGTGAAGTGTTTCTGTCTCGAAATTGGAGTGAGCCACGAACCTCCTTTCCTGTGCGCAGAGATACTATCAAGCTCCTGGGGGTGACCTTCCAGTCAGACGGAAAGGGAAGGCTGAGCTTGGAGGGAGTCCTCTGCCACGTCCAGGGTAAACTCCGGAGCTGGAGCGTGCAACCTCTGACTCAGACGGGTAAGATCCTGGTCCTGAAGGCAATAGTCCTTCCCATTCTTCTCTAGGAGGGGAGGGTGTTTCCCCCAGACAAGGCCACTAGTAAAAACATCACTAGAATGGCCTTTTGCTTTGTCTGGGGGAGCACCGTGGAAAAACTGAAAAGAACTACCCTCCTCAGGGAAGAGAAGAATGGGGGCAGGGAGGTCCCAGATATAGTAAACATAATTCTGGTGCAGGGTCTGGCCACACTGGTCCAGAACATTCAGAAGGTTGAAAAGGCCTCTGGTACCTTTGCTAGGTACTATGCCACTCCCTTATTGAGGGCAATGGGCCTGTGTGTGCTGGACCTTACAATACCATACAGCTGGGACCCCCCCATATGTATATCGAGTCCTCTGGGGGACTTTGCTTTTGGGGCGGAATTGCCCAGGGCCGGGCTGACCTCGTGGAGCTATAAAATAATCATGGCTTATTTAAGATCTAATCAGACCATGACTCCCCCGAGGAGCAGCTCGACCCTGGACCCATCAATAATCTGGGCAAATGTCTTGCACAAATGTTTAAACAACAAACAGAAAGACATTGCCTGGATGTCTGCTCACATGTGTCTCCCCACCAGGGTCTTTATGTACAAGCGGCACCTAGCCCTGTCTGAGCGCTGCCCCCACAGATGCACTGACTCAGAACATGTCTACCATCTGTTCTGGGAGTGCTCCGTGGCCAGACGGCTCTGGGGCCTTGTTGTTTCCTCTGTCTCCCATAACAGGTTGCTGCCGAGGTCCTCCCTGACTGCTGAGAGTGTCCTCTATGGCCCCAGAGAAGGCTGCCAAACAACCAAACTCCAGCGTCAGTGGAGGATCCTTAACACCGTCAAGCAGGTCCTGTGGGAGGCGAGGAACATCAAGGTCTACCATAAAACAACAGTGGACCTAGTCACTCTCAGGAGGAGGACACAGAACCTCCTCCAGGATGGCGTTATGGTGGACTTTTCACAAAATAAGCGACTGGCAAGAGAGAAATCGGGGGTGGACTATTGGAAGGAACTAATTAGCATCTAGTCCACCCCCCAATCCAACAGAAAGAGAGAGAAGATTGCAACGGACATTATGGCCCACCCGATAACCCGGGAATTACTTTATCTTTTTTTCACTTCATTGTCTTTTTGAACTCTTTTTTTGACTGTCTTTACTGTTGTGTATTTTAATGGGGAAATGAAAACAAATGGGAATCCCCCCCTGTAAACTCTGCTTTTATAATGAGAAGTCTGATAGATGGCGTGATTATGCATGAAAAATGCTTTTCAAATAAATGCTTTTTTAATTTAAAAAAACAATAAAAGATACTCTTTCTAAACTAGTGAGGAAGTAGTTTGTAATATTTATTTTGAAAAAAAAAATTTATTGAGAATATCAATCAGTTAATATATGACGATTGTTACAAAGCGTAGATTATGAATGAAGATAAAATATTAACAAACTTATTTTTGTTAATTCTGAGTATTTTGTAATATGAATATCTTATACCATAGATATACATATACGCACTATGTCTTTTACGTTTTTACTTCTGGGTTACTTACTGAAATTGTCGGATGAGTGCACTGTTCTGCAGATGAGTGTGCTCCTGAATTCCCTCAACAAAACCCCGGAAATAAGGGGTTCATCCTGGTATTTTAAGTGACCCCATTTGTGAGAAAAAGTTGTCCACTCAAAAGCTTTTTGATGAAGTGGACTCAAATATGCGCCCTCAAAAGGGTGTAGGTGTCGTATTCTACTGCGTCTTGACTCCTGTCTCCTGTGTACTGGCAGATGTGTGCTGTTTA
The DNA here is from genome assembly GCA_022702515.1 of Ilyophis sp. 1 JC-2022. Taxonomy (NCBI): domain Eukaryota; kingdom Metazoa; phylum Chordata; class Actinopteri; order Anguilliformes; family Synaphobranchidae; genus Ilyophis; species Ilyophis sp. 1 JC-2022. The sequence goes on from CM040394.1 coordinate 98,526,102, forward strand.
ATGTGTACTGGTTAGTATGCAGCATACAGTATGCAAAAATATCCTCCCTACTATTTTCCGACCGTACTGTGATGTCCCACCCTTGTGCAGCCATGTGGTTGGCCATTGTTGTTTTTGTTGTCACGTGTTGTCACGTGTTGTTTTTGTTATTGAAGGAAAACGTCAGCGAAGTTGCACCTAATTTTTTTTAAATGTAGCTGCCCGTCATATTTATGTGACCAAAATGTTTGCGTACTTCTTGAAAAGTATGCTCCTAAATATACTTAGCAAATCCCCGGAAGTAACAGGGGTTACAGGGTTTTAAGTATACTACATTTAGAGACAAATTTTGCCTACTTAACTACTTTCTCATCCTGTATACTCAAGAAGCCTACTCAATAGTATAGAAGGGTGCTGATTAGGACACAGCCTGTATCCTGCATGGGGCCTGTTCCAGAAAGCAGGATTACTGAGTTAGTTGGATAACTGCATTGACTAAAACCTGGAACCCTTCAAAATTTTGAAGATGGACTGAAGTAAAAAGAGCTGTTCCGGGTTTTACTCAGTGCAGTTATCCAGCTAATGCAGTAATCCTGCTTTCTGGAACAGGCCCCTGTTTTCAACTGATATGTGTGCTTATGTTTGACTTACAAGTACATGCAAGCATTACACATTTTCTTCACAAACTCAGTTTGACTAGTTTTTGTGGCTTGAGTTTTCATTAATCCACTTTTTTTTTTATCACAAATCAACAGTTCTACGGTAGTGGTATTTTTTGTGTAAGTACTTTATAATATTATCAATGGCATGATCTTATAAACTTTGACAGCTGATCTACATGCATTAAAATCATTTTAAAGCAATAGTAAACTTTCTGTGTGTTTTGATATGATTTCAGTTTAATGTATGTTTTTCTGCGCAAGGAAGGATAGCTTCGATATTTATAGAAATGTTCTGATGACCTGCTTAATAATATTAAATGTCATTTTTTGAAGAATAATCAGATAATATATATATTAATGTACAACCTTCCAAAGCTTAACAAAGCTTAACGCTGTAGGAGCTTTTGATTTTTTTTATTTTTTTTTATTTTTTTTTTTTTTGACCAAACCAAAACAAATGCCTGCCCTATTTATAGCATTGTAAAGCCCCCAGGTTGTCTAAAACTTGAGAACCATCTAAAGTATGCTGCTCCACACACACAAAAAACTGTTGGACATCAGAAAAAATGCACTTAAATTATACAATATCAAAAAAAAACCCCCCCATGAAGCACCCTCCCTTTAACTCTGACAGGGTGGTAAAAAAAATGTCATTGCCTCATTTTACATTGCAGACGAAACACATTCATGAACCACTCATCCGGGACCGGCATCACCTCATTTCTCCCTGCATTTCAAAGGCCTCCAGGTATGCATCTTAATGGTGGCACTTGCATGTTTGTAACTTTTCCAGTCCCTAGCCCTTGGGGTGTTTGCTTACAATGTAAATGCACTTTTTTTAAATTTATTGTCTGGCGTCTGCCAAAGTGACTAAATTGTAAAATGTAGTAATTGCTTGATTAGTTAGTCAGATGTTCAGACTTTTGTTTTTGTTGGTAAATTCTGATCATTGACAGACAATGTACTCTCAGTTGTTGTATGACTTGACCTGTCAGTAAAATGGGGTTTTTAGTTTTACAAACAAGTATGCTTACTTCTCGTTCATGAACTCAGTGCTGTGTATGTGTGTGCCAGAGAATATGACCGTATTGTTCTTAATGTAAAGAAACGCACACATTGGATGTAAAGGCTCTGGATCACAGGTGAATCGGAGGAGGATATTTGACCTTAAGTGAAGGACGGTAATAAAATGAAGAGCTGGGGAAACAAGAAACTGCTACTCTCTGTTTTACAGGGTTACTTTTTAAGGAGCACAGCTCATTGTTGGAAATGTGTGCTCACACAATAGCTGGGCAAACAGAAGGGGTTGATAATTAACTAGCTGCCGGGGTTTGGCCTTTTCACGTCTGCTCATGTGTACTAAGACGATGCCTGTACACCCTCGGTCACGCAGTAAGTTACCATAGGCCTTTGCACTTTTTATGCAGTCATCCCTGGAGGACTCTCCACTTAGTCCCAGAGATAAGGAACAAGTAGCACTGCAACTGTCACTGTACTTACAACCAAAACCAGATCTGTACAAAAAAACACATTATCTGATGAAGTCTGGGAAAACCGGGAACCCTATTTTCCATTATGGGCTGCACTCTATTATGTAAATGCACAGCATTCATTAATAATTCATCGCAAAGCATTTCAACTGCATTTTTTACAAAACAATACTGCAATTATGACAGGTCACATACACTATCGGTCTTAGTCCCAGTGCACTATACTTACTCAGTCCTATTACTGTAGGCTACTATAAACCCTCAAATATATCTTTTATGTTATGCATATACAGGTGCAGCTCAAAAAATTCTCATAGAGATCAGTTCAAATGCAGAGAGGTTATAGTATCGCTTGTAACAGTACCTGAAAATAAGATATTGAGAGTCTTTTGATGTTCATTGGTCACAGACTTCAGGAAGTAACAGCATGCAAAGGATATGCGACCAAATATTAAATATGATACTTTAAAAATATGTTAAAGCAAAAATATTCTAATTTTCTGAGACACTGAATTTTGGGTTTCATTAGCTGTAAGCCATAATCATCAAAATTACAAGAAATAAAGGCTTGAAATATTTCACTCTATGTGTAATGAATCTATATAACATATGAGTTTCACTTTCTGAAATGAGTGACAAAAAATATTTAACTTTTTCACGATATTCAAATTTTTTGAGCTGCACCTGTACATCCTTACTTCATAGTCGTTCAGCAACTCCTAACATCTGGTATATTCGCCCTGTTGCACTCACCCCCACCATCATGAAGTGCTTCGAGAGACTAGTCCTGGCTCACCTCAAATCAGGCCTATCCCCCCGACTGGACCCCCACCAATTCGCCTACCGGGAGAACAGGAGTACGGAGGATGCCATCTCCTCAGTGCTTCACTCCGCGCTCTCCCACCTGGAGGGTGGTAACACCTATGTGAGAATGCTGTTCATTGACTTTAGCTCAGCATTCAACACCATAATCCCCTCCAAACTGATCTCCAAACTCAGCGATCTTGGCATCAACCCTTCCCTCTGCAACTGGTTACTCGACTTCCTCACCAACAGACCCCAACATGTGCGACTAGACAGTCTCACCTCCTCAACCATCACCCTGAACACCGGCGTCCCACAGGGCTGTGTGCTGAGCCCACTCCTCTACTCCCTCTTCACCCACGACTGCACTCCTGTACATGGCTCCAACTCCATCATCAAGTTTGCAGACGACACAACGGTGGTAGGCCTCGTCAAGAACAACGATGAGACGGCCTACAGGGAGGAGGTCCAGCACCTGGCGGAGTGGTGTGCTGACAACAACCTGGCCCTCAACACCAAGAAGACCAAAGAGATCATTGTGGACTTCAGGAAGACCAAAGCAGGCACGCACAGCCCCATCCTTATCGACAGGACGGAGGTTGAGCGTGTCTCCAGCTTCAAGTTCCTGGGTATCCACATCTCTGAGGATCTCTCCTGGGCCCTCAACACTTCGGCCCTGGTCAAGAAGGCTCACCAGCGTCTCTTCTTCCTGAGGAGACTGAGGAAAGCCCATCTGTCTCCTCAGATCCTGGTGAACTTCTACCGGTGTGCCATAGAAAGCATCCTCACCAGCTCCATCACAGTCTGGTATGGAAACTGTACTGTCTCTGACCGGAAAGCGCTGCAGAGGGTGGTGAAAATCGCCCAACGCATCACTAATACCACTCTCCCATCGATCGAGACGGTACAGTACAAAAGGTGTCTGCGGAAGGCACGCAGCATCGTCAAGGACTCCTACCACCCCAAACACAGACTGTTTGCCCTCCTCCCCTCTGGGAGGCGCTACAGGACCCTCCTCGCCAGAACCAGCAGGCTCAAAAACAGCTTCTACCCCTCAGCTGTCACCCTGCTGAACTCTGCACCTCGGTGACCCGCCCCCCCCCCCCCGGATACCAACCCTTCGCCCTACCCCCGGACCACCCCAGTCACTCCCCCAGAGACTTTACTGTTAAATATACCGCTGTACAATAATGTCCATATAATCATCCTGTATCATACTGTATAGACTTTATTTTAGATAGATATCTCATATACAATCATAGTACTTCCCTGTAGATACTTCATTCATACTCGTAGATATTTCATATATAACCTTATATTTTCTTACAAATACTACTTACTACTTACTACTTACTTACTGCCCTTACTACTGTCTATTCATGTTTATTTATTCATGTTTATTTATACCATTGCAATTATTTATATATTTTCCACATTTATACTCCTGTACACAATGTCTATAATGTACCATACTATATATATATACACAATGCACTTTACTGCCTCTTTGCACTCTGGTTAGATGCTAAACTGCATTTCGTTGTTCCTGTACCTGTACATGGATAATGACAATAAAGTTGAATCTAATCTAATCTAAAATATGGTTTTAGAAAACATCTTGAACATGAACACAAGTGAATAAATGTTTGGGAAATGGTCAACTTTGCTTTCATGTGATGAGTAATATAACGCTAAGAATAAGAAGCTTGTTTGGACACAAGAAAACGGGACTGGGGGCAATCAGTTCAGAGGGTTTGTCCCATAAAATAAAAGTGAATCACTTTTTCCTCGTCGAGCACAAGTCGCACTTACGTGTGATTGGTTCCTTTTCTTAGTTGATGCCATGGAGCCAATCAGAAGAGCGTTCGTGTGGTTTTGTGGTCTAAGTGAAGAGGGGAGCCGTGTGCGTTTTCTGACGTCCGCCTTTCCGCGATGGGCGGTTCTTTCACTTTCGGAAAACAGTCGGCAGTGAAAACAAGCCGCCCGATCTGTCAAGAAGGGACATTCGCTGCCTCCGTTCCAGGCCTGTGACTTTTTTTGTTGTTGAAGTTTGATTAACAAGAAATAAAATGGAGACTGGAGCTTACGGAGCCTCGCTGGCTGGAGGTGCCTTTGATGTAATAAGCTTTCTTAAACAGCCACAGACTATACTGCGCATTTTGAGTTGGGTAAGTGAGCGCGATGAAGTCCTATTCAGTTCATGAGTCATAGTTTGCTTAGCTTGTTAGCTAGCTAAAGTTGTCAAGCTAGATTACATACAGCTGGCTGTAAAGTAGTTCGCTACCAATCTAGTGACAGATCTCACAAAAATAAATCTATCCATTTGGCTAAATGAAGCCAGTTAGCTGTCTCTAGTACGTTAGCTTGCAAGTTATTACTTTGCTAAATTGCTTATCTAAGTTAGTATGATGAGTCAATTTGGGGATTAGCCGCTAATGTTAGCTAATGTGCTAGCTTTGACATTTGCTCTTATGGAGAGCCTTGTTAAGTTTTGTCAGCAGCGCATAAGATCATAGCTGTTCCTCTTGAAGTATTTTAATAAAACAAATATGCGGCAAATAATAAATTCAAATAAATAACTTATCTGGCTAGCACACATGGTTTACTTATATTTATTTGCTTGTAAAAAGCTGAACTGCATTCTGAGCCTACTCGGCTATATAAGGAAGTCATGTGCAAAATCAACTAACGTTAGGCCTAGCCAAGTTGGCTAACTTTATATATATATATATATATATATGTTCCCACGTTTTGAACACATATTACGTTACATAATTATGACAAAGTGAAAGTTATAGAGCAGCAAAATATTGATTGTTTAAATTATTTATTTTAAAGAATGTTTGTTACTTAGCTACAAAAGCTAACGTTAACTTACTGAGTCAATGGACTACACGCCCTCATTGTAAATATTTGCATTTAGCTTCTTATTCTTACGGCACACGTGTTACAATCGGTAGTTGTAATGGTACAATAGATCCATCTAACGTAAACTGTAGTAGAGAAAGAGATGTGCGCATCGTCAGAATTTTAACGTTTAATTTGCTTGTTCAACCTGCATCAGTCTCTCCAGTGTGAAAGTGTATTAAGCTTCTATTCTGTGTTTAAATAGCCTGACATCAGCCTTGTATTGTCACACTGGCTATACACACAACTCGTTTCATTAATATCCACAGTGGGTGAGTTATCATTACGTTAGCATATTTGCATCTGGATAAGGACACGTTTTACTGTCGGTTAATTTGCCGTTTTACTTGCAGGCATAACGTCGTGAAAATAACCCACCACTGATAGTTTAAAAACTTTTGTTTGACTAGATATGGACGTGACGTTAAGATATTGGGTGTACAATTAATTAAAATCCCTGTGATCGTTAGATCTGACGGAAACCCCCACAAACCACAGGTGTCTCATCTCTTGACTTTCTCGTGGCTTCCTTTCTTCAACGATTGTTCCTCGTTTGGTCGCCAAAATGAAAGTATTTAAGAGGATCTTGTTATGTTGTGAATTCCCCTGTTCGTGTTGTTTTCAAAAACGCTTGCTTTCGGGAACCGTTGATCGATTGTAGACATGGTATTTGGCTCGGAGCAATGTGGTCCTCTGTTTCTGTTCAGTGGGGATGTTTTTATTGTTTGTACGTACTGTGATGCTGTGTGTGTGTGTGTGTGTGTGTGGTGGGAGTCTAAGAGGATGTGGGCCCTATAATTCAGCTGCTGGTTTACCGGTGTACCCCAGTAGGACAGAATGTGCCCTTGGCCACCCCCAGAGTAAACATAAACATGTGACCGGGTATGTGATATAGCAGACGGCATGTCACCCCCCCACACACACACATATTGGAGAGGAGTGCCCGACGCAAGACCAAAACACACTGAAGAATAACATTCCAGACAGACAGCAAATGGTTCGTCCTGCATATCAGTCTCAGTTTAATCTCACCTACGTCTTTTGAAGAGAGCAAGAGAGAGAGAGATGTTGGCAGAGAGAATACATTATAAGACCTTCAGCATGTGCAAAAACATTTTAGCATATGCAAAACCAATAATATTGGTTGTGTTATTAGTTTTGCGTGTGCTAAAAGGTTTTGCACACGGTAAAGGTCTGAGTAAACCAGGCACTAAGTCTTTAGCTTGTGCAGTTGGGAGGCAGGATGCCAGGGGAGGGAGGAGGGAGGAAGGGGGAGGAAGGGGGGGGGGGAGGAGGAGGAGGGAGTGGGTTGTCACGCGTGGGTCATGTGTTGACTAATTGATTCTTGTGGATCTGGGGATGTGGGTCTGTGTGCTTTAAGCAGCAGCTGCACAAAAAAGCTTGTTAATGCTGGAGCCATCACAACCCCAGTGAGAGCAGCTCTACAGGCCATGGAAAAGAACTGGTTGTAGACAGACACAGCAGATACTTTCTGGACTACAACTCTCTGCTTTATGTTGTTTTTTTTTGTTTTTTTTCCCCCCTCTAATTGACCCTCAAAGGTGTCCACAAAATATTTTTTTCACAATAACTTCTGTAGCATTAGACTAGGTCAGTAGCTGTGTAAGTGTTTTTAATTGACGCTGGTTGAAGAAGGTTCTGTGCTCTGGAATCTTCTCTTCCCTCCTCCAAGTGGATGGCGAATCGCGTCATTAAACCAGACAACAAGTATAGCGTTACCGTCCAACACCATCTGTCCTCATTAAAGCCAGTTTCACATGGGGCTGCTGTCGTCCTGCATAATCACAGATAAAAAACAGTTCTTACTGAAATGGAGGTTGCCATATTATGGATGTGAATATTTGATAATTTTACTTTTGTTTCGGTGATGACTGACGGGTTATTTTGATTAGTGTTTGAATGATTGCTAAGTGACAAAACGAAGAAAATGAGGAGCATTATTTAGCCTTTCTCAATAATGGTCAAGGAGGTGGCCAAAGGAAAACCCCATATAAAATGATCAGTATAATTCCCCTGGGGGGAATACTTGTATCTTTTTGGTGAATCACCACACCGGTGTGTCTCCCTTGGGAAAGTGAAATTATGGGATGTAGTCTGGTGATTTCACCATGCGAGCCTCTTCTGCTGGGGTGCTCAACATGGGCTAGTCCATTTCAGGATTTAGTGCTAACTTCATTATTCAATTAGGCCAATCATTTAGGCAATTTTTTCTGACTGTTGTGTTTTTTATTTTTATTATTAATTTTTTTAATCATGTGGTATAGCTCAAGACTGCACACATGCTGTTTCCTTGGTGAAAAGGTTTTACTGTGGTCTGATACAGGGGCGAACCAGCACAGGGTTTACAGGGGTCTGATACAGGGGCGAACCAGCACAGGGTTTACAGGGGTCTGATACAGGGGCGAACCAGCACAGGGTTTACAGGGGTCTGATACAGGGGCGAACCAGCACAGGGTTTACAGGTCTTTAGAAAGCTAAGCCAGGTTATTTGTTTGGAATGAAAAGCAGCATGCACATCTGTCTTCTGCTGCAAGTGCAAGCGGGTTACTGGCACCCGATTGCCAGAGGAGTCGCTATTTAATGATTAGGCAAATTAGGAAATCCCCTACAAATCGGAATTCTCCCTTTACTTATGCCAATTATCTGTCGCCTTCTCAGATTTCCAGTCACAGTCTCAGGGTATGAAATAAAAAAATTTCACCCACTGGCCAAAGTGGCTTGTCGATTCTGAAAATCACCAGCCATTTTCAACATTTTACCAGCCACATTACCTTGGTTACTGGCCAAAGTGGCTGCCTAGAGTATAAATCTTACCAGCCACAATAAAAAGTTTACCAGCTTTTGGCTGGTGGCTGGTGTTAATTTCATACCCTGCAATCCTCACTGGCTGCCACAGCACGAGCACTCCATTATCGTTATTACCTTTGATGTTGTCATTATTATTTATTAGTTTTATTATTATGATGATGATTATTAGACGTGTTTAATTCAGGGTAATATAAGAGTGTGCATATTGAATGTGGATAATCCCACCAATAGGGCTACAGGTCTGCCCCCCCACACACACACACACACACACACACACACACACACACACACTATGACACAATAATACTTTAATATCAATAATAAATTTGAGTGTTGACCATCTCCGGCTGTTCCTAGTGAAAGCTGCAACCCCTCCGCCCCCACAGGTCTTCGCCATCGTCGTGTTTGCAACCATCATGTCAGAGGGCTACGTCAACCCCAACACGACGGAGGAGACCCAGTGTATGTTCAACTCGAACGACGCGGCCTGCCAATACGGCCTGAGCATAGGGATCCTGGCCTTTATGGCCTGTGTGGCCTTCCTGGTTGTGGACGCCTACTTCCCTCAGATCAGTAATGCCAATAGCAGGAAGCACATCGTCACCGTCGACCTGATCTTCTCAGGTGAGGAGCCCTTCGCCCGTGCACACCTGAAGTGTGTGTGTGTATGCGTGTGTGTATGCGTGTGTGTATGCGTGTGTGTGTGCGTGTGTGTGTGCGTGTGTGTGTGCGTGTGTGTGTGCGTGTGTGTGTGTGTGTGTGTGTGTATGTATTTGTGTGTGTGTATGTGTATGTGGCGGGGGGTGAAATCATTTAGCCAGTGAGGGTTGTACTTGTTGGAAGCTGTTCCACTTCTTCTTCTTTGGTGCCTCCCTTAAATATCTCTTAGCAGTAACATACTCTTGTCAGTTCTGGAGAGGATCCTCTGAATATGCCCCTCCCCCAGCAGCTTTTTGACTCCTGTGTGTGATTGACTCTGTTAATCATCACAGGCGTGTGGACCTTCCTGTGGTTTGTGTGCTTCTGCCACCTGGCTAATCTATGGTCGCACACGGCCGCGAAAAACGTGGTGCCCGACGCCGCCCGAGCCGTGGTGGCCTTCTCCTTCTTCTCAACTGGCAGCTGGGTGAGTTTCTTTCTCCCCATTTCTCTCTTCCTCGTTTTATTTATGTGTCAAAATCAAACGGTCACAGGTTCAAATCCTGTGAAAGGAAAGCTGTTGTATAGCTAGGCAGTGTGTCCACCCCGAATCGCTTCAGTAGATGTGTAGCTGTATCCATGGATTGTGTGAGGAGGGGAAAAAACTTTGGGAGTCTAATTCATCTTAACCTTCTCCAGGGACTCCTGACCATGTTTGCCCTGAAGAGGTACCGCCAAGGAGTTACTGAATTCGGTGAGACCTACACCGACCCTGCGAACGACCACACCACCCCCTACCCCCCGTACCCCACCAGCGGCCCGGAGAGCTACCAGCAGTCACCCTACACACCCCAGTCTGAGCCTCTCGGTGACGGAGGGTACCAGCCACCAGTCTACTGAAGTTGGGGGAGAGGGTTTTGGTCACGTGACTTATAGATGGGAAGGGTTTTTTTTTTTTTTTTTTTTTAAAGAAAGCAACCAATGAGAGCTCATCTGTGAGGACTGGTCCTTGCACTCCACTGTTAATGTGTTTCATCCAGATTATAATTTATAGCCTGTTGTGTGTATGTGTGTGTGCTTGTGTAATAGAATGTTAAGCGTGTAACATGTACACACAGTATATTTTCGCATCCAAAGGTTTTGAATGAGTATCTTTTTAGTTTTTTTCTTATTTTTACAAAATGATGAGCAGGTATATTTGAGCACAAAAGAAATTGGAAATTGATCCAAAATGCCATTTATTTACTAAACGACAGATTATTGTGGGACTGCTGAATTTGAGTACTTATAGTATCGTTTGTGTCTCTGATTTTGGCACTAAAAAGATCTAAGAAGTCAAGTGCTGCATCCTGCTTATTGGATGCACCAATAAACAAGGAAAGTACCACAACCAGAAAGCCTTTATTCTGTTTCACATGTCAGGGGCCTAATACACTTGTATGCTAAGTGTGCAGCTTGCAGGGAACCGTTGGAAGATCTGCTAAGAAACTAGCTTTGAATTTGCATATGAATTGAGTCCTGTGGCTGCAGGCTATGTTTGGTCGTGGCGTACGTCGTGGCGTTGGTCGTGACATCCTCCCCTAAATGCACATTATACAATTTGTCTTTTTTCAGATGCATTGGCTGTGTTTGGTTCGTATTTTCTGATATTACAACCCGGTGGTCTCTCCGAATAAGTTCAATTTGGATACTCTGAGTGGAGTAGGCCAGAGCCACTTCCTGTTGCATTATTGTGGCCTGCTTTGGGAAAGCTGGGACTGATTTGCTGTTGCATTGACATCGGCCCTCTTTAAAGGGCCCAGTAAGAAGCCCAGTCAGCAAAATGAATGATGGTTACATTCTAACCAGATGAGGTATGTTCGACAATGCCAAGCAATAACAAGTGAGTCGAGTAAGCGTATATTTATCTCACTGTGGAGACCGAAGTGAGCGCGGCCATTTTGTGGCACTTAGCGTACGAAAATGTTCGACTTCGACTTTGATTTGCTATCGATAGATTTGTTAGCTTTCATGGTGTGTCACCCTGTGCCAGCGTAAGCGTGTTAGACACAGTGCGCTGGATGTTAAGTTAGCACGTTAGCCTATACCGCTCTAAAGCAGTGTAGGATGAGCATTTTTGGGTTACTGGGCTGTATTTAAACCTTCAGGGGTCCTGCAATCGCCACCCATTTCAAATATGTGGCTAATTCTATTTTATTCTTCTTTTTAAGGGTGGGGAGACGTAATGGTATTGTCATTGAAGCACTGGGCTGCTCAGATTGCGGGGGAGGTAGACCATGGTTTAGATGTGGGTTCGGTCCTCCAGAAAGACACACTGGGGCAACGAGGCAATACTGCAACAAAATTTATCCAGGGATAAAGATGTATATATTTCCATGCACATATTGTTTTAATGATAAATCATGGCATTCCTCCCCAATCACTGTCACTGTACCCAAGACCTAATTAACAAAGTTTCTGTGTAAAGTATGTGGAGTGAGGAGAAAAAAATAAAACCAATGCTTTCCTAAAATAGAAGTCACACTCGGCACAAATGAAATTGCACTATTGTGGTAGTCCAATTTTGATTTGGACTCCATAGAACCACTATAATACATTGGGACTGCAATCCACCCAAGGCCATCTAGGCTTATGTTCTTAAAAACAGACAAGACTGTTAGCGGTTTGAATTGCAAAATGAAAAATATTCGACTGTTTCCAGTAGGGGGCGAGGGGTTTCCAGAGTGCCTTTAAAAAAGGAGTATTCCTTCAGAGCCTTGCACGATTCCCACAATCCCCTTTGCCTTTGTGGTTGGTCTGTAAGCAGTGCTTTCATTTGTCAGTGCCACTGAAATCGCCAAACCTGCTCGCACACTGGACTAAAAAGTGCCTCAGCTGCGTTTTATTTTTTTTCCTCGTTTAAATATGCGCCTGTTAATATTAACGGAATGTATTCTAATTTTTTAAGGATGTTAGCATGTGGTTCCTTATGCGATGACAGCTGCAGTGTTATCCTTTCTGCGGTTTTTGGTTGTTGTTGTATATTTATATCTATGCAATGTAGGGATCGCCACAGTGAACACCTGTGAACAGGTCAGCTGGGTTGTTCTGCTGTAGGAGACAGAACTCCTACCAGCAAAGTGCCTTCTGAAGGATTCTGCCTCCCCCAGTGGCGTCACCGTCTTACTTCTTGGGCTGTTCATAAAGCCATAATAAAATCTTTAATTTTCCACGCTTTTTTATTATTATTATTTTACTGTTTAGACTATGACGAAGAAATATGATTTTACTGTTTAGACTATGACAAAGTTGAAATGCCAAATCACTATACATCTCTAGGGTTGGCCCATTTTAAGAGTTCTATAAAAGCAGTAGATGCCTATAAAATGGGCGAGTGAGGTGTTGAAGGTGAAGTGGGAAATTAAGATGGCGTTAATGCTTTATGAATAAGGTGTCGCTTGGTCGTCCGTAAACCCTGCCTCCGCTCAGACTCGGGGCAACATGACATCCCAAACAGCAGTGAAATTCATCACTAACCGGTACAAATCTCCTTTTCCCGCATTCGGCGTCATAACTATGACATCATTTCCTGCTAGAGGTTGCAGTCGAGTAAAGGGAGGTGTCCTGAATAATGCTGCCCCATAACCAACACCACCGCCCTTTCTCTTCAAGGTGTTTGTCACTTCTTCAGATGTTTATCTACTGGGCTCTGTGTACTTGGCTCAGGCGCAAAAGGAGGGGGCTTCCTGCCATATACTGTACCAAGTGCCTTTTGTATGTACATGTCCTCCCAGAGTACTGCTGCCAAATAAAGTCCCTATGCCTGAATTGTGACTGGGGTTTTTGTGATGGGCTGAAGACGAATGAAAGGGTTTCACTTCACGTACTCGGGACCGTAAATCCCGATCGCTGCATGCACGTTTGTCTTATATGTACTGTAAGTGCATTTAGTGTGATATGGAGTTCAAACAACGTTGAAGTAATGGATCACAGTAATTATGTTGGAGGGGGGGTTGTTGGTGAAAGTCCTATTCAAGCAAGTAAATCAAGTACTAAGAAGTAAATGCATAATACGCCCCTCTTTTGAGACTTGGGTAATGAAAGTGGTAGTATCTGAAATGTATGCTTTTTTTGTTAGAAGTTTGGGACGATATTTATCTCTTGCATACAACTTGATGCTTTCGTACTTTGTTGATTGTCCAGTGGAGAAAGCCTTTTTTTTTAATGTATAACCTACAAATGTTTCCTATACAAACAGGTTTGGTTCTGTTTGTAATCCTCAACAGAGGGACTCACCACTCAGGACAACTCACCATAATTTTGTATTTTAAAAAATGTGTTTATTGAAATTAACAACAAATACAAAATATTAACAACAAATACAAAATGAATACACAGGAACATACATATTATTATGTGAGGGGGGTACAATTCTGTATAAATATGTTTAAGAAATAATTTATTTACAGTTTTAATTGAGAGGGCCAAATTCAGTCAATGTATTGTTTCATCTCCTTTATATAAACAATAAAACATGGTTTTTTGCTTTTATGAATATGAAATTTAGCCATTAAGATTATAAAATGTATTATATATTAATTAGTGCACATATCTCTATGATTTCCCAGGAGACCAAACAATACTAATTAATGTTTCCACAATAATTTAAAATGTTCAATATTTTCAACTATAAAATCACAAAGGGACCATAATTTTATAATTTTTTTATTTATATATATATATATTTGGATAAAAGCGTCTGCTAAATGACTGTAATGTAATGTAATTTTATAGTGCAGTATGGAAGCTGTGTGGGGTGTTGTAGTGGATAATATATACACTTAACTTATCAGTTTGTAAGAGTTCTTGATTATTGCCAAGCCGGTAGGGAACCAGTTCCAGTATGACTTGTTTAACCAATAACCTGCACCTTTCAGGGCCAACAATCACACAGCTGGCTTGAACTCTTGCACGAACAGCAGTTTTACATTTCTGCACGTTAAAAAGAAGAGCATTAGCAACAAAGGTTGGCCTTAACATGATTGTGTGCACAAGTGTTTGCTCTTCCGAGACAGGTTTGTTCCGCTCAGGCTGCTTGCTCTTCCAAGAAACATTGTTCCGCTCAGAATAATAAGTCTTTTACAGCAGTTCATTGTATGAAATGTATCGGTGCGAATGGCTACAGTCAATCAATTGGAACACTTCCATTGCTAATTAGCTTTTGACAGCGAGGTATTGTCTTCAGTCATCCAGGAAGCGAATACCAGAAAGCTTCCTCGTTAAACTGGTTGGGCTGTCTGCTTTGAAAAGCCCAAGAAACTGTGGATTACAGCATTTTGGTTCAATCAACTGATTACAGCACTCAGTGGCAAGATTACTAGGGATCGCTGCTACGTTATGGGAAGGATGTGCTTTGTCTTATCTGTTCCGTAGTTATTTCGATGACGTTTCTGTATGCACTTATTGTATGTCGCTTTAGATAAAAGCGTCTGCTAAATGACTGTAATGTAATGTAATGCAAGACTTCCATTCATTAACTGGAACAATTGTTTAGTTTAACATGAGTCCTTTAACACCAGGGGCCCTATCTTATAAGCGGCGCTAACCCAAACGCAAGTGTCTTTGCTATCTTACACCCGGCGCGTGGTTCATTATAACGCCTTGCGTTCATGTCGTCTAAATACCATGTATTCTTGTGCCCATTACAAGTGAACTGGGCGTGTTGGTCTTAAAATGAGGAGTGGCCAGTATTATTTTTGGCGTATTGCTATCTTGAGGCAGCAGAAAGTACAAACCTGGTCTAAAGTCATGTCGCAGTTGTTTACATGTTATTTTAACGGCGCATATAAGTGTGTCTACATAGCTGTGTGCACAACGCGCGTACACCCTCCTGTATGTTACACACAGGGGCGCGCACAAGCATACTAAAAATATCAAGATTAATGTGAAATATAATTATTGTGTAGGCTATATAAAGAATGCATAATAATAAAATGGCTTTCCGTTTGCTGATAACACCTATATCAAGCCTAATGCGCGAATTGTCATTCAATGGAAAACTCTCGCACTGCAATAGACGGATATTTGAGTTCTGAAAATGCGCTTCAGATGTCATTACAATACAGCTCTCTAGGCCTACAGCCTGTAAGTAAATAGATTGGTTTTGACTGAAAAAAGTTCAAAGCCTTGTCCAGTGAATTTTATTGTTTTTCAATAGCCTGCTACAGCGGATTCGCTGTGCATAAGGTTTTTTCCATAGCCGGTTAAATAACGGAGATAAATGTCGCCATGTTAACTGAATTTGAACCGTAGTAGCTATTCTTCGTCCTTCATATTTTTTTAATTACAGTGACAAGGTTTCCATACTCTCAGTTTATTAAAACCCAGCTGATTTCACCTGTTATTCCATAACTGAACAAAACGATTTTAAAGAGAACTATAGGCGTCTAATTAGAAACGAATTTTTTTTTTGCCGCACGTTACACAATTAATTTGAATGCCATTATCTGCACGTGCGCTGCATGTTCTCTGTTTCTCCTGCTGTAAGTCGCAGGTTTCATGGTCTTAAAGTGGATTGTTTTAAAGCATTACGCTACGAGTAAAACAGATTGGTCACATTTCCATAAGCAGAACATTATAAAGCAAGGAGAAATAGGCGTGAACATATGAGTTGCCAACCTTTTGCATTTAGTGTCATAATTAAGGCAAAATAACGGTATTTATGTTATTAATCAATATTACTATGCAGGTAGCCTAATGCACTTCGGGTGAAGCTGGAACTTCGAGAACTCCTTGAGAACAGCCTCGTGGAATTGATGTTTGACACTTTCATTGCAGAATCAAACGAAATTCGTTGAACAAGCAGACTAATTTGGCGTTTTCTAAGGTGAGACTGAAGCCATCGATAACTTATTCTCAGCTGTTGCAGGTTCTTTTAAAATAGCAAAGACACTTGCGTTTGGGTTAGCGCCGCTTAGCGCCGGGTGTAAGATAGGGCCCCAGATGTTAAATAAGTTAAAATTTGAGCTAGATTGCTGATTAAATGTTCTGAAGAGTCTTGAGCATACAACCATCTTTCATGTATTTTGCAAGAAACAGACGTCTTCACATTTAACACACACCGCTGACCTGCTCAGATACTCGGGTGAAAGAACTGCAAAAGGCCGAATAGAAATAGTTGCAGATCACATGACTCTGAAACGTCAACTTCCCCAGTTTTATGCGCAGACAAATCAGGGGTTGACGTGCATATTTGCATGCTTTCGGATCCAGTAAGTCAATATGAATTTGCAGTCTCACAAAACAAAGAACCGCAAAACTCTCATCTGATCCTGGGAACCAGAACTCGGGAGAAACTCCGGAACAGAAGCGAAAGTGGAACATTCAAAGAGCAACAGACAGACGGCTAACCTGCTTAGGTTTGTGCGGCAAACGAATACAAAAGCGAGAAAGAAACAGATCTACTGCTGTCACACAAAACTGGAAGCAGGTAAAGCAAGGGCAGCCACGTAAAATGGTTTATTACATTTTATAACAAAAAGAAAAGAAGTGCACACACAAAATCAAATGAAGTCGTTCACTTTCTGGGTTTAAAAAAATATATTATTTTTGTTTTGGTGTCTGCGTGTGTGGTGTTTGCGTGTGGCTATGGATATTTTAGTCTGACAACCAACCAGCTTTACAACGGTATAGTGGTATAGTGGCCTTTGGGGGGTTCTTAGTCTAAAGCAAAACAAATACTTTTATAGTAAGTTATACCTCCAGAGCTTGTACGTGTGTATATTTATCAGATTATTCTTCAAAAAATTACATTTAATATTTTTGGTTGGAACCATTTTATATGGCCCATATGCAGCCGGAGACTGCTGTGTTAAAGGGAAGAAGTATAGGCTATCGGCACAATATAAAAAGATTTGGAGTTAGATGACGTGCATTTTCTTGCTTTACTCAAAGATACACGAATGCCCCTATACCAGCCATTGTAAAGCCGACGGGTCATCGTAAACGTCTATAAGTATCTACAGTATCCTTCTTTACACATAAAAACTGTCTCGACCAATCAACAACATATGCTTAAGATGAAGTAATGATATTTTTAAAAAGAAACCCAGAAAGTGAACTATCTATTTGAGCAGTTTCAAGTTTTAAGTTTAAAAATATCAAAGTAAAAGAGCTGTTGTTAAAAACGTCCTGAGGACGTAGTTCATGTTTGCAGTACGGTGAACAGTATAGCCTCCCCAGAAAGGAGTGCGAGAGAGTCTCCTCCCTCTTGGGGGCGCTGTTCTCCTTCTCTGCCATCAGGATCAAGCCTCTGTATCACGCACGGCACAGAGCATGGTATATGTCGGCGCACCTGATCACCTCCACCTGAACACGGGGAGGGGATGGGAGGGGAGGAGAGGGGGGAGTCACATGTAGGAGCCATACGCCTTCACACTGAAGAGTTGGTGGCTCTCTGTCAGGACCGGCGTTAGGCTGCCTGCATGCGCTCACCTCCCTCTCCTTGTAGGGTTGCCACCAGTCCAGGTTTTCCCTTGTTTTTTTGCTTTCTGTCCCAGAAAATGTATTGAATTCCCTGGAATACCAAATGTCCCCGTTTTTATAAGATCTAGGGCCGTGTCCGAATTAGCGCACTTGCCTACTATTGAGTATACCAGTTGAGTATACTTTTTTTTAAAAGGTGTTAAGTACATGACAGTTGAGTGTTCTTAATATCACCGGATAATATACATTATAATTCCGGGTTTTCGCTTATAATAGCATCGCGGACATTTTTGCATACTGCATTGTGACGAATCCACCCTTACTACCTGTCTGTCTGTCTAATTATTATTTTTTTTGGCAGTTGCAGTAACCGGCCAGGCTGTGGGGTTGTATGCTCTCTTCCTAATTGGGAGCGCCTGGGGCATAGCCTATAGAAGTATGACTTTCTGGGGTCTGGCATTTTTGGGGTTCTCCTCCTGCACCTAGCTGCGGTACTGGGTGGTACTGAGTGGTCTTGGGTTTTTTTTTTGTGGTTGTTTTGGCTTTGGACATTCACATCTCACTTTTTACGCACACGCATCCATACCTATTTCTCATAAAAACGCTACATTTGCACTCCTACAGAAAATGTTTTCCCTTTGTTTAATAAATTATTTAATTGTTTAAACTATACCTTGTTGTGTTGTCTCCCTTTTGTAGCGACTATACCGACAGTCATAACAAAAGTGGTGGCAGCGGAGTGATCGAGGTCAAGGTGGGTAGCAATCGCGATTTATCCTTATGTCGGTAATAATTGGTAAATTAGCGGATTGAGTTCCGTGGTGGTGTTACAAGCTGGAGTGTGTTACATTGCGTTCACACTGCTTTAACGTTTGAGAGACACAAGGTTTGTTTTCTTTGTTATTTTTTGCTCTTCTGTCGGAGAAGGAAGTGTTATTCCCCTGGAATTTTTGATACGTCGGTGGGACACCTGTCTCTTCGTTCTGCTGCTGCGCCCTGCTATACCTGGTGAGTTTTTACTTATGATATTCAGGACTTGCTACTGTTCCTACTCAGGGAAGTTGAACAGTGGTAGCTGGGATGGGGGACGCGTTCGTTGTTGCTCTTGAAGGTGCATATAATGGTCTCTCTATTCTCCAACAGATTGAGAGTTTGCCAAAATGTATTGGCAATTTGGAATTCTGCAATCACTCTCCCTGTAATAGAGCCACTGTTAGACGCATCAGGCCATTTTAACTATTAAAAGGGACAACGCTCAGCCAAGTCTGTGGCTATATCGTCTGTTTTGGCCCATTTGAAGAGTGGTAGGCTGCTACAGGTAGTGTCCTGTTCGGTGTCCTGTTCTTGTGTCTGGGCCTGACACGTGTGGACGGTCAGCCAATTGGAAGGGATTCCGGTTTCTTGACAGGTATAGTGAGTACGTGGCCTTGCAGGAGGCGCACGGGTTGCATTGGAGGTTCTGTGTGTTTAACTATTGTTTGCGTTGTCCGATATAATAGATTTTTTGTTCATTATTTGTTTTGTAGTATTTATGCAAACTGGACGCCAAGGTCTTGTTCAGCTACACAGAGATCCAAAAAGTAATGAGTTTCTGCTACGCCCATATTTAACAAGTTTTAGACTCTTTGAAAAAGCGGAGTTGCTTTTGCTGGCAGAGCATTTGGGAGTACCTCAAGAACTAGCAAGTTCTAAGCACACCGTTTTGAATTTAAAAGTTTTTGCAACAACTCGCTGTGGAGCGAGGACTGTTCAGTATATCAATGTCGGAGGCACAAGAGCAGGGCCGGATTAAGACCCTTAGAGGCCCTAAGCACTAAAAAATGTTGGTGCCCCCATACATTTGTAATTCAAAATATAAACAATAAACCATAAAATAAAATTTTATTTATCGAAAATTCGAAATTAAACAAAACTTACAGTAAGAAGGAAAATAATATTTATTTCGAATGCTTTAATTTAATTAATTTAATAATTTAAATGGTAAATTCGGCTAATGGTAATGGGGCTCTGAGGTTGAAATTGGCCGAGATGGAGCTGAGGAAATTAGAATTGGCAAATGAACTTGAATTGGCCAAAATAAGGCTGGAGGAACAAAAACAGCGAAACTTGGTAAGGTTCCGCGAGTCTCAACTGCAATTAGTTAGTGAAGGTAAAATAGGTTATGTCCTGGTTGGGGTGATTAAAATAAGAGTTCTGTCCTGGTGGGGGTGATTAAACCGTATTTAATCCTACGGGGCTGGGAAGGCAAAATATCAGTAGTTTATGAGATTAGGATCCTGACACGTTTTTTGTCTTGTTTGAGAGACTTGCCAAAACTCGAGCCTGGTCTGACAACAATCGGGGGCTTTTGCTGCAATCGTTTTTAACTTGAAAAGCGCAGGAAGCTTATGCCTCACTTGCATTAGACCAGTCTGTTGGATATGCCCAGATAAAGGCTGCTGTATTAAAGGCTTATGAGTTGGTACCTGAAGCTTACACAGCATTTCCGAAACTGGGAAAAAAGGAGATGGACAGTCATGTTTATTTTGTTCGGGAGATGCATATACATGTTTCACGGTGGCTCACTGCTTCTAACGTGGACACCTTCGAAAAACGTAGCTAATTGAGCTAGAGCAGTTCAAGAATTCGGTTCCTGTGGCTGTTGCTACCTATATCACTGAGCTGAAAGCTAGCACTGCTTGCGAGGCAGTGGTTCTGGTGGATTAATTTGTTTTAATTCACAAAAGGGTGGATATTCATAGTTGTTTCCGTGGTGAGTCGCTTCGTAACAATCTTTCTCCTCAATCTCCTTTTAAACCAATCGGTGCGGACGGCCGCCCACCAGATAGGGGGAGAGATGTTCCTGGCACAGACAGAAAATTTGATGTCGCCAGAATGTGTTATGCGTGCCTGTAAGGCCGGGTGGAAAGGGACCCAGTAGCAGGCAGGGAGTACAAAAAAACGAAGTTTAATGATGGAATAGTACAAAAAACAGTACAAAAATCAGGGTCGCGAAAATACAGGCAGGAGTCGAAACTAGGGAGGCATAATGGGAAACAAGAGAAAACAAAAAGACAGCAACAAACAAACAAACAAACAAAAACAACAGGAAAAAGCTCAAGGGATAACACAAAAAAACTCAGAAACAGAATAACACTAAATGACAACTCGGAACGATACTAACAGATAACTCGGAAGATCTATCGCAAAAGCTGGAATAACAAATGGCGAGGAACTCACAACAAAGGACTGAAAGCACAAAGTATAAATACACTGAGGGAGACAAGAAACAATGAGGATCAGGTGTGAGGAACCGGTAAGGGCAAATGACAGACAGGTGCACGTAATAAAACAATGAGGAGAGCAGATAATAAAATAACAAGGGAACACATAACACGGACTAGAACATGAACTGGGTAGTTAGGCAAGTGCATACAATTAGAGAGAAAACAGGAACCAGGCCATTAATGTCTCTGGGCTACAACCTGCTCGATGTTCCCAAAATAGTTTTAGCTAATAAAAACGGCAAGCCAGCAGTCAGCATGTTGCGGAATAACGATGTTGCTATTAGGATGGTGGTAGTTGGAACTCTCCTGATGTAGACGGAGACGGTATTTATCCTCCTGCATCTTTCAACCCCGCTGCTCCGCGACGGTCCTCAGCATCCCCAGCTAGGGCATCTTCTCAATATTGCGACGTCCACGTCTCCATGCAGGCTGAAGATGGTTGCCAGGCAACAGAGTGCGTCTTCTCTCAGCGCAGCTCCCAAGATCTCCGCACAGGACCTTGACGTCAGCATCTCCATTTGTAGGGGAGACACAGACAAACCTGGCAGCCCAAAGCCAAGCAACCACAAAGCAAGGGAAACAGAGGAACATAACATATTTGACTATTTGAATTTGTCAAAGTCATGCCCATTCACCAAAAGCCTAGGAAACCATGGAGCTATACATAAAGAGTCTTGTGACAAGTTATGAGACATCACAATTATCGATTGTGGGATTGCTTTGATAATATTGTCATAGTGTTTACGATCAACTAATAAAATCAAATTTCAGACAAAATTCCTCATGTGATATAATGCTCCCCTGTCTTCAAGCAAGTGCATTAGAGATCAGTTCCCTTTTTCCATCAATTTCTCATTAAACAGTGATTTGCTTTTAAACGGCAATATATCTGCAATTCCATAGTGGGGTTTTGTGGGGACTAAAGTTGTGTTTGTAAATTAACTTCTAGTACAGCAATAATTTTTGATGGTATATTGATAGTTTGACAGGCAGCTTTTTCAAATAATAGTCACGTCTAAGAAGGAAACCAATACCTCCAAGCTTCAAAAAAATTTGATTTGGAATGTGATACCAGAAACTATTTTGATTTCCCAGAAAGGATCTCAGCCAGTTTATTTGAAGAGTACATTACATTACATTATAGACATTTAGCAGACGCTCTTATCCAGAGCGACGTACATAGTGCATTTCCGAACTAGTAACAAGTGCGTTAAAACAGTCCTAAAAAGGCAAACACGAATCTAAGCACTAGGCGCAGTCAGTATGATTGGGAATTATTTAAAAAAATTTTTGGGGGGAAACTACACAATTCTGATAACAATAGTCACAAGGAGGTAGGGAGGGGTGGAGAGAGGTGCAGCTTGAAGAGGTGAGTCTTCAATCTGCGCTTGAAAGCGGTCAGACTTTCTGCTGTTCTGACCTCCACGGGGAGCTCATTCCACCACCGTGGGGCCAGGACAGACAGACGTCGAGACCGGGCACTAGTATGAAGAGGGGGGGGGTACCAGTCGTCCCGAGGAGGCGGAACGCAGAGATCTGGCAGGTGTGTAGGGTCTGATGAGCTTTTGGAGGTATGGGGGGGCAGATCCTCGGACTGCCTGGAAGGCGAGCACCAATGTTTTGAATTTGATGCGAGCCATCACCGGTAGCCAGTGGAGGTCGATGAGCAGGGGGGTGACATGGGAGTGTCGGGGGAGGTTGAAGACCAGGCGCGCTGCTGCGTTCTGGATAAGCTGAAGGGGTCTAATGGCCGATGCTGGCAAGCCAGCCAGGAGAGAGTTGCAATAGTCCAGGCGGGACAGCACCATCGCTTGGACCAGGAGCTGGGTTGAGTGGGTGGTGAGGAAGGGGCGGATTCTCCTGATGTTGTACAGGAAGAACCTGCATGCCCGGGTTACCACTGCGATGTTCTCGGAGAGGGACAGCCTGTTGTCCATCACGACTCCGAGGTTCCTGGCACAGGGCGTTGGGGTCAGTGGAGTGTCTCCTAGGGAAATAGAAAGATTGAGAGGGGGAGAGGTTAGAGCAGGAATGTAGATGAGCTCAGTCTTGCCTGGATTGAGCTTGAGATGCTGGTTGTCCATCCAGCTCTGGATGTCTCTCAGGCAAGCGGAGATGTGGGCTGACACCTGAGTGTCAGAGGGTGAGAAGGAGAGAAAGAGTTGAGTATCGTCAGCATAGCAGTGGTAAGAAAGACCATGAGCAGTAATAACAGGGCCAAGGGATTTGGTGTAGGTGGAGAAGAGGAGGGGACCAAGGACTGAGCCCTGGGGGACTCCTGTGATGAGGGGACGGGGTGCCGATACTTTACCAGCCCAGGCAACCTGGGAGGAGCGTTCGGAGAGGTAGGACTTAATCCAGGCCAGGGCCGAGCCGCCGATCCCCGCTGCAGACAGGGATGACAGGAGGATGGAGTGATCTACGGTGTCGAAGGCGGCAGAGCGGTCTAGAAGTATTAGCACAGAGGAGAGGGAGGCTGCATGAGCTGCATGAAGCATCTCGCTGACGGAGAGGAGTGCGGTCTCCGTTGAGTGGCCAGGTTTGAAGCCGGACTGGTGGGGGTCTGGTGGGGGAGTACCATTAATACATTCAACATCAATGGCTTGCAGTATATTCTTTGACCTTTCTGCTTTCCTGATATTATGAGGGATCTCTGTCAGAAACAGAGATGGGAATATTGGAGATCCAAGTGCAAGTAGTTGGGCAATCTTAAAGTGTTCGTAAGAACACCACTAGAAACGGACAATAATCCGTAGTGGAGAAACAACTAAAAATGAAAGAACAACAAACCTCGCAATATAAACGAGGAGCTCGCTAAATGAGCAAAACAAAGGAATAAGCAATAACGCTTATCTAACTCCCATATGTGGAGTGAAACAACAAAAAACAGCGAACTGAAAAGACCCCAAAAAATTTGGGTGAGACACTCGTAGGTAGAGTAGAGAAACAAAAGAAAACGAAACCTCTGCTCTGAAATAAGAGCGTATAACTAGAACTGCTTTCTTTCTAAGGTTGTACTGCTAACAAGTCCTGCGTTGCTAATCAAAGCGGTCGATAGCAATACAACTTCCTATACCCTTTTTTACCGGCTCGAATGTTATGTGAAATAACATGGAAGCAACGAGAGAGGCCGGAAGCGGGGTATAAATAGTGAGCGGAAATACCTGCCAGGTGAACTCACTAATGACAAGGTGAAAGCAAAACCCGTGACGGAACACAGGAAAATCCGATAGATTACCGGTAAACGATAAAAACGAATAAAGCGACGTGGAGATAAGGGAAGAAAGGTCAGATCCATGACAGATATAATGTGTTTTCATTTTCCAGATATAGTTAAAGTTGGCCTGATTTACTGCTTTAATTGCTTTTTTTAGGAAGAACCATAGAATAAGCTGGATAAATGAATCTAAAAATCTCTTCCATTTTTGTCAAAAAAATACGACCAAAAATAGAAATATCTCTTTGTGACCAAGCATCTAGACATGATTTGCATTTCTCCAGCTTATTCCAAATGTTGAGATTTTCTAACATATTTTTATCCTTTGTAATTTGAATACCTAAGTATTTTACTACAGACTTAATATGGATATTATGAGCTGTCACAATTGAAGAGTCATGAATAGGTAATAACTCACATTTTTAAAGATTTAATTTCAACCCTGAAGCTTTAGAGAAAAAATCAATTATTCCGAGGACCTAAGGAACTTGATCAATGTTTTTCATCAATATTGTTGCATCATCAGCCAGTTAGCTGATAGTTAGTGTTTACCCAATACTGTCAATTTCTCAAAATCCGAGTTTTTAATGAGAATGGAAAGCATTTCAGATGCTGCTATAAATAGCAAGGGCAAGATTGGACAGCCCTGTTTAATTCCTTTGCTGATTGCAAAACTTGGACAGGTACCTTGTGGTAAAGAAACTGTGCTCTTTGTATCTTTATAAAATAATTTAACAATATTTATAGTTTTCCCCAAATCCAAATAAGTTTAATGCATGGAACATAAGAGTGCTCTATCATGTCAAATGCTTTATAAAAATCTAAAAACTAAATAAAATCTTAATCCTCAATTAAATAATTGTAATCTAATCAATCAAGTACCAGACGTATGTTATGGATGGATCGACCTTTTATAAATCCGGATTGTGTGTCTGAGATTATTTGAGTAATACCAGTTTTTAATCTGTTTGCATAAACATGCATTAACAGTTTATAGGCGTTATTAATCAGGGTTATGGGTCTTCGATTTTCAAGCATTTTCAGATCTTTTCCAGGTTTAGGAATAAGAGCGATGACTCCTTGCTTCATAATGTGCGGAAGAATCCGGTTTTCAGTCATTTCCCTTAACATATGGAATATGATGTCTTTTACGGATTAAAAATACCCCCAAAAATTCCCCTCAGACCATCAGATCCAGGAGACTTGTCCAAGGATGAAGACTTTGTCGCTTTTTCGAATTTCTCCGCACTAATATCTGCATCACATACATTTTTAAAGCTCTCATCCACCTTAGGGACCCATTGCTGAACACATTGAAAGAAGGAGTCTGCATCTGTGCTAGAATAAGAAGAGGAGTACAACTTATTATAGAATGAGACTTCCTTAGAAATCTGATCAGAGTCATTACATTCTTGATTTTCAATCAGCAGTGTTTTCATAGCATTCCGCACTTGTCTTCTTTTTTCCAATCTACAGAAATATTCTGAGCTCCTCTCTCTTTCTCCTATCCACTTCGCTCTTGATCTTATATATGCTTTTTATGCTTTAGTAATATAAATGTTATCTAATGTAGACTGCACTATAATACGTTTTTGTTTATGCTCCTCATTTAAGAAAAGTTTATTGCAAATATTGTTTATTTTTTTTATAATGTCAATTACTTTTTGCTTATTTACCCTGCTCAATAATATACTATGTGATATGGAAATCTGACGTACCCTTTAAGTATTGCCATTTCTCTTTGTATGTTTTAAAATTTGAGTCTATAACTATGTAATTGATTACTGCTATGATTTCTTGACACTTGATTAATTTTTGAAGAGATTGGAGTTAAACTTCCAATACCCCTTTTAAAAAAAAAAACGTGTTTCAGGGTGATTGATGCAAGTTTAAACATACAGTGATCTGTTAATCATACACATGGCCGTAACTAGCATTGAGGACACTGAGGTCATGACCTCAGTATATTTTTTTATGTCTGTTTCCATTTTTCACCCAAAGAGACTCGTAAACACATTTCTTGAATTATCCCGGTAAATTGGTGATAGTAGCCTAGTACTTTCAGCCGCAGGACAACAACAACTGATCTGTACAGATCAGTGACGGCGACGCACCAGTGTCAGTGATATATGGTCACGGAGTATGGGGAGCCAACAGTGCCAAAATGCTGTCGTCTGCGAGTGTGAATGCGACTGCAGTTGCCTTATAGCTACTGTGCACTTTAATTGGTCACAACATCGCACTCGCAGGTTTACCCGCGTCACTCTAGGTTCCAGATACTTATATGAACAAGTGCATCTCTGATAACTTTGAAAATCCTCTTTTCATTCACATTCCTCCCCTTCCTATACTTTCACATACCCCACACCTCAATTCCCAATTCACCACATTTATCATATTATCCACAATTACTTTATACTAATTTACATGCACATACATATGATGCAAGATACATACAGCTTTGTTTCAGTCAATAGTCCAAAAAGCCATTCAGTCCAAGAGCCTTTGATCCTGTGAAAAACCTGGGTTACTCATTATGAGGATCAAACCTCCTGCAGAAAGCCTTCTAAAGTCCAGTTGTAGGGTCAATTTCAGCTGTAGTTTACGAGGCCATGAGAGGTCAGAGGGAAAAGGTTCTCAGGCCACCTGGTAAATTGTTTTATTGCACCCTCAAAGAAGTCGCCACCAGCTCCAAGGGTTTAGGACTGATAATCCATTTCTCAGTCTTACAGTGACATTCACAAAA
The DNA here is from genome assembly GCA_022702515.1 of Ilyophis sp. 1 JC-2022. Classification (NCBI taxonomy): domain Eukaryota; kingdom Metazoa; phylum Chordata; class Actinopteri; order Anguilliformes; family Synaphobranchidae; genus Ilyophis; species Ilyophis sp. 1 JC-2022. The sequence goes on from CM040394.1 coordinate 98,553,104, forward strand.
GGTAAATAAACTGTAGGACTATTCCCCTCCATCACCATTCAAGCCACAATGACACCGGGTCATTTTGTATGTTTATTGTCAAATCAGAAATATATGAACAATGATTGGTGACAGGTAAAAGGAAGACAGCATGTTGATATTGGAATACATCTTATGCAAATACAATTCTATTTATCCATACATTACCATAACTGGCAAGGAAAATTTCATCTTTCTTGACATTTTTCCCTCAAAACACATAACGACTCCCAGTATCCCAATGTCCCTATATGTACTATATTAGTTATTGATTCATACAAACTCAATTTATCTTGTTAAAGACATTGAATGGCATTCAATTAAATACGTTCATTGTCAGGGTCCAATGGGACCACATGCTGTCGTGTAATTTGAATAAATCATGAACACTGACATTATGAGTAGCTGAATCATGTATGCTATGTAATATTTTAGTGTGAAAAGAAATCTCAACAGACTGGTCAAGTAAAGGATATATACAGTGAACAGTGAATATTTTTTTCTATGTTTTGGCTCTGTATTCCAGCACTTTGGATGTGAAATGATACAACGACTGTGAGGCTAAAGTACAGACTGTAAGCTTTAATTTGAGGGCATTTTCAGAAGAATGCTGGAGTACAGGCCTGGCATAGCATCACCAGTGAAGATCACCAAAGTCGCGTAGCAAAAGATAAATATGATTCCGTACGGTGTGACTATGGTACCAGGAGAACTGTTAAGCAGATTCTCCTGGATATCCCTTTGGACTTCCCTTAAATGCAGTCCTGAGCAGACCTTCCACATTCCACAATTCCCTTTGTTTGTCCACATAAGGTCTGGCAAATAAATAAATCAGGCCACCTGGTAAATTGTTTTATTGCACCCTCAAAGAAGTCGCCACCAGCTCCAAGGGTTTAGGACTGATAATCCATTTCTCCGTCTTACAGTGACATTCACAAAAGGTAAATAAACTGTAGGACTATTCCCCTAATAAATGAAAAGTATTAAACAGATGCACATTGTTTTTGTCTAAAATAAACTTGTGCCCTATTGGGCTCGAACCCCCAATCCTCTTTGTGAGAGGCAGCAACTGTAACCAGTAGGCCACAGTAGCTTTGAGGAACACACAAGCCATATAGCGGTTTTGTCTGTGATTCTGTGATGTGTCCACATTAGTTTGTGTTTTTATTGGGCGATAAGCTTGGGAGAGCAGGTATGCGATGTTGTTATCCAATGGGGAGAATTATTCTTTGAGGGTATGGAGGCTGGCAGGGAGTGAGGGTCTCTGGGTAGGCAGGAAAAATGGGAAGAAGAAGCAGAAGAGGAGAGAAAAACCAACAAAATAACCCAAGTTTGGGGCTTTATTGTGTGTGGATGTGTGAAGTTGTATCTGAATGCTGTGTGATTACATGAGGTCAGAACGTACAGAAGTTAATGTTTTTAAGGGCTGAGAGTCTGTGGTCATTGTGGTTACTTTTGTAGGAAACCCTGAAAAGTGCCAAACTCTCAGTGCTGTATAGGTATGGGGCATGCCCCGCCAAGCCGTAACTTAGCGGATGGCATACCTGCCATCCCAATAAGTTGGCTGAATCAGATGGCAGCATGATTAATTTGCCAGTGTTTGAGTGGATCACGTCAACTTAGAATCTTAGAAACAGGGGTCTTTCAGACAAGTTTGTGTATTGTTGGGGCAAATCGTGTGGAGACAGGAGATGAGAGGATAATTTTGTCACCAGTATAAAATTGTCTTGGGTTAAATCTTACAGTATCCATGTGATGAATCCAGCATTCTAAAGCTCACTCTGGTTTATAGACTATTCCTGAAAGTGTTCTATAAACAGGTATATTTTTATATATATATCTAATTGGCTGCTTCCGAAAAGGCCTAAAGTTTTTATGAACAAACTTCCCTTTAAAATAGGTTGATAAAAGTAATTCAGTTTTAAAATTCAGAATTCAGCATAAATTGTCTAATAAATGTAATAAATAAAAACATAAATGTTTTTGCTGCTAAGGAAAAAATTGACTGAATCTGCGAGGAGCAGGGGGGTATACTACGAAGGACGTTTACCATATCCAGGGTTTCTTTATGTTAACTGGCTTCAGAAAGCCTAAACAGCGCAATCTAGCTTAACCGATACTACGAACATGGTTATCAACTTGCTAAGTGAACACGGGCTTTATTAATCAAGGTTTTTACTATTTTTAAATATGTTTCAATCTGTTATCCTGAACATAACCTGCCCAAGTTGCTGTGGCAATATATTCCGATTAAAAGTGAGTCAGCTTCGTGATATAGAAAACCCAGGGTTGGAGCTTAATTTAGCTCGCTATCCACTTAATCTCACTTCGTAGTACCCCGGGTGCATCCCAATATTCTTCACTCTCCACCTCCCCTCCCCCACTCCCACTCTTCTCTTACCCGGAAGTATGCAAAATTGTGAACGTTTCGAGTACAAGTATTTGCATGTACAGTATACAATGTACCTGACATTGCGGTTTGCGTCAAGACATCCATTAATATGTAACCATTAATACGTAATTAAAATGTAATCAGCGACATTAGATTAAAACACAAAGACCCGTTTCACAAAGTAGAGGAGTGGTAGTGGAGGAAAGGTTGCATTTTTCGACTATTGGGACGCACCCCCCGATTAAAAGTGAGTCGGTTTCGCCATACAAAAAACCCAGGGTTGAAGCTTAATTTAGCTCGCTATCCTCTTAATCTCGCTTTGTAGTATACCCCTCAGGTCAACATAGGCTAGATATGCAAGAATGGGAATCACTTGTGTTGATTGGCTGCAGCATTGGCCTGTTTGAATGTGGTGCCTGCTTTTTCAGAAAGCTTGTGTTCCTGACCAAAGGTCACCCTGGATTTCCCATGTGAGATTCTGCTTTCTCCTGCTCAGAGCATATGTTATGGCACAGTGGAGGGAAATGGAGAACGATGTAAGGTTTTGAGATTTTTTCTCTTCTATCTATGTTAACGTTATGTCTGTTTTCTTGGTATTTTTAGTAGCTGTCTTAAATGAGCCATTATGTGCTTTTGTACTGATCATTTTTAGTCACATGTTGTTTCCCATTACTTTTTGTAAGACAAAAATGTCGAACAATTTGCATAATTTAGAATTAATAGATGCCGTGCAGTTCAGCAGATAAGAATTCACAAGAATTGCTCCTTAATTCAGCACAATGTTATTCATCAGGTTGAAGTCCACTGTGTAACAGTTTTGATTAATAAGCAGTAAGATGATGGCTGTTACAGCAATGGTGCCTTCATTACAGGAGCTGGAGAGACAGTATTCCCCTAGTCTGTGGTCACACAGGATGACAGCAGATGATGTCATAAAGGCCCATGTGGCAACTCTCGAAGAAGGTCAGTGGCCATTTTCGCAAGCACTGCAACTGTGGCTCTTGGCTGACTGACAAACTATACACCACAAGGATGATTTGATCTTAGTGATAAAGTGCTTGTTACAGGTGTTTTTGCAAAGGGTTTTCTTGTGTTTATATTGCATTACATTACATTACAGGCATTTAGCAGACGCTCTTATCCAGAGCGACTTACACAACTTTTTAGCATTTTTTACATATTATCCATTTATACAGCTGGATATATACTGAAGTGATTCATGTTAAGTACCTTGCGCAAGGGTACAACGGCAGTGTCCTACCTGGGAATCGGACCTGCAACCTTTCGGTTACAAGGCCAGTTCCTTAACCGTTATACTACACTGCCGCACTGTTGCGTTGAAGAGTGGTCATGAAAGTAAATCCTGTATAAGAAACGCTTGCCCCACTGTTGGCATTGGCTGTCGGTTGCGGTGCTGTGAGATGCTACTCCAAAGAAAAGGTTATAATGTGTGTCCATTCTTTTGTATGCACTTCTGTGTGTCTATTTGTTTGTGTGTGTTTGTGTAGGTACACAGAGGGCTTGTAGTGTGGCTATATCCCTGCTGGATGTGGCGTACGGAGAAGGAGAGGGGGAGAAGATGGACGTCTACATGCCCACCACTGGCCCATCTCAAGGTTGGCGCCCCTCACCAGAGAAAGGAGGGTTACAGAACCCCCACAGTTACCACCGTCTCCCAGACTCACTCTGCTCTCATTTCCCTCTACCCCCTCCTCTGGACGGTCCCACACGCAATTCCTTCTCTACCGTATAATCCGGCCTGTGTCCAATCCGCTGGCTGATTCAAGTGCAATATAGAAGAGTAGACCCCTGTGACGTTGGTCATGATTCGTAGAGCTCCAGGGCTGCATTCAAAACAACAACAAAAAACAATGCTGTTTCCAAAACTTGAGATGGTGCTGTACTGAACATCCAGTTGCAGAATTTTGTTATGTTGATAGGGCAATTGGTTACAATTGGTGATGCATATGGGTCATTTGCTGCTTCTGATTACACCCCTGACACACTCATAAAATGGGAGCAAACATATCTCAGTCCTGCAAAATGTTGCAAACCACAGTTTTTACAGTGAATGTCGTGTTCCAAGGGGAACCATTGCAAATTGAATTAAAAAGAGGTTTCTTGCCTCTTGCACTCTAGGCCTAGAGGTCGATGAGGTTGATTGAGTACAAAAGCCATTTCACAGCACTTGTATCTTCTCTGTTTCAGGTATTCCCTTAGTAGTTTACATCCATGGAGGTTACTGGCAGTTTTTAAGGTATGCTTTTTATCTTCGGTCCTTTTAAAGGTAACATGGGGTACTAAGGGTTAACTGTCATACACATAAGTCTCCTGGTTTCAACAGCAGGCATGATGCACAACTGTGCTTCTGCAATTAACAAAATTTTGTCAAAGTCCCTGTCCAGATTGACAGTTTGACTAATGGACACTAGGACTGAAGATCCTAGACTAGAGTCCAGCATGGTAGGTCACGGTCTACTACCATGTTAAAGAGAAGAAAGCTCATGATTTCTTGTGGATGCTGATGTGATTTTTGCAGCAAAGAGGTGTCGGGTTTCATCGCTCTGCCTCTGGTGCAGAGGGGTGTGGCCATGGTCGCTGTGGATTATGACATCGCCCCTAAAGGTAGGCGCGCTGTTATAACCCTTGTTATGTCAAATGCAAATTTGTGAATTGAGGACAACTGTGTGTATGTGTGTTTGTTTCTCTCTCTCTCTCTCTCTCTCACTCTCTCTCTCTCTCTCTCTTCTTCTTTCCCATGATCTTTTGTTCCGTTTTCTCCTCCTTCCCTTTTTTTGCTTCATACCCTAACCCCTCCCTCTCTTCATCTTCTTGTCTTTCTTTACCTTATATTTTCCATCATTTTTATTTCTCTCCATCTCTTGCCAGGGAATATGGATTTGATGGTATCTCAGGTGCGGCGTAGCATAGTGTCCATTGTTCAGCAGTATTCTCACATCAGGTAAGTGAGCATGGGCATGCCATTGGGTTGCCTTTCAAAAGGCTGTTAGAGACACTGTATGCCTGACTGGAATTGAATCCCAGTTGAAAGCTGCAGTGATGAGTTTCAGGTAATTGGTACATCACAGCGAGTGACTTCTCTTACTTTAAGTGCGTTTTTACCTGTTCACAGTGGAGTGTACCTGTGTGGGCACTCAGCCGGCGCTCACCTGGCTGCTATGGTCCTCTGTACTGATTGGTCCCAGTACAGTATCACGCCTCAAATCAAAGGTGCCAAAGCAGATTCACTTTCACACACATGTGCACACATCTAGTCATACATCTAGGCCTTCACATGGACATGCACACCCAAAGTTATGTTCACATATGTAATAGTGCACGTAGTCACATCATATATAGACACTTTATATCAGTGGTTCCCAACCCTCTACCTGGAGATCTACCATCCTGTAGGTTTTTGTTTCAACCCTAATTTGGCACATCTGATTCTACTAATTAGCAGTTCAATGAGATCTATAGCTGGATAATGAGTTGTGCTTTGTTATGGTTGGTGTGAATACTTACAGCACGGTAGATTTCCAGGAACAGTGGTGGGGACCACTGCTTTATATGCTTAATACAGTAAGCCCCCAACAAGCGCACAGACATGTAGGCTAAACACACACACACACACACACACACACACACATACGTATTTGCAGTTTCATTCATTGTTGAGCTGAGTGGATCATGTCATAAATGACATTAAATTTGTTGCATGTCTAAAGTAGGAATTAATGAAGTGGGTGAAATCTTATTGCTGCAATAGTTAATCAAGGGGCTCCCCTACCCCCATTCCACAGGGGCTTTTCTCGTCAGTGGCATTTACAATCTTCTTCCCATCCTGTCCACCTCTGTCAACGAACCCCTGAAGATGACAGAGTACGTACCGCCGAAGTGTGTTGAACCTTTGTTGCACTCAGGACAGCTAGGCTTGCGCACACTAAAATAGGGAGCAAATTAATTCTGTATGTGTGGAGCTTTCATCATAATGCCTCATACATACATAAGTGTGTCCTTATTCAGAAACCCTGATGCTCCTTTCTGTGGCACAAAATGCCCCCCCCCCCCCCCCCCTTAACCTTCTAAGATACATAGAAGATGCCATTCCATGATTGGGTCATTAATCACAGTCCCCACTTTTAAGGCTGTCGGTGATATAGGGAATACTGTAGTTGTTTTTGCAGTAATGACACATTTTCATTGCAGGCCACACGTGATGGTAGTCTGCCTTCGGTGATGATTCTATGTCTGTGTCCGTAGGGCGGTGGCTCTGAGAAATAGCCCCAGCCAGCTGGTCCCCCAGCTGAAGCACTCATCCTCTGCTTGTCACATTGTGGTCGCCGTGGGGCAGCATGACTCTCCAGAGTTCTGGAAGCAGTCAGAGGATTTCTTCAAGGTCAGAACCGTGCAGTATGTGGGAGGGTCACAACGGTGAAACATTAAGAACCGTGCAGTATCTGGGAGGGTCACAACGGTGAAACATTAAGAACCGTGCAGTATCTGGGAGGGTCACAACGGTGAAACATTAAGAACCGTGCAGTATGCGGGAGGGTCACAACGGTGAAACATTAAGAGCCGTGCAGTATCTGGGAGGGTCACAACGGTGAAACATTAAGAACCGTGCAGTATGTCGGAGGTTCACAACGGTGAAATATTAAGAACCGTGCAGTATGTGGGAGGGTCACAACGGTGAAACATTAAGAACCGTGCAGTATCTGGGAGGGTCACAACGGTGAAACATTAAGAACCGTGCAGTATCTGGGAGGGTCACAACGGTGAAACATTAAGAACCGTGCAGTATGTGGGAGGGTCACAACGGTGAAACATTAAGAACCGTGCAGTATGTGGGAGGGTCACAACGGTGAAACATTAAGAACCGTGCAGTATGTGGGAGGGTCACAACGGTGAAACATTAAGAACCGCGCAGTATCTGTAATGAAATATGTGCTCTAGAAAACTACGGAGCCCTGAGCAGCAGCTTTGGGCATGAAAGACACAAAAATATCACGTATACCATTTGTGCTCCTATAAAATATTGGTGCATGAGATAAAATGACAGTTATTCTAAGTATTCACATTCACTGGAACATTGACTCTTCTACCTTAACTGACCCACCAATCTAGTACCATTTTTTTCATCACACTTGTTTCTTGTTTTTTGCTTGTATCTTAATTCTTGTTGTGATTTTGCAGTTTATCACATCTTACTGACCTCGCCTTAAAACTTAGCCGTAGCTTACTGTGTGTACTATACTCAATGTTCATGTCTAAGGATAGCTGCTATGTTATGATAGACATGTGCTATCATCTGACCTGTTTTGTAGTTATTTCAATGACCTTAGGTATGCACGTATTGTACGATGCTTTGGATAGCGTCTGCCAAACAAATGTAATGCGTTGGCACCCAGGTTTCTGACCTACTGCCCATGCATTAAGAATGCCCATCATCATTCATCAACCCGCTTATTCCTGTTCAGGGTCACGGGGGGTGCTGGAGCCTATCCCAGCATGCATTGGGCGAGAGGCAGGAATACACCCTGGACAGGCCGCCAATCCATCGCAGAGCACTCACACCATTCACTCACTCATTCATACCTATGGGCAATTTAGAGTCTCCAATTAGCCTAACCTGCATGTTTTTGGACTGTGGGAGGAAACCGGAGTACCCGGAGGAAACCCACGCAAGAATGCCCATGCATTAGCAAAAGGATGGACATCAATGAAAAAGTTTGCCTTAGCTTTAGAAGTCAGTCGGGATGTTTAGATTACGTCCTTTTGTGTGTCGGCCACAGTTTCACGGCACAGCAGCATTCCAGAATCTGTCCCTCTCTCCCTGCAAGGCTTTGAATTCCTCTGGACTAAAAGTGACCTTCGAGGAAGTTCCCAATACGGATCACTTCAATATCATAGAGCAGTTTGTGGATGGGGACTATCACCTTACACAGGTTTGTATAGTGCTGTTTTTTTTCCCAGACATTCCCAATTAAGGTTGCAAGAAGAATACAGAATTTCCTCAGAAACCCACACAAGTTTAGTTTTGAGGCCACACATTTCAATATCGTTATCACCAGTGGTGTAGCAGTGCCTGTAGAAGTGGGTGTACTCTAGAGAAATGGGTATCCTCTAATTTAGCAAATCGATGACTACTAATTAATACGTGCACCAGTAGAGATTAAGAAGTCAGTATACTCTATGCCCACTAAGACAGAAGTGGGTATACTGCATATACTCGCGTATACCCTCCACTACACTACTGGTTCTCACTCCTTCCAGTGTTAAGTACAGGTCTTACATGCCTAATATCGGCTCTGCGGCTAAACCCATTTTCGTGAAAGTAACAGTCCCTCATGCAATTAAATTTCTAAGAAACTCTTTCACTGACAATACATAGGGAATAATGAGGTTAAGTAGACTAAAGCTACCGAAAAGATACAAAAAATGAGTTGAACATTATATGTGGTCCTTTCTTCTAACGTGGACCATCAGCAAGTATGGCTCATGACTTCACCACAGGAAGTGAAGGATGTTCTTTGTTGTGGTTTTCTTTTTCAATGTGTCCGTGTGTTTATGTTTCTTAGCTCCTGCTGAAGATGACGGAGGGTCACTGAAGTGAACCTGAGCATTTTACCTTCATGATACAGGATTTTTTTTAAGGCAACTGGCAGCACACCACTCCATCCTATACAACTGGGCTCACCCTCAATGCGACCTCACATTTTATTTTTATTTTGTCTTTGGTCAAAGATATCAGGCAGATGCCAGTTATCAAGATTATATGCATCTTTATTGCTTTATTAACAGGGGGTAATTGATTTTACTGATCTGATAGAGATGCACAATAAAAATATGCAATATGCAATCATAATCTGATATTAGCCTACTCTGATGTGAAAATGTGTAAGGCTACACAGGAAATTACATGAACATTTGATTTTAATAATATTTAGTGGAGTACCACAAAATTGATGTATTCGGCCTACTGTGTTACTGAAATACGATAAGATGGTTATTTCATGGTGCTGTAAGTAGCCTACAGTTTTGATTGTAATTTAACAAACTAGGGCAGGGGTCTTCAACCTTTTTCAGCTTAAGGACCCCCTTGGCCGATAGAAACAGAGCGGGGACCCCCAGATATTTAAAAAAAAACAAAAAAACAAGTGGTTGCATCATGGGAATCATTCTTTTTTTTATATAGTTTTTGTCAACAAAAGTAGCTTATTATTGCCTATTAATGCTTTGAATTTACTCATTATATTTTTTTTGTCGAAAATACATTTAAAAATTGTTAGATTTAATTTTTTTTAAATCCCACAAAAATTGGGGGACCCCCTGCAGTACCTCCGCGGACCCCCTGTTGAAGATCCCTGAACTAGGGCACTGCCAATTAAATTCACAGTCGACACGGCAGTCCCTTTGGTCCTGAGCAATACACCTAGCGAATTTCAACTTCATACAGTGCCCGATTATTTTGTATTTACTGAAGCTGGTTTCAAGTTAACCTGAACCAAATATCTGAACCATAAACGGCAATCATATGAGTGCTCAGGCGCCTGGGCATCCAAGGGCAAATCGTAATGCAGAGTGAAGTTATATTTTGATTAAATAAACATGAAACAAGCAACCAATTGAAAAGCGCTGTTTCGGAAGGTATGCAGCCTACTGCAGAGTGCCAGCTATCAATAAGACGTAGTTCGTTAGAGGTGATATGATGTTAACCACGAAATTGACAAGTTTGTAATACCAATTAAACCCAAAACCAACACAGAATTAAACATCACGCCTGTGTCAAACGATTCTGTGGAAAGTAACGTCAGCAGCATATTTCCCATGTCTGCCTCCCACTGAACAGTTTTACGTTGTAAAGTCGGTGAAATGCCATCTCGCATTAAGGTAAACAAACCGGCTAAAATTGGTTTACTTTTTTTTTTGAAGCTGCACGCACTTTTAACGCACTTTTACACTAGCATAGCCTACGTGCCTAATCATGTATGAAATTATTACCAGTTAGTAGCCTAGCCTGCCTGCCTGCCAGCTAAATAGGTTATTATAGCACTGCAAGCAAAATAAATCCGACATTTCGGCAATATGAATTGAATGAAATTTGACGTGTCTTTTAACTTGTGATTGTTGATTATGCTTTAACTTTGATTTTGCCTATAGCTGCATTTTTTTTAGGGCACCCCCTAGTAAAAAATAAACTCGGCGTATGATATTTTTTTGGTTAGCGCATGTACTTTTACTTTTTATACTTAAGTAGCCTACATTTAATATCATATACTTTAATACTTTTACTTTAGTAGTATTTTAATGGGTGACTTTCACTTTTACTTGAGTCATTTTTCAGCAAGGTATCAAGTATAAATTTTAAGTACTTTTTACAACACTGCACTTTTTTATAAATTGTTTTTTATAATTGTTACATAATTCAAATTCGTTAACGTTACTTCATCAAGGCCATAAGTTTGTGACATGATGCATCAGTTTCTTTCCCCTTCCGTAGCCAAGGCTACTTGGTGACCTCCGATGTGTAAACATGTGGCAGAGATCCCCGGTAATGCTTTCTTTACATGGAAAAAGGGATCGATATACTGATGGCAAGCTTAGTTTAGAGTCCGATCTGTGTGAACACTTTGGGTGATAAAGCAGCTTTTCCCCCCGACACAGCAGCACTAAAGGTAAACGGATCGTTACGGTAAATTACGCAGCAGTAGGCGGTCCTGTACCCGAAAGCCCGACGCGTTGACATCGCACTCGGCGTACTAGCGCCCGAAGGGCAGGAGAGGGGAAGTACAGTATTGCGTCGGCTCGCTGCTTCCCTGTCGCGATGCAGACGGCGGATCCGGGGTAGAGAACAAACGTTAGTTCGGCCTTAAAAAATCACACCGTGGACCGGTGAGGTCTCGCACGCCTTTGTGTAAGTATCATTGGAGCACGTCAGTGAAGGACATCGCTCGGTTCACTGTGATGAAGCGGAGCAAAGCCATCACGGCTAGCCTCGCTAGCTAACGTTAGCTACAGCGGGTACGTCAGCTAAGTAACGTTAACTAGCAAATGCGAATTGATCAGCGTGCAACCTGTTCGCCCATCCGCTTGTGATGTCCGCTGTCCTTTCCCACAAGAAACAAAATAACTCCACTTTCTTACTTGCTAGATAATGTCACTTGTTTCCTTGTCGGTCCGATTCTAGGTTCACTAACGTTAGCTATCATGATTTAGCTGGCTAACTTGCTGACTAGCTAGCTAGCAGGCTAAGACGTGTATCTATGATGCTTGAGGTTTAGCCTGTTAGCTGAGATGGGTGGTCCTAGATACAGAACTCGCTAGCGCTAGCTAAATAGCGCGATATATTTAGGGTGCCTTGTTTGTGCTGCACTTGAGATGAAACATCAGTCAGTATTCTGCTGGACATTAATGTTTGTAGCTAAAGAAGCAGCGGGAGAGATGCCAACAGCGTGCGACACGGGTCTATGCAACGTTATTAGCTAGCAAGCAAATGCTATGTTCTCGGCACAGACGGCACAGTGTTTTGAAGTTTGCTTGCTGACTACCTAGCGCTCATTCACTTCGGCTTCTTTCGTGTTAAGTTAATGTAGTTGACTGTAGCATAGTTCTGCGTGTGGATGCGTTGCATGGCGTTAGCTATAGCAGTTGCGGTAACATTAACAAGTTACTCTAATGTGGAATAACGTTAACTGCTTAGGAGCATTATGTCCCTTACTACTGGCAGTAGCTAGTGTATGTTATTCAACGAACTGTTAATACGAATTACCTTGTGAACAATCACGTGATTCAATCTAATTTAGAACTGGTAGGAGGCCTTGACCAGGGGCCAATGATTTAAAAAGTCTCGGAGAGCGCTAGTCTAAATGTTAAACGAAGTGCTGAACAAAACGTGCTCTAAAAGTCAAACAAAGTCGGTGATTTAACAACCTAGTGAGCAGCTGACATAGCGTGCAACGTTACACGTACATGTGTGTGGCAGTACAATGGTCCTTTCTCACCGGGCAAGGGGGCAAATAGCCTTCCTCCTTCCATACTGGAGGTGGTCCCTACAGTTGTCACCAGGGACGGACTGAACATGGAAAGCCTGACGGATGGTCGGTTAACGGGGCTACCCCCTAAATACTGCCCCACAATGTGCCTACAAGTTTCTTCAAACTCAGTTTTTCCCTTTTCCTGTCGCAGTGTTTTTGTCATTTGTAATCACGCTTAAGGCTCAGCACTGCATACATTTAAGCAATGGAAATTATAGTGTCTGCATTGGGATTGTACAATTTCATGTTTTATGGAAATTATAGGAGCTGTGTTTGTGTGTTTGTGTGTGTGTGTGTGTGTGCGCGCGCACTATTTTTTATTATTCTGACTAAGCAATGTTCTCCAGTGGTTGCATGAATTCCATAGGCCAGCTTAGTGTGTGGTGTTGTTTGCTGGTTTCACATGGCCTTTTGGACTCACGGTTAATCAGTGAGTAGTCCTAATCCTCCCTGCACTGAGAGCTCACTGCAGGGTATTATTCAACCTTAGTCATCCCTAGAATTCCCTTTTTCTGCCGTATGAAAGGAAAAGCTCATATCCGTCTCCAATGTGTTGAGTGGCGGTCGCATGTCATCAGGAGAGGGGAAGATGCCGGTAGCGAGGAAAAGGAGAAAGGGTAGGCTAAATCACGACTCACAGCTGGTTTTAGCGGTGGAACCGCAGAGCACCACCTGTTGTAGCTCTGAAAGTGAGAGGCCGGTGGAATCCTGTTTCACCTCGGGTACGCTGATAGAGACCTGTAATTGATACTGGGCGAGTGGCTTTGGGTCTGTGTGTTGTAGGTTTATGAGCCCCTGAGGCATTTCTTGTAGGTACAAGTGCGAAGAATCATTTCATCGTTCCTTGTCTGCACATATATTATCCCCATGTTTTATCAGAGCCGTCGTTAGTTAGCGCGGCTACATTTTTCACCTCCGGTTAAAGAGTAACAATATGGTGAATGGGTATGGTGGGGTAATGTTGTATTGCTAAGTTGCAGTTACCTCAACGTTCCTAAGGTGAGTGGCTCACTGAACAGTAACAAAGAGTAGCAGTTGCACTGAAATGAAGTCATATCAAACTGTAAAGAGCTACCATGCAGAGCTGCCCAGTTCATGTACGGTAAATATATTACGGCAGGATTACTGTAATCTGAGTAGCCACAGGCTTTTTGGGCCTATGGTGCTCTGAGTGTAATGTTGTGATGGGTTCTGAGTTTTGTTCTATAAGAGTAATTAAGCATGTGTGTGTGTTGATCAATGATTTGGTGTAGCAGGTGAGGGCTGATCTTTGCACAGGCCTCTGCCCTCCCTGACCGGACAATCTAGGTGTCATAAGCTATCGGGCATAACTAATGGCTTGGGTTGTTGATGAACAAAAGCATATCTCATTATGGAACAAAGAGATACATGCCCACACAGATAATATGGACATGTGCGTCATCTTCCCGCTGGCCGGCGTGACGTACAATAAACTTAAACCTTTTCTAGTAAAGTGTTTGTTGTGTTGGTGAGTTCTTGCATTGTCCTGACTTAACTGTTCTGAAAATCCTTGTGTCAGTTTTATGAATGTTACTTTTCCGTTTTTTCCTACCGTTTTATAAAAAGCATTGGTCCACAAATACAGTGTTCCCCACTCAAATGGCACATCAACAGCGTCTGGCAGTATGCTTGATGTAACAGCTGATGCAAGTCACCTGAGGCTGTCGATTGACAGGTACTTTGTAAATCAGACCCACCCGCCCCCCCAGCCCTGCCGTTTATGACCTCATAAAGGCCCGCTGTTAGGCAGAAGGGCTTGTTCAAAAGAGCCATTGAGTGATGGGGGTTGGGGGCCTCACCAATTGCACAGGCCAGCAGGATGTGTCATTACTGAAGTGCACCTCAGGTCCACACTGAGATTTTGTTTGTTTGCGTGCATGCGTGCGTGCGTGCGTGCGCCTCTTAGCCTTCAGTCAGTGGAAAGGACATCTGAAAAACACATCAAAGTGTGGCATCAAAGAGGGCCTCAGATTGTGTGCAAAGATTTGCCAGGTCAACGACCCTGGTCAAGGTGGGCTGTACACGAGTGACATCACATCAGCTGGTTTAACAGGAATCACTTGCCATTCTAGGAGAATACATGAAGCTTACTTTAGTATTATTACTGTTGGTTTTTTATTATGGATTATTACTTATCCAGGTTGGCTTTCACAGCCTAGCCCGTGTTTTAGCTCACCTGCTGCCCAAAGTAATACGAGGCAGGCAAACTTGCCAGCAAGTGCAATGACTGTACCCCTTCCGCTGTTAAGGCTTAGATCCTGCAGCCCCTTGATTGACACCCTGCCTGAGGTGGCGGTGGACTGGCGCCCCCACCACGCTATTTGAGGTTGCCCTGGCAACCTGCTGAAGAAGGCGTGGGGTGGAATTCGTCAGGTGTGGCTGGCATGCTGCCACTTCCTGCTCTACCTGTTCTTGAGGCCTGTCCCTCTGCATGAGTGTGTGTCTAAGCCGCTCCCAGGGTCCACGTCAGCACTGCACACCTGCTCCACTCTGACCAACACCTACGTCGCTTACATTTACACCTGCGCCTCTGTGCCTCAACACCGACTGCTCTCAGACTCCATTTGGGTCCTCTCTCGCCTAACGCTTTCTCCTGCCTGCCTTAACACTTACTCCCAAGTGGTTTCACACTTGCAGCTCATCGACTTAACACTTACAACTCTCTGATTCGGCGCACGCGTCTCTGGCTTAACATACACCAGTCTGGTTTAACGCATCAAGGCTTAAATCTGTCACGCATACACCTGCGCCTGTCTGTTTTCTACACCTGTATTTTTTGTGGGATTTTTCATCGTACCAGTGTCAACTGTTCCAAAGGTGGACCTTTTCCCAAGGATCGCTGTGTTCTGGTAGGTCCCATTGCAGCGTGTTCTGGTAGGTCCCATTGCAGTGTGTTCTGGTAGGTCCCGTTGCAGTGTGTTCTGGTAGGTCCAATTGCGCTGTGTTCTGGTAGGTCCCATTGCGGTGGACCCCGCAGGGTTCCGAGGTCAGTCGGCAGGGGGTTCAGAGTGCGTGAGAGACGGTTTTGGGATGTCTAGAGTTGAGTATCCGAAGAGGCGGTATGTCCTTTCTCAAGTCGTTGTTTAAAAATGGCAGGCTATTTTTTAACAGTAGGCTACTTACTGGTTTTCATGTGAGCTTGCGGATAGAATTCCTGTGTGAAACAGCTGATTCTAAATGGCTGTACTGATACGATTGCTCTTTTGTACAGTAATTTGTACCTAATTAGTGACTTGTTTGGTTCTATAAATCACATCGCTTGATTATGAGAAAATTGAAATTTTGTGGCAGTGAAATGAAAATCGCTATAGATTTTGATGCACAAGAACATGCAGATTTGGAAAAATATAATTTCACCTCTTCAGTGTGGCAACACTCTCTCCGATACACATCTCAGATTGAGTCTACTGATTTGTCTCATACTTTAGCCTCTGGCTGTCGGATAAACAAAGGCATTTCTTAATATCTAGTATTTACAATTTAAAAATGTAGTCATTTAGGAGACACTCAGCTGATCACTAGAACTATTAGGCAAAGTGACAGTCAAGTAAGCACCACCATGAAGGTGCATGTGTAAAATAACAAATGCATCGTCGTGACGAACCGTCAGGTTATGTAAAGGGAGAAGATGGCCCAAGGGTGTATGTTTAGTTTCACCACTGAACCCCTCTAAAGATGTGCGAGCTCATACTTAGGAGCCTCGGTTTCATTTACATTTTACTCTTATCCAGAGCGACTTACAATCTGCACAAAGAAAAAACCCCAAGTTCATAAATCACCGACATTCCAAGTAGCAATGAGAGTTTAATGGACAGGCCATAACGCACCCGCGACCAGTTTCAGATACGCAAAGATTATTATTTTATTTAATTTTTTTAAAGAAACAGCGAAACAACATTGTGTGTAGAAGATGGCGTATGAAATGGGAAGCTGGGAGCCACATTGTCTTACTCCTGACACCCTATTTAGTGGCTTCAGCAAACAAGAGTATAAGTGACATGCGGTCAGGTCCATAAGTATTTTGACAGTGACACAATTTTTGTTGTTTTGACTCTGTGCTCCAGCGCATTGGATTTGTGACTATGAGGTTAAAGTGCAGAATTTCAGCATTCATTTAAGGGTTTTTACGTCCATATCGGGTGAATAGTGTGGCAATTGAAACAATTTTTATGCATAGCCCCCCCCCATTTTATGGGACCAAAAGTAATTGGACAAATGCACATAAACTTTAATAAAGTTATCATATTTAATATTTGGTTGCATATCCTTTGCATGTCATGACTTCCTGATGTCTGTGACCCAACAACATCAAAAGACTCTTGATATCTTATTTTCAGGTACTCTTACACGCAATACTATAATCTCTCTGCATTTGAATGGATCTCTATGGGAATTGGGAGGTGAGACTAGATTAAGTTGTACATTACATGGGAATAGTATAGAACACATGGTTGGTTAAATGGCTGTGAGTCACCAAGGGCCTGAGGTATCAAACGAGCCTCAAACCATCACTCTGCTGCCAGATATGCAATAGATATGGATGGATCAATTTAAGGGTTGTTTCTCCTGACCTATTGAACTCTGGAAAAATGAGTCAGGAGAAACAACCCCTTAAATCCATCCAATCCATATATGGCATATATCTGGCAGAAAAGTGATGGTTTGAGGCGTTTTTGATACCTCAGGCCAGTGGACTCACAGCCCATTTACCACACAACCAACCCTTATGTACTATTCATTGTATGTCATACTTCATCTCTCTTCCCCCCCTCCCTCATTCCCAAGAGAGATCAAATGCAGAGAGATAGTATATAGTAGTGCGTGTAGAAATAAAAAAAAATAGATAAAGTCTTTTTTTG
The DNA here is from genome assembly GCA_022702515.1 of Ilyophis sp. 1 JC-2022. NCBI lineage: Eukaryota > Metazoa > Chordata > Actinopteri > Anguilliformes > Synaphobranchidae > Ilyophis > Ilyophis sp. 1 JC-2022. The sequence goes on from CM040394.1 coordinate 98,570,431, forward strand.
TTGTTTGTTGGTCACAGACACAGGAAGTCATGATGACATGCAAAGGATGCACACCAAATAATAATATATAAACTTTTTTAAAGTTTTGTTTATTTGTCCCAATACTTTTGCTCTCCTAAAATGGGGGGGGGGGGGCATGTATACAATTGCTACACTTCACCTGATATGGATGTAAAAACCCTCAAATTAAAGCTGAAATTCTGCACTTTAACCTTGTAGTCACTGTTCCATTTCAAATCCAATGTGCTGGAGTACAGAGCCAAAACAACAACAATTGTGTCACTGTCCAAATACTTATGGACCTGACTGTATTTGTGACGCTCATAAGCGGCGTATTTGCCACCTGGAACTGTCATGTAAAAGGCCTAATAGACTTATGCAAGGGAGGGTTTGCAGAGCAGGTTTTGGCTCATTGTTTGAAGGCAAGTGTGGCACTTGGAAGAGGCTGCTATTGCCTGTTCTTATAAGAAGGCCCAAGGCTGCACTCGGCTGCCGATGGTCCTGTTTGAGGTTTTGAAGCTGTAATTTTACAGCCAGGAATGAGGAAGCACATACAGTGTACTTCAGTCAATATTTATCCATGTTTAACCTGCTGGTTTGAGTGCCAACCTGTCTCTCTCTTCCCCCTTCTTTTAGTTATCTCCCTGTATTACTCTCTCTCTTTTATTTAAATGTATTTGTATAGGTGGCCTGCGCTGTAATGTATTCACGTGCATTGGTGGTATAACAGCCGGTGGAGTTGGGCGAACGCATTTTGCTTCATAAATTGGCTTCTGTAGCTCTGTGACTTCTTTTCTCTCTTGCATACTTTATTTCTCCTCTTTCAATTTCATTTTCTCCGTTCTCACCAGCCCCCCCCCTCCACCCTCCCATCTCCTCCCACTGGCCCAGTTGTGGCAGGCTGTAATACCCTGTCCAGGCAGTAGAGGTCAGCAGGCTGCGTCTCAGTGCTTTGTTTGTGCTCTCTTTGGTAGGCGTTTCTGCGACTCACCATCCCATGTCAGCAGCGCCGGGCTCTGTAAGGTCAGGGCACAATGAGTGGATGACGACGCTGCGCATCTCGGTAGGCGGACTTCCAGCGCATTCCTCCATGACCAACGGCATGGACTCGCGCTTCCGCCTCCGCTGGCGAGCCATCGTGGCCGCGACCGCCGCCCTCTCCCTGGTCCTCCTGCTCTACCTGCACTGGACGGCGCCCAATGCCTGGCCCCGCCCTTCCGACCACGACGGCCTCGGCTGGCGGGCGAACCGGGCGGAGGCGGGTCCGGAGGGAGGGGTGCGCTACAACGACACCTACCCGCTGTCCGCTCCCGAGCGCACGGCCCAGGGGCTCCGCTACCGCATCGGCGTGATCGCCGACCTGGACACGGCCTCGCACGGCGCCAAAGGCCACACCTGGTTCAGCTACCTGCGGCGGGGACACCTTCTGGTGTCGGATAGCGGCGACCAGGTGGCGGTGGAGTGGGACCAGGAGAAGGTTGTGCTGGAGAGCCACCTGTCAGAGAAGGGGCGGGGCATGGAGCTGTCGGAGTTGGTGGTCTTCAACGGGCACCTGTACAGTGTGGACGACCGCACAGGCGTGGTCTACCGCATAGAGGGCGGCAAGGTCGTGCCCTGGGTCATCCTGCCCGACGGAGACGGCTCCGTCTCGAAAGGTCAGTGGTGCCAGGGGTCAGGGGTCTGCTGGGTCATCTGTGTGTAATCATCCTGTTTACGCTATGAAATTCTCTCTCCCACTGTCCCCCTCTCTCCTTTCTGCAAGCTCCCTCTGTGTCTGTAATTTATTCATTGATAACTGAATGAACTCTACAAGGAGACGGCTTTGGACCTTGCGTTTAAAGGAACATTGAAAAACAGCCGCCTGTATTTCCCATAATGCCCCAGTGAGGAGAACCATGACCTCTTCCCCTCCCTCCCCAGGGTTCAAAGCGGAGTGGCTGGCGGTGAAGGACGAGCGCCTGTACGTGGGGGGGCTCGGTAAGGAGTGGACCACCACCACGGGGGAGTTTGTCAACGACAACCCCGAGTGGGTGAAGGTGGTGGGTTTCCGCGGCGACGTGAGGCACGAGAACTGGGTGCTGCAGTACACCTCCCTGCGAGAAGCGGCCGGGATCTCCCCCCCAGGTGAGGTTTCCCTCCTCCTCTTTCAGCTCTCACCTTGCCTCGCTCGCTCTGCCTTTCCTTCACCCTACCTCTTTCTCTTCTGTGTCCACACCCTTTTCTCTCTCCTCTAATTCAGTCTTCTCCCCCTTTCTTTTCCCTTCCATTTTTATCCTTTTTTTTGTTGCTGTCTTTCTCGTCGTGCGCTCTCTTCCCTAACTCACTGTCCCCCTGCTTTTTCACTTACCTTTTCTCTTTTTCACATTGCAGTGTTTCTAATTTTTCCCGCTCATTTTCCCTCATTTACTCTCCCTCCCCTCCCCCCAGGTTATCTCATCCACGAGTCGGCCGCCTGGAGCGACACTTTGCAGCGCTGGTTCTTCCTCCCCCGCCGCGCCAGCGCCGAGCGCTACGACGAGACAGCGGACGAGCACCGGGGCACCAACCTGGCGCTCAGCTGCCCACCCAACTTCCGTGGCATCACCGTCAGCCGGGTGGGCCAGCTGAACCCCACCCACGGGTTCTCCTCCTTCAAGTTCGTCCCCAACACCGACGACCAGATCGTCCTGGCCCTCAAGTCCGAGGAGGACACGGGCAAGATCGCCACCTACATCCTGGCCTTCACCCTGGACGGCCGCATCCTCCTCCCTGAGACCAAGATCGGGGATGTCAAGTACGAGGGGCTGGAGTTCATCTAGGGGTACTGAGGGGGGGCTTTTTCGGAGGCGTAATCTTCAGTCGAGCTTTGCTTCCAAGGGGCGGACAGTGTGACATCATCTTGTGACATCATCTCCCCCACCCTGCTCTCTGTGAGGGCAGATGGCTCCGCCTCCAGTCTTGGGGTGTCCTCTTGCACAGCCGGTTTCTGCGGTCTCTCATTGCACTGTAAAAAAAAGAAAAAACTCTCCGCTGACGAATGTAAAAAGAACAAAATAAATAACGGAAAACTCACCACCCAGTCTGAAAGAAGTATTGTGCCTCCAAAATGACACACTGAGCCCATAAAAATATCAGATGGACCCATAAAATTATCATGTACTGTACTGTACTTCCAGAAACAATGAATAGACTCTATCAATTACCAGCTGTTTGTCATTTAATGTTGTTTTTATTTTATTTTATTCATTCCAGATACATTGCTTCATGATTTAAATGTAGTGTTTTTTTTTTGGTGGTTTATTTTCCAGTAAAAACTCTTTATAAAAAGGTGACAGTTTTTGTTGTTCTTACTGTCTAAACTTACTAGTTGCAACCCAGTGTTTCGGAGTTTTGTATTAGTGTCTCCTGGTGCTTGACAGGATAAGAACATCAGGATAAGGTTCTCTAATGCAGTAATGGAGCTTTTGTTTCTACAAAGAAGGGGGTGGCCACTTATGTTTCACATAGAATTAATTATGCTAATCTCATTAAGACACTTCACTGTTTCCCATTAATGTATTAAACTGTGACGGCCCGCCACAATTAAATTTTTTACCGCCAGTTTCAAATTGATTCAAAAAAAATATATCAAAAATGTAAATTTTGTTTGTGAGTACTGCCGCCCTGTCGCTTCAAAAAACACATCTCTGCCCCTCCCCCCTGCTTCACGCAAACGCGCATGCGTATTCACCAAATAGTGATGGGCATTAGGGGTGCATCCCAATAGTCGAAAAATGCACCCTCCCTTCCTCCACCGCCACCTCCTCTACTCCGTGCCCCGGAAATCGATCTTTGGTTCCACCTTCCCTCCACTGTCCCAATAGTGGGGAAGACGAGCGAAGCCGCTTCAAACTTGGCTTCTCCCCTCCGGCGAAGCATAGCTTCGATGTATCCTACTGCGGCGGTATTTTCACATTTTTGAGTGACGTCATCGCGCTCACGCCCACAGAGGCAACAGTGATGATGCATAGCTATGCCTTATATGAATTTCCCCAAGAGAATGATGCCCCAATGCAAGATTGTGTGTGGTTCAGTATGTTAAGCACACAAAGGACAAAGCATCCTACAACGGATAACAAAATGCCGGTCCGTTTTTGTGGTTCATATCCTACATAAAAATTTGTCAATTTAAGTCGGGGAAACAGCTTTATTTATTTTCTTGCACATTAACGTTGCTTATTAACGTATGTACATAACTGTACATAAATATAACCTAAGCATGACAGCTACCATTTCAGTATGTGAATGCATTAATGAATTTATTCAACCATTCCAAAGGATGTTTTTAAATTTGATTTAAAAAATTACAGTAGCCTATAGGCCTATGAGGTTAATTAGTGCTCGGTATGTTCAGACATCGGTGAGTGTGACACATGCCAGTTATCTTTAGGTAACATCAAAGTGAATGTGTCCATCAATGTTGTTATTCTGTCATTTTTAAGTACTATAAAACTCATGCCCAAATTTCCCATTCTACAAGTTCACCTCGTATTGTAGGCTTATCAATGAGAACTGTCAGTCAGATAGTTACCTCGAGACTGGATTTACCAGGAAGTGTATAGGCATTTACAAAGTCCTTAATATAAGCAATGTGAGATGTCTCACCAGCTTTTAACCTCCAAACATTGTTAAGGTACACGCTACCTACCAGGCCATATCCCCGAACTTGCGTAATTTTGAAAAAGTATGATAAAAGCACGGCGATAGTCCGTCTCCTCTGCAGTCGGCCACGCTATCGATAGCATGCTGGGAAGGATTAATTCAGCTAGCTGATGTTAATTTATCACTTCGGAAACCTTACATCACAGTTTAATGCCAGGGAAGGGTATGTTCGATAAAGTGAGGCTAGAGTACGGTCGAATCGAGTGCTCTGTGCATGGTACTGCCATAGTGCAGGAGTAGTGGTGGAAATTACGAATCACTTTACTGATTCGAATCGTTCAGTTCAGTTCAGTGCAAAGATTCTAGTCACTGACTATGTGAACAGCATGCATGTTCAGTTCACTATAGCTACTCGTAGTTCAGTAGGCTATATCATTCGTAGGTATTGTACAAAATTATTCCAGTCAAAAGCACTGCAAGTAAAAAATATAAACTTTTTCTATAAACCTCATATGAACGTTTTGTATTTTTACCTTGTAGTTAGCCTATATAGTTTTCTGGATTAGGCTACTATATGGCCGCTCCAGAAAAAAAGCCAAGTTACTCATGCATAGCCAACAGAGCGCTGCCTATAAGTCTTTGATTCCAACTTGCAAAAACTAGGGCTGCCTTTAAACGTATTGATATCACAACTGACAATATTGCCTATCGTAGCTCACACTAAATAAACTAGCTCTATTCCAAAGCAATGCTATCCAAACTTTCCTGAATTATTTAATGCAACTTGGCCCTGTGTTTCTTCATCTTAACATCTCAAGAGAATGTGGTCAATAAAACTGCATGTGCCACATAAAACTGAAAAATGAGAATAATTTATAGTGGAAATACTCTGATTCAGATGTGTTGCACTTAGAAATTAAACAGAAAGATTACTACACTATAGGGCATGTTTGAACAATTGTCTGCATCCACTGCTTTGGGTCTATGAAAAGCACAGAATTAATAAAATGTATTATTATTATTATTATTATTATTATTATTATGTATTTATTGATTTCTTTATTTGGAATATTTTGATTCATATCAAAACCTGTGTGGTTCTACAGAGCATAGATATCCTTGTGTTCACAAAATTCTGTTAGCAAATATCATAACTATTATTATGTTAAGAAAATTGGTACTGTTACTTATTTGCCATGATCTGACCCACAAACATGTCTGGATACATTAGAAAAATGTATGCTAATTTCTAGGTAAAAATATTACTAATTTTTATCTGCATTTATTTATTCATCCCCCCTTTCTCTATTGTACATGCTGGTTCTTGATATAAATGTCTCATTGTGAATTGTAAAGAAATCTGTAGCAGCAGTTAACATTTTAAAACCTGTACATTTTCTAAAGTAAACTTGCCAACAAAGTACGACCATATCCTTTCTGGAGTGTAATTATTCATCAACTGTTAAAAACATTCATTGAAATTATATGTTGTTCCATGAGGCACAATCTCTTCACATGCTGAGATGAAAAAACACAGGGCCAAGTTGCATTAAATAATTTAGTAAAGTTTGGATAGCATTGCTTTGGAATAGAGCTAGTTTATTTAGTGTGAGCTACGATAGGCAATATTGTTAGTTGTACATTTTGATATCAATACTTTTAAAGGCAGGCCTAGTTTTTGCAAGTTGGAATTAAGGATTTATGTAGGCTATGCGTGAGTAACTTGGCTTTTTTAGTCGGAATCTTTTTTCAGCTTTCTCATTATCTTGGATGATCTGCGTCAGTTGGCTCTTCTCTCTATCCTTCTCAACTCAGAGACATCATTCTCGGATCATTGGACGGAACTTTCGCAAATAGATACATTCTTCAATGGATTGGAATCATTACATTTTACAGAGGCATCATTGTTATCGGTTCCCTTTTTGAAGTTCCCCGATCTTCACAAAATACGAGGTGCAAATGGCTCAAGACAGAGGTTCAGGTGGTGGTGACTCTCGATTCCGAGGAGATTAGACGAGTCCGAGGGTGGTTAGAAAGTTAAAACCTAATGTAGAAAGTTAAAAAACCTGGTAGCCTACACCTATTAAACTCAAGCTATGGTATTGTATAAATAAAACTGTAATAAATAAAACACTACATCCAATTTCCAAGGGGCTTCGTAAGTCACACTACCAAAAAAAGTCAAAACATAAATTGAAAAAATGTTCCCATAAACATGATTGATATCATTAATGATATGATAATAATTAAAAATTAGGTTTAAAAATATAAGCATACAAAACATAAATAACATAGCATACATTAAAAAAATCATCCTCACCCTCAGACACGAAACGTTAAAATAGGTGTTTTAACGAAACAAAACACCAGAGAAAAAACAGCAGCAGCAGCAGCAGCAGCCAGCAGCAGCAGCAACCCACCAGCAGCAATGCTTTTCTCAACCCCAGATAACCCCCCCCAAAATGCTGGTTTCGCCCCCCTGGAAAATATTTTTTCATGGTCAACATCTCCCCCCCCTGGAAAATATTTTTTTCATGGTATGATTTTCGTTTTTGCTGGTTTTAATTTTAGCATACATATGATGGTAGTTTTAAATTAACATTTATGATAATTTTAATTTATATAATATAATATAGCATGGGTTTGACAATGTATGACAATCAGAAATAACACAAATATGACAATAGGTTAAATAATATAATAATAATAATTCTAATTCTTTTATAATTCTTAACTAACAGATTTTTCTTTTTCTTATCTATTTTTATAGTTATTTTATTTAGCACATTTTTTCTCTCTATAATATTTTTTATTAGGATTTTGCATTCATTTTTATTATACATACAGCAGAGCGACTTACACAGCATTTATGCAGCTATACATGTATCCATTCAGGCACAGGATCAGGGCCAGCATGCAGGTGACAACCTTGGCTCTGGAACAAAAAACTTTCTAACCCTAAACCTAAAACGAAACTTTCCTTAACGGCCACTAAAACTCAGTTATCCATTAATACTACATACACTGCTCCATTTGAAATTATTAATAGATATATAGAATCTAATACTAATAATAAAGTTCTCAAAAGAGAAACACAAACTTTTCTTCTAATAATTTCTGCTAGATGTTCAACAAATTGCACTACACAGACCCAAAGAAGTGCTAGAGTAGATGTTTTAGCAGACCCCAAGAAATGTTTGTTGTGTGTTCACTTGTGTATTTTTTCAGTGGGGCTAGATGTGTGTGTTCATCTGGTTGCCTGTGTGTGTGTGTGTGTGTGTGTGTGTGTGTGTGTGTGTGTGAATGGGTCCATCACCTCATTTTAGAGATAAATATGCGTATGCTTCATCAGTCTGATGTGTGAATATATAAATGTAACTAAAACAGTCTCTGGGAAAATTAGGGATGCTCACATTCTGCTAGAATTTGTTTTGCAATATAGCTGTTTTTGCTGAGAGCAAGGTTTTTCCTTGTATTTTCCTGCGCGTGTGTGTGTATGTGTATGTGTGTGTGTGTGTGTGTGTATGTGTCCTTCATTTAAATGTGTCGAAGATGAGAACATACTGTGTGACGTATTTTATTCCGGTTTAATTGGGCACCAGATAAGACTACCTAGCTTGGGCCGATAAGAATAGTGAGCTTGCTTTCCGGCGTGAGTGTGTGTCCTTGACTGTAAGGCTACAGATGTGTGATGTGTGCACATTTGGGCCTTTAGAGCTGTTTTTTTTGCAAGACACCCTAACACAGAAAAGCATCTTCTTATTGACACAATTGTTTCATTTAGTCGGCCATACAGTGGTTTGTAATGATATGTAAATAATGAACATTAAGCGAGCCAAGCTCTCGACTGTGTTACGATATTAATTTCGCATAAGCTAATATAACAACTTTAGCTAGCAAGTTAGCGGCTAAAAAACATTTTAGCCGTAACTAAGCTAATGTTATCTCGCTTGCTAACTTGAGAAGCAAAACAAAATAAAACATATACTAGTTTATGTATGTTGTAGTATCTCATGGAAGATAATACAGACGTTATTCAAGGGAGATATCAGCGCAATGTAACGCAACCTGTTGTAACGCAACCTGGACAGGGTTTTTTCCATTTCCCTTCAGTGCAGTCTTTCAGTTTTTAACCATCTCTGGCGTTGCCCCACTCGTTTGGCTTCCATGTCATATAACAGGATCTACCTTTTTAAAGTACTTTGTTTACTAAGAAAAGACATAGCCTAGAGAAGACGAAGAGGAAGAATCAAGGTAGCAAACATTTAATAGCCAGCGAATCAGATTCCGATTCTTGTCAATAAACAATTATTTATTGAACTTTTAAAAAAATTAATTTAAATTTTTATTGTAGGCTAGTGTTGTGTCTTTTTTCTCTTAGAAGATTTATCTCAGAGACAGGAGCTTGCCATTTCCATACAAACTTTATTAGTGATTAACAAAGCCGGGTGAGTTCATGAAGTCACACCCTTTCAGCCTTATTCCACAGGTTTTATACAGTTAAAACATGTATAGGCCCTCCTATCTTAGAAAGTCCGATGGCCAATCGCCTGCTGCATACATTGAGACCTCCTTAATATATGCATTACTTCAGGTTTTCTATCTTATTTACCAATCATAAAAACGTCTATAGCATATTGATGTGCACATCAGGTTATCCTTATCTGGGTATCTTCTCAGTCCTACCCTGAACTGCTTACTCAAGGAATTCCCTGATCTCCTGTCACACAGATCATTACATGATTGTTTTCTCAGTTTTATCACCAACTTCCCACCAAGATACTCCCTTGACCTTTAATCCCACAGGTCAGTTCATCCGGTGCTTGGCTGCACATTCTCTCCTTCAGACACACATTCATATAAACCTGCTTATGCACCAATTCCCTATATATATATATTATATATACTCATTACAGAGTCCCACACTATTCTAACAGAAATTTTCCTATACTAGTTTTCAAGTTCAGTCCCACAGGGCTGCAGGTTCTGGGCAAAACATGTTAGCGTGCATTGTGCTAGTTTCTGTATAGTCTTGTAAGCTGATGGCCATAACTTTATTAACATTTTTCATCTATGTTTTTGCATGTTAGCTAGCTGTCTACCCAAAAAGGTCAGCTAACCAAAAATGTATTTATTGTTCCATTCCCAATGTTCCAAAAACAAAAAATTGTTTCATCTCAAAGAGCACTAAATTTATACATTATTTTAGCTGTTGAAATTAACAAAATATTCTTCTGGGGGGCCATGCTCCTGACCCCCCAAGACAGTTCAGGGTCCACCCACCACAGTTTCTGAAAATCCTGTGGGAAACACTGTACTTATATCAGTAAATTACCTGGCCTAAATCGTTAACTAATATGGGAGTGTAAACTTCCATATCTGATTTGATTAATGTATCCATTTTCAAAGGAAGAGAAAATGAAAGAACCAACCGGAAATTAAGGAACCGACTGAATTATCCTATTGCAGTACTGTGTGGTAGTGTACAAATACTATTACAGCGAATATTACATATTTTTGCAGGTCAGACTCAGTATGCTACAACACAGAAGTTAACCTTCCAAATGACGAGATTTCCACAGAAACGAAACTTAAACTTAAACCTCCGGTTCTAGCCAGAATGGAAAGAGAGGGAAAGATGCCGGCCGTGTATAAAAGGGTTACCAAACAGGATGCGAGAGATCAGTCTCTCGAGGAACGCGCCCACCTCCGTTGACCAAAGTGGTGAGATATTAGGCTACTTTGTTCTTTAGTGAAGGCTTGTATAGTAGAATTTGCTTTGTTCGAATAAAATAATGTTTTTAAGGCAGCCACATGATAGACCGAGAAGCACTCATATTTGTCAGTGTGTAAGACCGTGGCATATGCGCTTCTTGCAGCAAGCAGTCAATATTTGTCTTTGCAAATTATATAGTCTGATGCAGTGTTTAAAAAAATCAATAATAAAAAATGTATATATATATATATATAGCTAGCTCTGAATATGAAGGAGATTTTAATTGTTCTTTATTCAATACTTAATATCTAGTGGAGGATGATTTACACTCTTAAGGTCACATTATGTCAGAAATAGCTCTGCCACGAAGAATAAATATTCCACATTTACATTCTAGGACATTTCATCAGTTAGATCAACTAATGCTTCACCTTTCTGTAATAAGCTGTGTAAAGAGGTTACCTTTTTGTAAAATTGATTCAATTATAAATTATGTGAAATCATTAAGGTTCTAGTTTCTGGAAGTGCGGTAATCTGGTTACTGAAACTAAACTGTGAAAAATGAACGTGTCTGAACTGGCTGCTCTGGACCTGAGTTTCAGCAGTGGATTATCATCACAAATGTCTCCTTTAGTTAATTGTGTGTGGTTTTAAATAGGTGATGGTGGGTTGTAAATGTTGCAGTTGCATTTGCACCAATTTGAAGATTTGTGTCTCCGGGCTGACATCACGCGTGTCTCTTCTGCGAGGATTTCTGTGCGCATGGGTGCGGATGGTTTAACATATTGATAAAATATTATAAAATATCGCCCCAAAACAAACAACGAGTTTCGTTTCCTTTTCCCCTTTTACACTTTGACAGTTTCCCCACTGAAAGCTGAGGAAAATGCTGACGCTTGGAATCGCTTCTCTTTTGTGGCTAATGATGCTGTCTGTCCGTCTGTCCACGGGTGAGTTTCGCAAGACGCTGGACGCCTATCCTCGAGTCAGCACTTCATCTTTTTTGCTACACGGAGAATTTCAACCATTTATGAGTGCTGCATCCAATAACAGCTTCTCCGTAGGCTAATTTGATTTAAATAATTAACCGTTGAAACAGTTAAATCATGCGACCCCATTAGTTCACAGTTTCCTGAATGATATCAGACTTTGAAACAAATAAAACAGTATTTAGCAATGTTGTAGTAAAGTTGTGGTTAAAAAGAACGTAGCAACATTTTGACAATGTTTCTTTTTTAGCCACCCCCTAACCACAATACAGTTCTCTGCCACAATACAGTTCTCTCCCGAGTCTGGCGATTCGTTTTTGTTCTAACACATGAGACCTGATGTTTGTTTTTATAGGTCTGGTCAGGTTTTTTGGCTGCTTACTGTATTTGGTTGATATGGACCTCATGTTATGCTTAAACTGCAGAAATAAAGCTAAATTATAAAAAGGCTACAAAAATGGGAACATTGATGTGTAGGCCCTAACACGTTTTTATAGAAGTGTTCAGATTACCTAAATTGCTGAATATTGAAAATATGTCTGAACATAGAAATTGTTACAAGGCATGTGGAAGCATTACTGACTAACAGATTCAAAACTAAGGTTAACCTTTTAATCAGAGCATTTCAACATCATTATTTTGAGGTCACCTTTACGAGAACAGATAAAAGTTATCTTAAAATGAATGCATGCTGGGTAGTGTTGTCTTGAACCGTTCTGACAACCAACCCCCCCCCTTCTCCCCTCCTCCAGCGGCTCGGGAGGGGGACTTAAGGCTGGTGGGGGGTACGCGGTCCTCAGAGGGCCGGGTGGAGGTGTACCACAGCGGGACGTGGGGGACGGTGTGCGACGACGGGTGGGACATGACCGAGGCGCAGGTGGTTTGCCGCCAGCTCCGTTTCCCTGGTGCGCAGTCAGTTGTCCCGGGTGGACACTATGGGCCAGGTGAGCGTGCTTAGTGATCAAGCCCTGTTCCTTCTGGAGCTGACTGTCAGTGCTGCATTAACCACTATGTGTATCAATCCCCATTCCTCCTGGCCCTGACTGTCAGTGCTGCTTCTATCTACTGTGTGTATCAATCCCCATTCCTCCTGGCTCCGACTGTCAGTGCTGCATCTATCCACTGCATGTATCAATCCCCATTCATCCTGGTACTGACTGTCAGTGCTGCATCTATCCACTGTGTGTATCAATCCCCATTCCTCCTGGCTCCGACTGTCAGTGCTGAATCGATCCACTGTGTGTATCAATCCCCATTCCTCCTGGCTCCGACTGTCAGTGCTGAATCGATCCACTGTGTGTATCAATCCCCATTCCTCCTGACTCAGACTGTCAGTGCTGCATCTATCCACTGTGTGTATCAATCCCCATTCCTCCTGGCTCTGACTGTCAGTGCTGCATCTATCCACTGTGTGTCTCAATCCCCATTCCTCCTGGCTCCGACTGTCAGTGCTGAATCGATCCACTGTGTGTATCAATCCCCATTCCTCCTGGCACTGACTGTCAGTGCTGTGTCTGTGCATGGTCTTCTCAGGGTCTGGTACTATCTGGCTGGATGACCTGGACTGCAAGGGAACAGAGCCCTCTCTGTCGAGCTGCCCCTTCAAAGGCTGGGGCGTCACAGACTGCACGCACGGCGAGGACGCGGGCGTCGTCTGTGAGAAAAGTACGATTTCACACCCCGTAACTTTGTAGCACACAGAGACCACAAGAGTAGACAGACTGTGAGTGAAGTTGATTACAAACTGCATGCCTTGAGTGTGAAACCTGCAATTTCTCACAGAGGTGACTGTGAAGGACGACCGTGTGTACCCCCTGGACCACAGCCTGGGCCTTTCGGGGGAACTGGGGGCGCTGTTCGACAGCAAGCGGGACTGCGACCTCACCGTTGCGGTGCAGAGCGCCGAAGATGGCCTTGGAGAGGAAACGTTCTGCATCCACAGGCTGGTCCTGTCCCTCAGCACTGAGCCGTCCTTCCTCAGCGACTCCATCCAGTCCGGAAACCTTACCGTCAATGTTAGCCAAGACTGCCGCAGCCACGTCTCACAGTTCCTCAGGTCAGGTGACGCCATTGGCTGCCGTCCAATCATGATCATTATATTGTGTACATCAGTCTGTTCAGTACGTATGTGCACATGCACACACAAATGAAAGCAGAAGCTTTCAGAATACATATTGAACAACACACCTTGGAATGTAAATTTGTGGGGCACGTTATAAATTCTGCCTGGCGTTTTGGTCTGCTTTAGTGTGATACAATTCTGTAGTAAAAACATGATTGATTAAATCAAGCTGTTAACAATGCTTTTCAAGTCCTAGTCACAATCAACACACTATATATTATTTTTGAAATTTTTTTGAAATTTTTTTTTGAAGGTGAAAGTGCCTATGAGATACACGAGTAAAATCCCAGGCAAACCTAGACACTTGCTCACTCATTCACCCACACACTCATCACTTAAAAACAATAATGTTATTTTCTAGTTTGAGTCCTATTTCTCCAGTGCCCACAATCCTGATGATCTCAATGCCAGTTGATACTTGATACTTGATTTTATTCAAATGGCCCTTTTAACAAAACACAGCACACGCAAAACCAATAACAGGACCAATTATTGCTCACAGTATTTATTTTTTATCATTGGTTGTGTTATTAGTATTGCCTTTGCTAAAAGATTTTGCACATGCTAAAGGTCTTACTAAATCAGGCCCGAAGTCTAAATAGCCTGGAATAAGCTACATGAACCAGATTTACCGTGACAGTATGTGACACGCACCTAATCCACAGCTAACGGTGCTGGTTTGCATGGTCTCACCCTGGGTCTCCAGGTACCTGTACACCCGCGAGATCGACATCTCTGCCTCGTCTGCCCAGTGCTTGCACAAGCTGGCCTCGGACTTCGGGATGAAGCGGCTGCAGGAGGACGCGGGCCGACTCTTCGGCCTCCTGCTCCCGTGGGACAGCACCTTCCACACCCAGGCATCTCTGTACAAGTACTCGGTCCTGACAGGCGACCTAGGTCTGCAAGAAACCTGCCTCCAGTACCTGGCGTGGAACTGCGATGCGCTGGTCTCCTCCCCGGCATGGGCCACCCTGTCCCGGGACACCCTGGAGGCCCTCCTGTCCAGGTCGGATTTGGTGGTGCCGGATGAGGGCTTCGTCCTGCGGGCGCTGGAGAGCTGGGCGCGGGACGTGCGCGTCTCCCCAGACCCGGGCGACGAGGCCGCCCTCCTGCTGCTCGTCCGCTTCCCCATGATCCCGCCGGTGGATCTCTACGACCTCCCGTTCACCTCCGACCTCTACGGCCGCCACGCGGAGCTGTTCGACTCGGGGATGCTGCGGGGGTTCCAGTTCCACGCCCTCTCGCTGGCCCAGCTCAGGAAGCGACTGAACGACAGCACCGACGAGTACCTCCCCCGGATCTACACCACCGACCCCTGGAGTCTCAACGTCAACTCCACCGATGCCTCCAGATATAGCCGTCAACAGAGAGTCCAAAGTTATGGTAATCACAGGAATTACGGGAATTACGGGAGTTACAACTCGCACAGGTACGAGACCGTGTATTATAACGTAGACCACACGTTCTCCACCCCGGTCCACAACAGCGTGGTTCTCCAGGCTAGCAAAATAAGCTGGGTCGCCAACGTCTTTAAGACCGAGCAGGAGTGCCTCAACAGCAGCGTTCAGTGCGAGTCCGTGCCGGCGGTGAGACTGAGGTGCCAGAGTAGCCTGAGCGAGTACCAGAGCTCCATCCGCTTCACCAACCGCCTCTTGGTAACCTGCGGCAATGGCGGCGGGAACGGAGGGGGCTACATTTTCCAAGTGCGTGACTTCAAGGACACCCTGGCCCTTATCCCCACCAACAACAGCACGGGCCAGGCGTACCCCTGCTACGAGAATGCGTACATCTACCGCTTTGTGGTGCGCCCCGAGTACATTTGACCCGCCCCCATCCCGTGCCCATGATTGGCACACCCCATCCCACCTGTTCCACTGTCTCCTTAGTACCCAGTGGTATCCAGCTAATATTAAAATTAATCAGTTCATGTACTAGCATTACATGAATAACTTTTGATTTCTGGATCAGTATTGAGAAAGTAGTAGTAGTGAGTATTTTTTCTGTGAACCCCCCAATATGCAATTTCTGTATTCATTGGAATGTGTATGCCAAGATTTTATACAAATGTATGCGAATGAGCAAATTAAAAAAATGTAAAAAATGTAAACATTCTTTTTCTTTAATGGAGATTATTTTCCTGTTTTGGCTCATATGGTGACGCACATAGTGTGTTTCTGCAGGTTTTTATGGATGTGAGCTACATTAATCTATGCATTACATAGCATTACATTACGGCTATTTAGCACCTGTAAGAGAGCAGATAAAAGTTATCTTAAAATGAATGCATGTTGGGTAGTGTACAGTGTACAGTCTTGCTACAGCAGCCATGTGTAAGTTGCTCATTTCTGAAGCGACTTACACAGCTTTTTGCATTGTTTTCACAGTATTCAGGACACTGGATCCTATGCGCTGAAGCACCGCAGGTTAAGTGCCTTGCTCAAGGGTACAATGGCAGTTTCCAACCTGAGACTTGAACCTGCAACTTTTTGCTACAAGGCCTTAACCGTTATACTACACTGCTGCCAGCGTTGTATTTTGTTTTTGTGAGTTTTCTTTTATTAATTTTTTATTTTTTTGTTTTCACTCTTTCACTGATCTGATCTGTGAATCTAGCTAGCTCTTTTGCCACCGTTGCTTACATAACTCAGGTGGATGCACTTATGTGCTCTTTCATATTCATTCAAGCTCCTCTGGATAAGAACATCTGCTAAATTATTGTAATGTAATGTAATCTTAACGTCGTTGGGCAGTTAAACCCGCTTGTGATTTGCCGGCCATATATCTTACTAGCCACTAGAGGGTGCCTTGATCTCCAACAGAGAGGACATTTCAAACATGTCTATGGTCTTTAAACAGATAAGGCAGGCAATGGCTGAATCCCAAACTGAGCCCTCGGGGACTGTGGACTTTCATTTCCGGGGGCAGGTAAGTCTGCATTGATGCACACTTGCAAAAAGTGCGGGTAAAGTCCGCATAAGTGCACTTGCCACAAACGCTGTTTTCACAATAGACAACCCTAAGCACTCATCCGCATGGACTTGACGAGAACGCACATTCGAGTCTGCAAGTCCAGAGAATGGGATTCAGCCAATGAAGAGAAGGCAGAGCTTAGGGCAGGTAGAAGGGTTTTAATTGTGGATGAAATGGGAAATGTTCAATATGGGTAGTGGGGTCAAAGGAAAATTACAGCGGAGCCAGAATAGGACATCTGTTGCCACGAAAGCCACTTTGTATTTAGCTGGTGTATATTTTCCAGTGTAGCTTGACTTGAAAGCAGCAAAATGCAATATAAAATCAGCTGGGCACAGAAGACGTTACCACGGCAGCAAGGGATTGTGAGTAGCAGCAGACACGTACAGCACAGTGACACGTAATGACCAGAAAACACACATTTTAACTGACAAAAGCATACAGTATGTGTGACCCTGACTCACACATGCTGCGCATCATATGCATTTGTAAGAGTCACAAAGGCCTGAGGTCAGAGGTCAGAGGTCCATCTTGGTGAAAGATAGTATTGTAATGTTGTTATCGTTATAACCAAGATTGTCACTGTAATCATTGCTGCTCATAGCAAACAATTTATTTGCCGCAAGTATTTTCTCATTTTGAGAGGGACGTTCATTCTAATTGACAATTTTGTGAGGAAAAATAAATCAATGTGTAGTTCCATAAACGTCCAACAGATGTCACTATGATACAACTCACAGTGACAGTTAGGAACGCTGCCAACATCTGAAGGGTAAAACAGCAAGAGAGCATGAAAGGGGAAGAGATTTTCCACAGGGGCAAATGGGGTAAACCTCACCCCCAAATTACAAAACCCTTCGTGTTTCAACATACAGTAATCTGTCACTGTGTGCCAAGAACTTGCCCATGGGAACCAAAGTAAAGAGCAAAGTAATTGCAGGTTTTTATAGCTGAACATGACTTGCTGTTGTCTATTGTTATTTGTTTCTGTTGTGTATGCCATGTCATTATCTTCCCACTGTATGTTAAACTTGGGGAATTCCCAGCTCTGGTGGAGTTGGAGAAGAATACTGGAATATACTCATAAAAACTACACGTAGTTAATATTACAAAATTAAATTTCATGCAAGGCACATCTCATTTCAGCCCAGCATTCAGTTATGAGAGGTCTGTAGTCTGGGTAAAGGTATGGGGAGCCGAATGCAAGATTAAACGCTACGATTTCCCCCCCACATTTAATGGAAATATCACTTTTTTTCTCTCACATTTAAACAAAAAAAGTATCCTTTTCTTACATTTATGATTTTTGAAAAAACAGGTGTAAATATAAAAATGTACAATTCCAAAATTATATATATACAAGCTAAATGTTTTATTATTTTGTGGTTTTTAACAACTTCATGTATGAAACATTAATTAAATATTTAATTAAATGTATAAATAATTTAGCTAAATGTACAAAACCTTTTTGTATGAAACATTTAGGTAAATATTTACTTAAATGTATAAAACATTTACTAAATGCATAAAACATTTAGCTAAATATTTAACTAAATGTATGAAACATTTAGCTAAATATTTAACTAAATGTATAAAACATTTAGCTAAATGTTTCATATATTTAGTAAATGTTTTGAATATTTAGTTAAGTATTAAGCTAAATGTATGAGACATTTAGCTAAATGTTTTGTACATTTGGATAAATATTTAGCTAAATGTTTCATACATTTAGTTAAATATTTAGCTAAATGTTTTATATATTTAGCTAAATGTTTCATACATTTAGTAAATGTTTCGTACATTTAGCCAAATATTTAGCTAAATGTTTCATACATTTAGTAAATGTTTCATACATTTAGTAAATGTTTCATGCATTTAACTAAATGTTTCATACATTTAGTTAAATATTTAGCTAAATGTTTTATATATTTAGTAAATGTTTCATACATTTAGCTAAATATTTTATACATTTAACTAAATATTTAGCCAAAATGTTTCATTCATTTAGTAAAAGTTTTGTACATTTAGCAAATTTATTTATACATTTCATTAAATATTTAGCTAATGTTTCTTACATTTAGTTAAATGTAAAGTTAAATACATTTATTTAAGTTAACGGCGGCTGTGGCTCAGGAGGTAGAGCGGGGCGTCCGCTGATCGCAGGGTTGGCGGTTTGATCCCTGGCTCCTCCTGTCCACATGTAGAAGTGTCCTTGGGCAAGACACTGAACCCCAAATTGCTCCCAATGAGCAGGCTAGCACCTTGCATGGCAGCTGCCACCATTGGTGTGTGAATGTGTGTGTGAACGGGTGAGTGAGAGGCCATTGTAAAGCGCTTTGGATAAAGGTGCTATATAAGTGCAGTCCATTTACCATTTAAATATTCATACATTTAGCTAAACTATTATACATTTCGCTAAATGTTAAAAACCACTAAATAATGAAACATATAACTTATATATATAATTTTATGTCGTATTTAGCACGCCATATTAAGACAATTGTTGCTTTAAGATCAGGGGTCAGGAACCATAGTCCGGCAAGCTCTGCTGGTTTTTCTCGTTACTCTGCACTTAATTAATCAAGAGCAGTTGATTGCAGTTACCTCACTTCACCTGGTTACTTGGGTCTGCATGCATTGCTGATTTTAATGTGAAAACAAAAACCAGCAGAGCTTCTGGCTCTCCAGGACCAGGGGGGAATACTACGAAGCAGGGGGTATTTTACAAAGCAGGATTAATGTGTTAGCTGGATAACTGCACTGAATAAGACCGGAACAGCTCTTTTTACTTCAGTCCATGTTCCAGATTTGGGAGGGCTCTGGGTTTTACTCAGTGCAGTTATCCAGCGAACTCAGTAATCCTACTTCGTAGACCCCTGCTTTCACCCCCCCTGTTGGAAATACAGTAGGCTACTAACCACATGCTAAGTGCTATGTAACTGCTTGGTTCTGCACCTAGAAGTTAAAGCTTTTTCTTGGTTTTTTCACATTTTTTTCATAGCAGAAAATATTTATATTTTCAAATCAAAGCCACAATGAGGACTTTGGTGATCTCTCTAAATTATCTCAAATGAGGGACGTGAAGATGCCAGTGTTTGACTTCTGCGACCGTCTCCCTGGCTAACGCAACCAGTTTGCTAAATTGCATAACTGAATTCTTGCCTCAGCTTAATTCTTACCACAGCTAATGTTTAGCAAGAGGTGTGGGGCATCAGCAGAAGGCCAGGTCACTTTGGGGGCTTTCAGTGCGGCCCCCCTGACCTCAAAACACACTTTACAAAATTAGATGAGCCGGTGCACTTGTGTAGTGCTATGCTTTTGTCCATAGCCTTGCTATTGTTCACATGGCCTTTAATTGGCTTACCTTTAGAACTGCCAGATAATCTAATAATAGACAATTAGTCAATATATTCCATTGTGTTTCCCTTTGAAATCAGTCATCTCTGTTGTCTTTTTCCAAACCTGTCAAGATTTGAAACTCTAATATCAAGTCTGAATATCAAAGTACTGTACTGATGTCGAATAATGTGGAAAACCCGGTGACCTGAAATATCCAACCACTTCAAGTATATGAGTGGTTTCTAAACTCCCGGGAACTCTGTGTAACTGACAGGCAATATATTAATAAATTAACAAGATATCGACAATTAACAATGAATTGTTGAAGTTGTTTGAGAATAAGTTTTACGTTCACTTATTCCAGTGCCAGTTTCTCTGTCACCAAACCCTTAATTTTTCACAAATAAAGTTTAGTTTCAGTTTCCAGTAACTAGAACCCTAATGATTTCACCTGCCATTTATAATTGCATCAATTAAAAAAATGTAACCTCTTTCTAAAGGTACCATTTGTTACACATCATATTACAGAAAAGTGAAGCATTAGTTGATCTAACTGATTAAATGTCCAAGGATGCAAATGTGGAATATTTATTCTTAATGGCACAAAGCTATTTCTGACCTAATGTGACCTTAAGAGGGTAGATCATCCTTCAGTAGCTTGACTTGAAAGCAGCAAAATGCTATATAAAATCAGCTGGGCACAGAAGACGTTACCACGGCAGCAAGGGATTGTGAGTAGCAGCAGACACGTACAGCACAGTGACACGTAATTACCAGAAAACACACATTTTAACTGATAAAAGCATACAGTATGTGTGACCCTGACTCACACATGCTGCGCATCATATGCATTTGGAAGAGTCACAAAGGCCTGAGGATAAATAAAGAACAATTAACAGCTTGTTACTGTCAAAGGTTGCAATTATGTTTATAATGAAAACCAGCATACACACTGGGTCCCCAGGCTTGAGTTTTAAAACCCTTGTACTATAGTATGCTTAAGCATACTTGACATATAATTATGGCTTATAATATAATATTGGTTGAAGTATGCTGAAGTGTATTGTCTTTGATATGGGCAGGGCAGGATGCTTCTGGAATAATGTAATGATGTTTCCGATGGATAACTCAATTCAGTGTGTGTGATAGACGCCATCGCCAGACTGGGTCTTGGTCCACTCTGACAGAGTAAGATATCACTGTTGCCTGGACAGCACTGAAAGGAACACTGTGTGCCTGTTGTCTGTGTATGTGTGTGTGTGTGTGTGTGTGTGTGTGTGTGTGTGTGAGCGGGTGTGTGTGAGTGTGTGGTGTCTGCCCGTCTCTGTGTTGTATTAGGATTGAGGGATTAAGGGTGGGTAAGGGAAAGTGTGTAAATAGTATGGGAATGAGTTGGTGGTATTGGGATTGAGGGATGTAATGTGATTAAATGTGAGTGTTAAATGTGAGTGAATAAAAAAAATATATAAAAATAAAGTCTGTCTGTGTGTGTGCGCGCGCGTGTGGTACACATCAGATAAAACATATTCAACAGTGATGTCCCTTTCTCAGCAAAACACACCTAATCCACCCGTGCACACACACATACGCAGAGAGAGAGAGAGAGAGAGAGAGAGAGAGAGAGAGAGAGAGAGAGAGCGAGAGAGAGTGAGAGAGATAGATGAGCTGCTCGTTATGAAGAACCATGAAAGAAGCCTGTGGGCGATAGAAATAAAACACATAATTCCAGGGTCTATTACTGCAATCATGCTGGCCTAGCATACCGTAGGCACATAGGAGCCCATCTTACAGAATGTGCTGGAATGATGTGATGTGAGAATGACACTCGCTGCACCAGGATAAGTCTGGCACACCCTTACCGTTTGGTCCCATAGTTTGTGGAATAGAGAGAGAGAGCAACAGCAATGCAAACGGTGACACAGAAAGTGTGGAAAGTTCTCTCTTACAATAGTTTTGCGTCAATTTAAACTTTTGACCCCAAGCATAAAAGGCGTCATAAAATTTCGGCATAATGTGAGGTTAACGTTAAACCAGCGGTGAGTGTCTTCCTGAGAACATGGTCATCTGATCGCCCCCATTCACCGTTTCATCATACTGGACTGTAACTTTGCCCTTTGCTGTTTTGTAGATGGTGGCCCCAAAGACTTCTTAATGCGAAGGGATCCCCGGTATGGGGAAAGCCGCCATGTACAGCCACAGGCTCACAGATTTCAGTTGAAGGCAAGCCAGGTCACTTCTGATTGATTCATACCAGGTGATTTGCAGACCTCAAGATGGTTACGCCCACTATGGGGCCTCGTGAAGCCCTCACTCACCATCATTACTGAGGTTGGTCTTACAGAGCATGGTTAATGAATAAACACCAGTTTTATGTGGCCAGAAATTTCAAGAAAAACAGACAGATATTCACCAGACAGTAGTAGGCCTTTCATTTACTGTAATGATGCGAGTTACTGTGAAAACGTGTAGGTGTTTAATTGAAGGTGGTGAGTGCCTGATAGCATATGGTGAATGAGCATACGGGATGAATTGCTAATCACCAAACAAAGCAGCCAGCATGTTCTTCTTGGGTTTTTTCATTTTCTTTAAAATTACACAGAACCTGGTTGTCATTTCAAGGTACATTTCATGGTGTTGTTTTCACTTTATTTCCGCACACAAGCCGAACACTCGTGTTGGGCCATTATTCTTCTCACTATAAAGATGTAATTACGTGACAAATATTTTGGCCAAGCATTACCGTACGGTGTCGCAATTTAACTTCACAATTTACAGGAAGTAAATCAACTTCCTGTAAATTGTGAAAAAAAGATGGTTGCAATATCATGGTCAGGGAACAGGCCTTGTAATTCAAATGTTGTTGATTCAACTCTCAGCTGAGGTGATGCCATTGTGCCCTTGAGTAAATTACTTAACCTGAACTGCTTCAGTTAATGTCCAGCTGTAAAAATAGACTGCACTTAAAATTCACTCGGGATGCGAGTGTCTGCTAAATGCCAAAATGTGATGCATGTAAAATGTAATACCCACATAAGCCACCCCAACCTAGGTCTGATAAGGACAGTGTGTCAGCTGAATTTTGTTTGGATTTTGGTCACTTCCTATGGTTCACAGTGCGGTCAGGCGGATGGGCAGAATAAACAACGTGAAAACAAGAGTTGGCTTAGCCAAACCCCCAACTTCCTCTGTGCAGGGTTTCGTCTCATGTTAGGGGGCGTAGCACGGCTTCCAGACCACCGTTCTGTTTTAAATGCTGCTGCACAGCAAAGATTTCGGTGTAAATGTAACACTGCTGGTGTACATTTAACACCCTAGTCCACAGACTCTCTAGGGTATTAGATGTACACCAACATTGTTGATGTGTCTCAGTGTTGGCCCTCGTCCTTTTAACGTCTCATTTATAAAAAATCCTGGAGCTCTTTCTATGTTTTCATTCATCCAAACTCTCAATTAAGACAGTGTGATCGAATGTTAATAGTCTGTCCCAGAATAGTCGCAGTCTGAATTGTAAATGAGTACCTCCAGCACATGTTAACCTTAAGTCTAATAACTAATAACTAATCCAGGTTTGATGGTAGGCTCAGATGGAGCAAGAACAACTCATCTCTGTCTCTTCAGGTCTGGGGTTACCTACCTCTGCACGAGGTCATGAGTAGTAGAAAGTCATAGAAAGTGATGCTGAAAATGGATAGAGGATCAGCTGTTTCACCCCAGTCCAAAACCCATCCATTTTGTGTACATGTGAATCGTGATCCAGGATCAGTTTCTAAGAGCAACATTTCTGTGAAACATGGATACTCAGAGTTTTAAGATGATCCCTGAAATCTGTTCAGAAAAAAAAGCACTTTAAAGTACCTGCGTTGATTGTTTTCAAGAAGTTTCAAGTCCTTGATTTATTTTATTTTTTTTATTTTTTTACTTGAGGACCTTCAAGGATTTTCAAGCACCATGGTAATGCTGTGGAATGTCCTTGTTACCATGGTGACCAGATGGAAGTATGTGGTTTGAATCCACTGCAGGCAGATGTCAGATCGTTGAAGTCTGTTTGGGACGTGGACACTACTCAGGGCACACAAGCACCAGGGGCGGGGTGTTGGGAGTTCCAATCCAGAGCTCAGACAGACCAACATACGCAGGTTTAATTGGAATTTAATGAAGGCCAGTTTGTGCCTATTTACAGCAAAAGAGGGTGGGGAGGGCACCAAGGCAACACGACTCTTGGCGGGGGGGTGTTTGCTTTTTATTTATGTTTGATTTGGTCACTTTGGTCAGATAGCCTGAGGGAGTGGTGGTGGTGGGGGGGGGGGAGGGGGACTGGCGTCGCATGGGCAAGACAGACAAGGAAGGCGCCAAGGGTAGAGGTGCGTGGGCCTCAGCTGGTACGTCCCATCCATTTCCTGAAGCCACCAGGGCTGATCCCTGTACCCCCCCCCCCCCCCTGCTTTGATGGGTCTGGGTGCTGAATGATGAGTCACAGGCCGACCCCGGCCTTCCACACCCTCCCCCTTTTAAAAAGGTAGGTACTTGTGGCCTCAGGATAGGACAGCAAACTGAGGCATTTCCTGCATAACACCACACAGCTGTTAATTCATCTTAGATAGCCGTCTTTATCCAGCAGGAGAGACCATGGGGTGGGTGGGATGTTATAAATACATAAAGTCACACCATGAAACATCATGGGTGAGAGAGAGAGAGAGAGAGAGAGAGAGTTTGTTTTTAAATATATACTGTACATTTGTATTATTCATTTACAGTATAACTATTAGTAGTATTGCTACATTGTTAATACTGATAGTAGTAGTATACATTTTATGTCTATGTTATATTTTAATCTTTATATTTATTGTTGATGTTGTTACTTGTATTGTTGTTATGATTATTACGCTTTGGCAATATGTAATTTAAAATATGAGAGACATGAGAGATAATAGAGATAGCACAAACTTACTTCATCCGAGCTTGGAGTAGGAATGCAGAAGTGAGCGCCCGTAATCCCATAATAAATCTACCAATCAAAACTAAACCCTGACAGCATGGAAATGTTTAACTTTGCGCCTCACGTGGAATCCTCCACATTTCATCCTCTCTACTTTTTTATTATAATTACCAATCAGGAGGGACTTACGCAGCAGCCGTGGAATGCCTCAGCAGTGAGGTCTATCAAAGCTCCGACATGAAACAGGGGCGGATGCAATAACACTGACCCGTCACTTTTGAGAATCTTGGAAAGCCCCCGCGGGCAGGGCTCCGATCGAGACGGTCGGCCACATCAGTGAGCCGAGGGAGAGAGGGCGGGGCTCGGAGGAAGCTGAGGTGTTTGTGCAGGGGGAGGCGTACGGTTGGCTCAGAACTAGAGACCGCGAGCACTGGAGCCGGCTGTGGTCACTACGCTCATGGTGGAATGCAGGCCAAGAAAATAACTGTTTCATCCTGGTGGTAGCATTTTCGTTTATGCATTTTGATTTTATTTTTACACACAAACACACTATCTCCCTATTGCACACACACATGCACACACACTCTCTCCTCTCTATGAAACACACATAAACACACAATTCCTCTGTCTCTACTTTTCTCTCTATTGCACGCACACATAGTATTTCATTACACACACTCTCTCCTCTCTCTATCACACACACACACACACACAACTAATATTCCCATCACCCCACTGCATTCTAATTGAATTTCAGTATGGGCTGATATTATTTGAGGAACTGTCTGAAAGTGTTGAGTAGCTTTCTATAAAGGTCTGATATCTGAGCATTACTAAGTGAGATTGGTGCAGGGACAGTGGGGCATTGGGGGTGGAGATAGGGAGGTTGGGTAATGGAGTGTTTGTTCATTCTGTGTCTGTGTTCTTTCAGCTGTCTAATAGTGCTAATGGTTATATGCTTATTGAAGACAAAAGAAGGTAATATGCAATGATGCAATATACTAAGCCAATGGTTACCAAACTAGGTCCTGAAAGAACATGTGTTCAAAAACCTAATTAGGAGCCTATTGATTCCACTCAGTCTTTAACTTGATCAGTTCAAAAATTACGTTTTCTCTTTTAATGCAATTGTTTACAATATATCATGATAAGCACAATGTGAATATGGGACTTTTATTCTACATGGCATGCACAGCTATTTCTGACATAATGTGGCTTAAGAGGGTAAATAATCCCTCCTAACATAAAAAGCACATAATTACTGTAAGAAAAAAATAACAGCTTGTTAAAATTCTGGGATTGCAATTGTGGTTGGATCAAAAACAGGCATACACAGTGGTCCCCTCAGGCAGTTTGGGAACCACTGTACTAAGCCCTTTGAAAGTAGAAGCACATATACACACACACACACACATAACGGCAAAAAACTATGGCCAGGACTTTTGGAGCACCGTATATTTTTGAGGTGGAAGGCACATTTTTTTGGGAGTTACCGGCAGCACAGGGCACACACACCTTCACAATAGAGCGTATTGTCCGAGAAGCATCAGAGGAAAAATATTTCTTAAAAATCTTGGAAAATAGCTCTCTCCCTCTCTGTTTATCTCTCAGCACAATTCACCGCCTGTCCTCGGCGACCGGGGACCGCTGATGGCTGTGGAATTGCAGAGCTGCTAAATGTAAATTCCCTGGAAAAAGTTTGGAAATATTTACAGGGGAACCCGGAGGACCCGCTGCCTTTGGCCAAAGATGATGTCAGCGTTAGGAAGGAGGCACCCGCCGCAGATAAAAGCAACAAGGTTTTCCAAACAACTACTTATTTTACTACGACCCCAGCGTATTTATTTATTTTTACTCTAAATTGCTGTTTTGCTCCGTGGCTGGCAGCGCAAAGCTGGCGCTATAAGCCGTCCGTTTGTGCGGCTGGATATTTATGGAAGCTATCCAGGCAGAGTGCCTTGCTCAAGGGCACTACACTCTCTGCAAAAAGGATTCCAAAAGGTTTCTCTGTGTCTCCATAGAGAAACCATATCTTGTTCAAGGGTTCTTTGTCGGGCAAAATGGTTCAATCTGTGAGCTTTCGCACTTTTCAAAACTACCATAGAGAGACCCACAAATAACAAAAAAGGGTTACCCTGTGAAGACAAGCCAAATAACCCTTTTTCCTGAGAGTGTACAAAAACGCCATGCCTGGGATTTTTGAAAACAATCGTTTATTTGACACTTTAATAAAATGAAGACCACGTCTTAAGAGGACAAGACTGCAAATGAGTCCATCATGTCTTTATATAAGTTAAATTTTTTTTTAATTTGAAATTTCTTTTCTTCTATATATATATAGATATAATTTTTATGTTTTTTTGTTTCATGTTTCGACGGAGAAACTTCCGTCTTCCTCGTCACAAGTCACAGTGTGGTGTGTGTAGTGACGTCATTATCTCTGATGTTGCTACTGAGACGCACGCACTTTTTTTTTGACAGAGCAGAGCGGTCCTCCTGCTCTGCTGTCGCTCCTTTAGGACGGTGCTCCAGGTATGAGACAGCATGTACGCCCCCTCGTCCCGGTTCATCGTCCTTTGACTGTTTTTCTTCCCATTGGGGAGTTTTTTTTAACTGCACTTGCTGGATTTTTGGAGGTTCAGGCTTTGTGTTTCCAAATTTCCCTATTGCCTGTGTTTCTGTAAAGAATCTTGGAAATAACAGTGTCTCTATAAAAAGCAGGGTCACACTTTAAACAAAGTCTCCATATAAATGCTTTATATAGCATATATAAAGCCTACATAAATGTGACATAATGGCTTCATAAATCATACGTAAGCAAATGTCACGCTTCATAAAGGGTGACATAAAACATGCTTATGTAGGATGCTAGGCTAACTGTGACGTATTTGGCATAGCATGTTGCATAAGAAGGTGTTATGTCACCCATTTTGAAGCATGGCATTTGCTTATGTATGATTTATGAAGTCATTATGTCACATTTATGAAGGCTTTATATATGCTATATAAAGCCTTTATATGGAGACTTTGTTTAAAGTGTGAGCAAAAGCACTATGCAAATAAAATGAATTGAACTAGGTTACCAATATGATTGTCACAGCATGATGAGGTCACAGCATCTAACCAACAGCTTCAAGAGGAACAACCTGACCTATTATGCAACCATTCCACTGAAAAGCAGAATACAGGCATGGCCAAAGGTATATGGACACCTCATCCAACATCTCATTCCAAAATCATGGGTATTCATATTCATTTCATATTAGGGAACTAATAGTATTAACAATGGCAGCTACCAGAGAGGGTTGTGTAGCACCGTTCAGAAGTAGCAAATTTGGATAATGAGCTTTTTTAGTCTGGAACTTCTGGAACACCCTGCCCACTGAAATAATAGGCTGCAATTATGATCTCACTATAAACTCTGCATATGGCTCAGATCAAATCAATCTTGTAATCATAAATAGTTAAAACAGGTAATATGTGGCACTGTTTAATTGTATTTTCTCTACTTATAGTTTTATGTGCAGCTGTTATTTAAGTTATGTTATTTATCGAGGTATTACATTTCTCTTATAATGTAATGTCCTTTATTTATTTTAACCTGCCCAGCGACAATGGGTGAGAATGAGCTCATTGGCTAACTCTGCACATGTACCTGAGTGTGAACTGATCAATGATTATCAATGTGCACTGCCCCTGTTAAATAGATTGCAAAGTTAAATAAATTAATAAATAAATGTCTCAGCTGACAATAGCCTACCCACTAGCACTGCAAATCAGCTAGAGAGCAAAGGCAAGGTCACTTTTTTTGTTACCATCATTTGAAATGTTTTTTTAGTTTATAGTTTTTCACTCATGAGCAAATAACAGCTATACGTTATTCATGTACTAGACCTACTGTTTATGCGAAATCTCTCTATATGTCGACAACCTGTATGGTGTTTCTTTAGTAGCCTACGTCACTCCTGAATTTTCCAACTGGGGAATTTCTCTGGGAGAGTAGCCTACTTTTGTAAAAAAAGAAAAAAAAACATTTCCCCGACGGTACAACAGCAGTGCCTCACCTATATAGCAAACATACATTGGAATTACATTCCTAGTTCCCTTACAATTATGCTACACTGCTACCCCCAGAAGAAACTTCAACTTCATTCAAGCCACCAAATGTGCTGGCCGGTTGGTGGTCCCTGAGTCCGATGAGAACTTGGTTGGGAGATCATTTGAGAAGGGGACACCGGGCATCTAACCATGCGAGTCTTGCGAAATAGGGTAGAGCGCTGAGGGATTTACTTGAGCCAAGTAAATCGCGCTCACCCATTAGAAATAAAATAATTGCCTACGTCCCAACAAAGGTTTGCTTTCACAAATATGTGTCACTTTTGTCAAACCCACGGCGTTTGAATGCTATTTGTTTTTAATCATTTCGGAATAGTCTATTGTTTTGAGGAGTCAATGAACAGGACGTGCCGTGCTTGCATGACCTGGGAGTTGTTTTAGCCCATTTAGACGGAATAATGATTTGCCCAAATGCGGACCCGCTCCGTAGCCGCTACCTCGTAGACAAGACTTGCTGTGGCCGACAGATGCGGAGCAGTCAGTGTAATGAGTGAACGGTAGGACCTTTCCCAATCAGACGGGGGGAGAAGGGGTGGAGTCCCGACATACAGCCATAAAAACGGAGGCAGATCTGAGCAAAAAGAAAACAGACCATCGGAAGGTTGTGGCAAAAAAGGGCACTGGAGTCTCACAGGCGCAAACATTAGCGCAGATCCTTTTTCACCCCGTTTTTTCAAGATCCGTTCTGGATTTCCGAAGTAGGCTAGAATTTGCCAACCAGCTCGACTCACTAACTCACCTAGGAGCACAGCAACTTCGATCTTTTTTTCCCCAGCGTTATTTTTACAAAGCCACCGTGGCGTTATAGAGCAGATCGAGGTTCACCTCTCTAGACGACTCACAAGTAGGCTAGGCTATAGCTACATTTGAACGCGAATAGATTTGTTCAGAAGAAGAACGACAACAAGAAGGAAAATGACTTGCATAGTTAGTAGGCTGTTGGCCACGGTGACAGTGTTGCTTCTTTGGCGGGTGGAGGAGTTCGCAGAAGCCTGCAGTTGTTCCCCTGTGCACCCACAACAGGCTTTTTGCAATGCAGATGTAGGTAAGCGAAACATCTACATTATCAGCCGGTTGACACATTTTTGTTAGCCTATGCTGTTATCCCAACGGTAAGTTTTGCATTACGTTGTGTGCTGTCAGCAAAGAGCTGCGTGTTTTCCTGTAGGGGGATATTCCGTAGGCTGACTCATTTCACATTTTGTATGCTGGAGACGAAACCACGAAATAGGCTAAATGACACGAATTGCATTTCGTTGTATAAACGTACAAAACACATAGGCTACTGCTTGGATGTCAATCCGCAAAAGAACGCCTCTTTGTGTAGGCTATGTGCATTTGCAGATACGCATTTCTGTAACTATTATAGCTTATTGGCCCTATCAAATTAACATGTAGTGGTAGCCTATAGCAAACGCAGTTTATTTATTCTTGGGAAAGGAGTATCACCGCGGGGTTTTAATGTCGACGTAGCTAACGTTACAGACTAGAAAAAATATGCATAGGCTACCAAACTGGTAGCTGCATTAAACCCACCTGTATGATAAATTATCTCAGAAAAGAGATTATAATGAAGCTGTAGGCTATAGCCTATGTCGTTTATTTACTCCAGAATACTACAGAAAGGGGAACCGTGGTGTTTAAATTGGAAAGACTGCCCTACAAAATTTCTGTAACATTTAGCCTACTGCCACATGTGCCGCGCTCATTTCTGTGCTGCGTGTGACCGCTACTGCTACTTCATGGCAACATGAATAGCTATATGACATGTTTTAGGAAGGCTTTTGGATTCGTCCCACCCTCTGTCATACAAACTAGCTTGCAAGTCTTCAGAAGATGCTTGAAAGTTTCCGAATCCTCTGTAATTTGTTCGTCCGTCATTATGATCTGTTTTTCACATATTCTGTCTCCGTTATCACAGAAAGCCAGCGCATGCACACAGTGCGGCAACGTAGCGCGTTTACGAGTATTAATTAATTTCAAGACCCTATTCTCACATCCATATTATTAGTTTTGTATTTAGTATGTGTTTTGTATTTTCTGGTTTTGGGATGGGTAGGACTCTGGGGCCTGTGCTGCAGAGTGCCAGTAGCCTAGTCAGTGCCGTATCCAGCTGTCATTGGTTTGAATCCCAGAGGGCAGTTTCTGTTCTTCCCTCCCTCACGTGCTCCTTCATCCTTCCCTCACGTGCTCCCTTTTAGGTTAATTTATGAATGTTTAAAAACAGTGCTGGATGTTCTATTACATATTATTAATATTATTATTGCAAATTATTACAATCATATTAATATATAGGCTACATACTATTATATGGCAATGCTAATGCTGACATTGATATATTAATATTTATCACCGTAAATGTTTTACTTAAGCATAATAATAATAATAATAATAATAATAATAAGCGTGTTTGTCAGGATACAAGGCATTTGGACCTGTTGCTCTACATCATCATCAGCAATCACACCAACACTCGGTTAATTGAACCTGGTTCAGTATTGTTAACACAACAATTGCTTTTTGTGCGCGCGTGTGTGTATGTGTGTGCGTGCGTACCAGCCTTCCACATCACAGAGGACATAGAAAGATGACAGAGATTTGTTTATCAGTCACACAGTCTGGCCCTGTAAATATCTGCCTGTCTCTGTCTCTGTGTCTGCCTCTGCCTCTGCCTGCCCCCAATCCCCCCCCGCCCCAGTCCCCCCTGCCTCTCCCTTCTGCAGCGTCAGGCAAACCCAACATCCTGTCGGTCTGTTTTACTCTCTCTCTCTCTCTCTTTCTCTCTCTTTCTCTCTCTCTTGGTTTCTTTTCTTCTTTTCTTGGCCCTGAAGCACGGGTGTGGGACCCTGCCTCGCTCCCTAGATATGCCCCTCTTTAAAAATAATTTGGGGGGGAGGGGGCGACCTGTAGCAGCTTTGAAATTCCAACCCATTCCAACCCCCCCCCCCCTACCCCAAAGTTAAACAAACTCACAGAAGAAAATTAGCATGAAGCATTCACAGCCATTCCATGCTCATTCCTAGTTTAAAACCTGCTTTCTCCTCACAGCACATGAGGCAGTTTTCTGTAAATCCACAGACTCCCAGAGAGATGCTGGGAACTCGTAAGCATGCCGGTCAGTTTTTTACAAGGTGAAGGCTTTTGGGTTTTTGTCCTTCAGCAGTTGAGGTCTGTGAAAAAGTGCGCATGGGAATCTGAGGAGCTTAAAGGTAGTGGAAAGTTGTGCAGTGAACTGTACGGCTGTGTGCTTTAATACCCAAGTATTAAGTTCTTATTTGAGCAAGATGGCCCCCATCTGATCCGGCTCTAAGGCTCAACCTCTCTGAAGTTCTGTTTATGGTTTATGACATCACACTGGCCATTTTGGATTCCGCAAGTTGCTTTGCGTGTCGTCGCATTGTGATGTCACAAAGCATCCTTTCCGAGTAGTAGCCATGTGAAATTGGGGTTAGGACATTGGACTCATGGTGATTTGGGGTTCAGATCCCTGCTGGCTGGGCACACATTACCCAGACTGTGAAAACCTCTGCCAATGTGCAATGTGACAGTTGAGCCATAACCATTTTTTTCCCTCAGAACTCCAGCCATGAGTTATAGAATAGAATAGAATAGAATAACTTTAGTTTTCGCTTTAGGGAACTTCAGTTGTAGCCATCATGTGTTATTACACAACCTGTATTACGGTTAACAGAAGAGAGACTGGGGTAATACAGTGATCGGTCATAATACTTTGAATTCAACGCAAACCTGAGCTGGGCAAAAATATCAATTAATGTTAAATTACTGGAATTTATTTACCTGGATTAGTAATGTATTTAAGGTGAACCACGCCCCCGTTAATGCATTTCCCCATTGCTGGGTCTTTGGACACTTATTGGGAGGTGTGGTCAGCCTTTGGCTAGAGATGGACTCCCTCTCAACCAGGATCTATCTGTCTATCTATCTATCTATCTATCTATCTATCTATCTATCTATCTATCTACCTTCAATTCTCTGGCTCTCTCTCTCTGTCTCTAATCTTCCTCTTTTTCTCACTCTTCTGTTCTTCGTTCTACCTCTTCTATCCTTCTCTGTCTCTCTTCACTCTTGCTTGCTCTCTCTCTCTCACTCACTCACTCTTTCTTGCTCGCTCACCATTCTGTCCCTCTTTCTCACTCTTCTGTTCTCTCTCTCTCGCTCTCTTTCTATCTCTCTCTCTCTCTATCCGTTCTCTCTTTCTGTCCATTTTCTCTGGCCCAGAGCGCTAACACGGGTCTGGAAAGCTGACCAGCCCTCCAGCAGAAAGGTCTGAACGGTCACAGGAATGCTGTGCTGGGTCAGGTCTCGCCGCGGCACCATGGCTCCGTCCATACGCAGGCTCCATTGAGCAGGAAGGCGCTGAGAGGCAGAAGTTAATCCAGATGCTGACACAGCTGGAGCCGCGCCTCTGGTTTTCTCAGAGAGATTTGCAGTGGGCCCTTCGCTTGTCATTTAAAGAAAAGCTATTGTACTGAAGTTTATTAAAGAGCTTGTTGTACTGAGCTCAGCGATAAAGAAGAGAGAAAAAAAGAAAAAGAGAGAGAGGGGAGGGGGGGGGGGGGTGTAACCATTTAAACTTGACTAAGGGCTTGATTTACTGATGTTTAGCGTGGGCAAAACCTTTTAGCAAACGCAAAACTAATAACACAACCAATGATTTGTTACCAATGATACCATGACCGAACTTGGCTCCATTACAGTGCCATTTTCACCTTGGTATTCTCCATTCAGTTTCGCATAGCTGGCAGTTTTTTGGGAGTGGTCTAACTGTGGCGGTGGGTTATGCAGTAAGAAGTGGGGAGGCCATGGCCAGATTGAACAGGTAGAGGTCTAGCATGGTCCAGGAGCAGGTCTGGCCAATGAAATCACACGAGAGTCTTAAGGTATGTTTCCCCTGAGAATCCGTGGTGACGGCACGTCTGTGGCTTGGTAGTCCAGGAGGTGTAACACACACATCGAAAGGTGGCAGGGTTGACTTCTCGACTAGGGCACAGGGTTTCCCATGTTGTAATCAGCAAATATCCAGCTGTTTTAGACGGACGATGTTTACAGTTAAGAGCTCACGACCTGAGCTGAATAAATGAATGAAAAGGATGTTTAAAATGGAGCAGGGTCAGGTGCACTTCGGGGCTGTCCAGCCGTCTGATTTTCCCTTGTCCAAACGGCCACATGAAAGCGTTTTTTCTTCTGGGTTTTATTTACTAGCGCTGCCAGGCCAGTCTCCTCCTCGTGTACAAACACATGCTAATGAGCGGCCCAAACAGCCGTGGGTTTGTTTCCCATAGATCCTGTAACATACTGCCCTGCTTGTTGGAGGACTCTTTTTTTTCCCCCTTCTTCTTCTTGCGTGCTGGACGGGCCTGCGGTCTGTACAGCAGTTTCCTTATTAAAAGGTCTCTCATTTCTCCTCTGTGCGTTTCCGTGGCGCCGTGGTGTACAAAAAAAACTCATTACTTTCTGTGTGTGTGTGTGTCTGTGTGCTTTCCCTTTCAGGAGTTTAGAAAGTTTGCTTGCGGAATATACAGTAGTTGTGCGTTCGGAATGCAATGAAGTCATGCCTGATGACAAAAGAAGGGAAAAAGACAGTTTTTCCTTCACATAGTTTTTACATTTTTTTCCCCGAAACAAAATGTGTCACAGTTTGTGTTTGTGCAGCTGCCAAAAGGTGTGGCCATTGCTCAAGCAAAATTCGCACGGAAATTTTCTCAGCATGACTTTCTTTCAGGATACGATGTGTTGAAATGTGCGTTGTGAAAAACGCGACGTGTTTCACTGTGAGAAACTGGGGCATGCTTTGGCACTGCTAATGTACTTCAGGGCACTGCTCTGATTAACATTAACACTCCGTTTGCTGTTGTAATGTTGCAGAGCAGTTCTTTTGATTGGGACCTGTGCATAAACTGCACGGATGTTAAATTATTTTAAAAAGGACAGCTATGCCCCTCTCCAATAACGAGGCCCGATCCATCATCAGGTCCGTCTCTCAGGCCTGACGTGCAGTGAAGAAAGTGGCCGAAGGTTTTCTGAAGTCTGGATGGAAACCATGTGTGTGTGCTGTACCCTGGCTCATGACTAGTGAGTCAGACTGTCTCTTTGAGGCCAGGAAGATGATATCTTTAACATTCTGCTCCTGTTGTGTGTGTGTGTATGTGTGTGTGTATTGGATGCGTGTGTGTGTGTGTGTGTGTGTGCGTGTGTGTGTGTGTGTGTATGTGTGTGTGTATTGGATGCGTATGTGTGTGTGTTGTGTGTGTGTGTGTGTGCGTGCGTGCGTGCGTGAGACTAACTGGTTGTGAGTCAGCACAGACCTGCAGACAGGGGTTGAGTGAATTGAACACCTGTCTCCCCATGTGAGGAGCGTAGTCTAGACTGGGTGCCTGCAGGTAGATCCTTGGTGCTGCTGGGAGACATTGAGAAAGAAGTGGGGTTTGGGGGCGTTTGGCAGGTCTTTTCACTTTGCAGTGTCTGCTGACACCTGATAATGACGAGGCAAGGAGCCCCCACCCTCCCTGGGCAATGCTGGCCAATCGGATGCCAGCCTGCATTGTTGCTGGCCAAAGTCAAGGTTCAGTTCCACACATTGGGGACACTTTTCTGGGCTGTGTCTGAATCAGCACCCTTCCATAATATTAGGTAGGCTTGTTGAGTAGACAGGACGAGAAAGTCATTAAGTAGGCGATTTTTTCTGAATATAGTATACTTAAAACCCCTGTATGACACACTTACTTCTGGGGTTTCACTGAGTATATTTGGGAGCACACTTTTCAAGAAGTACACAAACATTTTGGTCGCATAAATATGACGTGAAGCTTCGTTTTAAAAAAATTAGGTGCAGCTTCCCTGAATGTTTTCCTTCAATAACAACAAAAACAACATGTGACATGGCCGCGCAAGGGTGGGACGTCTTACGATAGTAATAGTATTGAGGATATTTTTTGCGTACTGCACGTCGCGGCTAAACAGTGCACATTAAAGTGCACACATCTGCCAGTACATTGTACACAGGAGACAGGACGCAGCAGATAAGGCTCTGATTCGGACAGAGTACACTGCACACAGGAGACAGGACGCAGTAGATAGGGCTCTGCTTCTGACACAGTACACTACACTGGAGACAGGACTCAGTAGATAGGGCTCTTATTCGGACACAGTACACTGTACACAGGAGACAGGACACAGTAGATAGGGCTCTGATTAGGACACAGTACACTGTACACAGGAGACAGGACGCAGTAGATAGGGCTCTTATTCAGACACAGTACACAGGAAACAGGACACAGTAGATAGGGTTCTTATTCTGACACAGTACACTGTACACAGGAGACAGGACGCAGTAGATAGGGCTCTGATTCAGACACAATACACTGCACACAGGAAACAGGATGCAGTAGATAGGGCTCTGATTCAGACACAGTACACTGTACATAGGAGACAGGATGCAGTAGATAGGGCTCTGATTCAGACACAATACACTGTACACAGGAGACAGGACGCAGTAGATAGGGCTCTGATTAGGACACAGTACACTGTACACAGGAGACAGGACGCAGTAGATAGGGCTCTGATTCAGACACAATACACTGTACATAGGAGACAGGATGCAGTAGATAGGGCTCTGATTCAGACACAGTACACTGTACATAGGAGACAGGACTCAGTAGATAGGGCTCTTATTCGGACACAGTACACTGTACACAGGAGACAGGCCACAGTAGATAGGGCTCTGATTAGGACACAATACACTGCACACAGGAAACAGGATGCAGTAGATAGGGCTCTGATTCAGACACAGTACACTGTACATAGGAGACAGGATGCAGTAGATAGGGCTCTGATTCAGACACACTACACAGGAAACAAGACACAGTAGATAGGGCTCTGATTAGGACACAGTACACTGTACACAGGAGACAGGACGCAGTAGATAGGGCTCTGATTAGGATGCTGGGAAGAAAGTGTCTTAACAGAACACACTCCTTCTTTATACTGAATATTTTCAGCAACAGATCATCATCTGCTGATGACTGTTTTTGACATTTTTCTGTCTGAACCCATGTTGGGCCAGTAGCTGGGTTTAGCCCACTGAGCTGAATGAGAACTGGAATAGCCTGTTCTTATCTATGAGCTTAAGAACATTCAGTTATAATGGATTTCAGATGGCTAGTGGTGTACATTTGAAGCTTTACCTGCAGTCAAGGGCATTGCAGTTAGCCAGCTGTTTCTGGTAGCAGTATTATAGATCTTAATATTTAGCCATTTTCTTGCAAGATGCTCTTACGGACGGTGACGTGCACAGCTCATTCAATGCTTTGTACTGCTGGATGTTACACTGAAGCAGATCAGATTTTTTTGGAGCAGGAATCGAACATGCAACCTCCTGGTCACCTGGCCCCTCATATTGTCCAAATCTCTCCCCTCTCCCCACCTACCGGCGCCCGGGACGCTGCAGCGGGCTGAACGTGCGCGCTTCCCGCTGCGCGTCGGAGCGCTTTCGGACGCTAAGTTAAAAGAAACGGCTGCCGTTCAGCAGGGGAGTGGTCTTAGGGTGCGGCGGGGAGTGGGGAGCAGGGGGGAGGGCGTGTGAAACGGTCTTTGTTTTTCAGGTCGGGGAGAGGAAGGCTGACTAAACAGTGCAGATTTCTGCCCAGAGACAGAACTGCATGCAGGGGAAGCAGATGAGGCATTAAAGATAAACATCAGATTGAGATTTCTGCCCAGAGACAGAACTGCATGCAGGGGAAGCAGATGAGGCATTAAAGATAAACATCCCCTCTGGGTTAAGTGCAACAGATGTGCTGGCGGAGAGACTGCGAAAGGCTTTGGAGCGGGCTGTTAGCGCAGAGAGCACCCCAGTGGGCTTGTTTATCACATCCCGCATTTTGCCAGCTCTGGTACCGTCTGGCATTCTCTGAGAATAGGGTGAGTTCTGCAGGGTGAGAATAGGGTGAGCTCTGCAGGGTGGGAATAGGGTGAGTTCTGCAGGGTGGGAATAGGGTGAGTTCTGCAGGGTGAGAATAGGGTGAGTTCTGCAGGGTGAGAATAGGGTGAGTTCTGCAGGGTGAGAATAGGGTGAGTTCTGCAGGATGAGAATAGGGTGAGTTCTGCAGGGTGAGAATAGGGTGAGTTCTGCAGGATGAGAATAGGGTGAGTTCTGCAGGGTGAGAATAGGGTGAGTTCTGCAGGGTGAGAATAGGGTGAGTTCTGCAGGGTGAGAATAGGGTGAGTTCTGCAGGGTGAGAATAGGGTGAGTTCTGCAGGGTGAGAATAGGGTGAGTTCTGCAGGGTGAGAATAGGGTGAGTTCTGCAGGGTGAGAATAGGGTGAGTTCTGCAGGGTGATAATAGGGTGAGTTCTGCAGGATGAGAATAGGGTGAGTTCTGCAGGGTGAGAATAGGGTGAGTTCTGCAGGGTGATAATAGGGTGAGTTCTGCAGGGTGAGAATAGGGTGAGTTCTGCAGGGCGAGAATAGGGTGAGTTCTGCAGGGTGATAATAGGGTGAGTTCTGCAGGGTGAGAATAGGGTGAGTTCTGCAGGGTGAGAATAGGGTGAATTCTGCAGGATGAGAATAGGGTGAGTTCTGCAGGGTGATAATAGGGTGAGTTCTGCAGGGTGAGAATAGGGTGAGTTCTGCAGGGTGAGAATAGGGTGAGTTCTGCAGGGTGAGAATAGGGTGAGTTCTGCAGGGTGAGAATAGGGTGAGTTCTGCAGGGTGAGAATAGGGTGAGTTCTGCAGGGTGAGAATAGGGTGAGGTGAAGCAGGGAGTGAGGTAGGGGGGGCTCTGAGGTGAAGTGGGTGGGGTTTTGGGCGGGGCCATGAGGTTGTGGGTTTGGGGTGGGTACGTGAGCCGATGCGGGTACTGTTGAGGGCGGGGCCTGTTCGCTGAAATGGGAGGAGTCGTGTCTTTGTTCCCGTGTCTGTCAAACGCGGCTGTTTTTTGCCTGTGTTCTTCCTGCACATGACCCCTTACCAGGGTGCGGTTGTTTTGACTGCTGACGTTCTCGTGTGAGGAGACTCCGTACAGACGTTCTTTTGGTTTGTTGTTGTAATCAGTCCAGACGGGTACATTGTGAACCTGTTTTCATTCCTGATTCATTGGTACCTCATAGTGCACTGTAGAAATTCTCAGTGTCCTGTTGACTTTTCGCCTGGACAGGAGTCCAGTTCTTATCAAGACTGGAATCATTGCAGGAGTGATGCCATTCTGGTTGTGTTATTGCGAGGGGTGTGTGTGTGTTATGGGTGTGTGTTTGTATGTTATGGGTGTGTGTTTGTATGTTATGGGTGTGCGTTTGTATGTTATGGCTGTGTGTTTGTATGTTATGGCTGTGCGTTTGTATGTTACGGCTGTGTGTTTGTA
Source organism: Ilyophis sp. 1 JC-2022 (assembly GCA_022702515.1). Taxonomy (NCBI): domain Eukaryota; kingdom Metazoa; phylum Chordata; class Actinopteri; order Anguilliformes; family Synaphobranchidae; genus Ilyophis; species Ilyophis sp. 1 JC-2022. The sequence goes on from CM040394.1 coordinate 98,609,614, forward strand.
TGTTATGGCTGTGTGTTTGTATGTTATGGGTGTGTTGTTTGTATGTTATGGTGGTGTGTTTGTATGTTATGGCTGTGCGTTTGTATGTCATGGGTGTGTGTTTGTATGTTATGGCTGTGTGTTTTTATATGTTATGGCTGTGCGTTTGTATGTTATAGCTGTGTGTTTGTATGTTATGGCTGTGTGTATGTTATGGGTGTGTGTTTGTAGGTTATGGGTGTGTGTTTGTATGTTATGGCTGTGTGTTTGTATGTTATGGTTGTGTGTTTGTATGTTATGGTTGTGTGTTTGCATGTTATGGGTGTGTGTTTGTATGTTATGGCTGTGTGTTTGTATGTTATGGGTGTGTGTTTGTATGTTATGGCTGTGTGTTTGTATGTTATGGTTGTGTGTTTGCATGTTATGGGTGTGTGTTTGTATGTTATGGCTGTGTGTTTGTATGTTATGGGTGTGTGTTTGTATGTTATGGGTGTGTGTTTGTATGTTATGGGTGTGTGTTTGTATGTTATGGGTGTGTGTTTGTATGTTATGGCTGTGTGTTTGTATGTTATGGCTGTGTGTTTGTATGTTATGGTTGTGCGTTTGTCTGTTATGGCTGTGTGTTTGTATGTTATGGCTGTGTGTTTGTATGTTATGGCTGTGTGTTTGTATGTTATGGGTGTGTTGTTTGTGAGTTGCTGTGTCACAGGGCAGGCCAACACATTTATGAAGTATTTTGAGAAGCAGCTTGAGATGGCAAAGAGGGGAGGTTGTGTTGCGATTTCATAATAAGCTGCTTTATTTTACAATACAACATGTTTTGACTTCTTATGCTTGTGTTGGGTGTGTGCGTGTGTGTGTATGTGTGTGTGTGTGAGAGTGTGAACACTGTTACTGGCTCTAACACCCTCCCCAAACCGGACGCGTGCGAGCATCTACATCGGTTTGCGTTGCGTCAAAAAAGTTGCACACCTACACCAGACAATGGAAACAAATGAACCAATCGTTAACATCGGGGGCGGGTCTTTTCCCCCCCGGGTCATTTGGCGAAGGGGGGACCTGTGCATGGAGGGCGAGCAGCAGAGCAGGGTGAAGTGTAACTTGCAATGCACACTGCTGCTGTAGGTTTCACGATTGATTATAATAGACACGTTAATTATTCTGACGCGATGCAGACGCGTCCAGTTTGTGGAGGGTGTTGAGAGTAAATCTTTTTCTGTAGTTTAGTTTTTCTGGAATTAGACTATTGAGTCTGCTTAAATACTGTATCAGTTACTCTGCATAAGAGTGTATGCTGAATAGGTGCAGTATAATCAAATTTGTATTCATGCGTGTATATGATAACACGCACTCCAGTCTTTACAAACGCACATCCGCTTGTGCATGATGATTATTGTTACAGCATATCAGTTAACCAGGGTTCAGCCATCATTGGCAATGGCTGATTGCTGTAACTCATGACACAACTGGAATGTGGGCGACTTTGCGGTGTAGCAACAATTCCTGTCTCTGAGCTAACCAGGACTTTCAACAGTGATTACGCATGCCGGCCTAACCACCCGCTGCCCGGTCATTTCCTGTGTGGGGCTCGCTCCCTGGTGAAAACTCGGGTGCGACCGCACACCACGTCCCGCACACCCGCCTCGCACGCGCAGCGTCGTTTCACGTTTCGTTAGGGGGTAGCAGGGGGGAATTTTTTTTTTTATTTATATGTCTGCTGAAGCTGACCTCCTCCACCTCTCCACCCCTGCAGCTCCTTAACGAGGAGGGTGTGGGCCATAGCTGAAATGCCAGGATAACTCCTTTTGTGTTTCTCCTGACAAGATGCTAGCATAAGTGTGTCTCGCACTCCCAAGCTTCAGACTGCACGGTTCAGCTCAGCAAAAATGTTGGTGTACATTTAACCCCCTAGGGTGTTCATATGAGACTGTGGTTTCATATAAACACCCTAGGGCAGGGATCTTCAACAGGGGGTCCGCGACCCCTAGGGGGTCCGCGGAGGTACTGCAGGGGGTCCCCCAATTTTTGTGGGATTTAAAAAAAATTAAATCTAACAATTTTTAAATGTATTTTCGACAAAAAAATATAATATTGAGTAAATTCAAAGCATTAATAGGCAATAATAAGCTATTTTTGTTGACAAAAACTATATAAAAAAAAGAATGATTCCCATGATGCAACCACTTGTTTTTTTTATTTTTTATATCTGGGGGTCCCCGCTCTGTTTCTATCGGCCAAGGGGGTCCTTAGGCTGAAAAAGGTTGAAGACCCCTGCCCTAGGGTGTACATTACAGGCATTTAGCAGACAGTCTTATCCAGAGTGACTTATAATTTTTTTTAACATATTATCTATTTATACAGCTGGATATATACTGAATCAATTTAGGGTTAAGTACCTTGCTCAAGGGTACAACGGCAGTGTCCTACCTGGGAATCGAACCTGCAACCCTAACCATTATACTACAGTGCCGCCCCATGAGATGACACTATGTAGCTTTGGTCAGGGGCAGGAACGGGAGGCTGTTGGACTGATGTACAGTGTCCGGCCTGTCCAGTCTTGCTCGGCATCATGGGAGCCAAAGTTGCACAAAGCGGTCACTGTGAACGGAACGCCCACACCTGCTCTGGTCACATGCCTCACGGAATGGCGTAACTGTGAAGGATGGTTTTCCGGGAGCAGATGAGCTGGATTGTTTTTTGTTTTTGTGTTGGAGGTGGTGCCGCCCACTGAATGACTGCTGTGTCTGACGGCTTCCCGTAACTCTGGGGTCCCCCCTCCCTGGGGTTAAGCGCGTAACATACGCGGGCGAAAGGGCGCCGGCGGGATCTCGCGTTTCCGAGAACAGGGGGGACGCTCGGCCGTTTCTCACGCCCTTGATGACCGTGGGGGCCTGGCTGTACGGTTCTGTGGTGACGGTGGCTTTTGGGTCGGGAATGCCTGAGAGCGGAACAGTACAGGCTGGACCGCTGGTACTACCACCTGTGGGTGTGAAAATTCCAAAGTCACTTTGCTCGGAAGACTGGGGGGGATGGTGGTTGGCAGGGGGGGTTTATGAGCACTGGATACTCGGAGGAAGTGGGCTTGGGCAGGGGGGGGGGGGGGATAATTGTATATATTTATATATATAAGTATAATATATATTTAAGTATATAAGTGCCCCCTCTGCAAATTTCTTGTTTTTTGGCACATTTTTAATAAAAATAATAGCATCATGCTAAAGGAGGTTTTACCTCCTGACTTTTTCCATACAGGCATATTAATTGTTTGATTTTGAGTAGTTCATGGAAAGCTTTTTTTGTTTTTGTTATTTCAAATCACATTTTATATATGTGATGATCATTTATCTTTTTGAAACAAGCAGGGGGGGGATTTTTCAGGGATATGATATGTATACATATTTATATAATATCGTAAATTTTCTATCCTGCCCACCCGCAAGTGGACTTTCAAAATCAAGTTTGCTGTGTGGTCACTACCAATTTTGAACTAGAATACAATGTTGATATTCAAATGTTTACATTCCCATTTCCCAACATGGTTGTTACCTGTCTTCCCAGCAATAGTATGTTTCTCCAGAATGTGATGTAAGCTTTAGATAGGAGTCACCTGGTGGGTCGGGGTGAAATTAAAGCAGGAGTTGTGAAATGAAAGTTTTAAAAGGTCTGTGTGTGTGTGTGTGTGTGTTTCAGGTGTGTGAGTGTGTGTGTGTGTGTCTGTGTGTATGTTTCAGTTCTGTGTGTGTGTGTCTGTGTGTTTGTGTGTGTGTGGGTGTGTGTGTGTTTCAGGTCTGTGTGTGTGTGTGTTTCAGGTCTGTGTGTGTGTGTGTGTGTGTTTCAGGTGTGTGAGTGTGTATGTGTGTGTCTGTGTGTATGTTTCAGGTCTGTGTGTGTGTGTGTGTCTGTGTGTCTGTGTGTGTGTGGGTGTGTGTGTGTTTCAGGTCTGTGTGTGTGTATGTGTGTGTGTGTGTGTGTGTGTGTTTCAGGTGTGTGAGTGTGTGTGTGTGTGTCTGTGTGTCTGTGTGTATGTTTCAGGTCTGTCTGTGTGTGTGTGTGTCTGTGTGTCTGTGTGTGTGGGTGTGTGTGTGTTTCAGGTCTGTGTGTGTGTATGTGTGTGTGTGTGTATGTGTGTGTCTGTGTGTATGTTTCAGGTCTGTGTGTGTGTATGTGTGTGTGTGGGTGTGTGTGTGTTTCAGGTCTGTGTGTGTGTGTGTGTGTGTGTGTGTCTGTGTGAGAGCAAATGCAGCATGCATGATTATTGCTCATTCCCGGTGTGGAGCTGGCAGTGTGAAGAAGCAGTGCTCCTTGCTCCTGTCTGGAACTGGCCGTGCCGTGCCATTCCATGCCGTGCCATTCCATGCCGTGCCATACCTACGCACCAGGAAACTGATCTATAGGACATGTGATCTATTGTCTGGGCCGTTTGTGTATTTTTAGTGCAGTAACACCGCTCACGGTCACATTTTTTTCATGCAATAAAGTGAATCCCAGCTTATGGGGGGGGGGGGGTCGTTCGCTGTGTGGTTGTGCATTTTAGTGCATGTGCCTGTTTTCCTCTGTTATGTCTGCTGCTGGTAATATCCAGCTGCTCATATTTTCCAGGCATCTCAGACTCTCTATGCATGATGAATGTACCTCCGCCAACCAGAGCCTGCGCCCCAATGACAGGCATGCCACTACAATCTACCTATAGAGTCGATCTCTTTCACTTCCCCCCCTAACCCTAACCCTAACTCTAACCCCCTAACCCTAACCCCCCTTTACGTCCTTTATTCTCTCTCTACTTCATTCTTCCTTTCTGCTCCCTTACCGTCCTCATCCTCATTCACCCTCTGTCCCTCTCTCACTGTCTCGCTTTCTCTCTCACTCTCGCGCCCCCTCTCTCGGTCTCTCTCTCGGTCTCTCTCGCTCTCTCTCTCTCTCACTCTCTCTCTCCCCTCCCTCTCTTCTCTCTCCTCAGTGTCTTGTAAAACCCAATTTTACAGGCCGTGCAGTCACTGGCACAGAGAGAGGGCACGTTGGCTACGCTCCCGCCGTATTGTTAGCCACTAAAGCAACCCATTCCCCCTGCGCTATCGGATCAATCCGCCGCAAACGAGTCTGGCTGTGCTGGGGATCAGGCGAACTAATGAAGCAACAAACCAGAGGATAACTTTTACTGTGTGCGTGCGTGTGGTGTGTGTGTGTGTGTGTGTGTGTGTGTGTGTCAGGGGGTGGGTTTTGTTGGTGTGTCATGAGCAGATAATGTCTGTTTTCATTGAACTCCATCTGTTAGCCATTAACCCAGTCTTGAAGTGAGAGTGGGGTGGGGGGGGGGGGACTGAGAGTACCAGCTGTGTGAATTAGACAGAGTCATGTGATCAGGCAGGGTGTGGCGTCTCTGAAAGGGTACGAAGGCTGCCCAGGCACAGGGCCACACAGCGCTCGGTCGGTCGGGACGGGGGTGGCGGTGGGTTTTGGCGGTGTGGTTTAGTTTCTCAGAGGCACAGAAGGACAATGGAAAGCCCAGCTCACAGTACGATCTGTCCCAAAAGCTCTTTGGATCAGTGCTGCGCGGACTGTGCTGCTTTCTATACGATGCGCATTGGCTGGTGTACAGAGGCTCCGTGTAAATGGGAGGACCGTGAGCCATCCAGATGTTTAATAGATCTGCGTGGCATTGATTGCACACAACTAAACAAGAAAAAAAATGCAAACCCTCTCATTGTTAGGCACACAGAATTATCCTGCCCGCAGTCCCGATTTGGCCTGAAACCAAAGGAGGTGGGAGAGCCCGGATTTTGAACGGGACTCGGAGATCCGTTTGTTTTGGATGGTAGACATGCCAGTAGGAGGGATCGGTAGCTTTTCCGCAGCCAGGCCACCCATGTCCAGCCAAAAACCCTGTGCAAGTTCATGCCTAAAGCCTGGAGTCATACACTTTCGGCCTGTTTGCTTGGGCCTCGGGGGTTCCAGTGTTACTCCCGTACAACACCCCATTGGTGGGAACGTCATACTCCCATTGAAAGATGACGGCTACCTCACCATGACGGAGTATTTTGATAGCAAACTAGCATTAATAATCTGTGCTTGACCACAATTGCTTCTTTATTCGCTAGCTTGTCTGCTGAGGAGCAAGGGGATTAGTGGGGGGGGGGGGGTGCGGGGGGAAAACATCCACACCACACCTGCGCGCCTGGCGTTAGCGCACCTGTGGAAACGCGCCTAGTGACCATGCAACCGTACGGTTGACCTTAAATGTCCCACAAGGTTAATAATTTTGGCTAGAGTGAGTAGTCCAGCCAAGGGGTGCTGATGAGTGACCTAGAAGAGCAGCAGTGCAGCGGTTAGGGAAGTGGGCATGGTACCAGTTACGTAGGTACTTAACCTGAATTCCAGTAGATTTCCAGCTGCATAAGTGGATAATTATGTAAATTTATTATAATTATTTTGGTCACACTTTAAACAAAATTTCCATATCAAAGCTTTATATAGCATATAAGCCTTCATAAACGTGACATAATGGCTTCATAACTTATACATAAACAAATGTCATGCTTCATAAAGGGTGACATAACACCTTCTTATGCAACATGTTATGCCAAATGTGACATAACCAACAATGCCACCTGGCTAATGGCTAAACATTATACAGGGTGACATAAAACATGCTTATGTAGGATGCTAGGCTAACTGTGACGCATTTGACATAACATGTTGCATAAGAAGGTGTTATGTCACCCTTTATGAAGCATGATATTTGTTTATGTATGATTTATGAAGCCATTATGCCACGTTTATGAAGCTATACTGTATATGCTTTATATGCTATATAAAGCCTTTATATGGAGACTTTGTTTCAAGTGTTTCAAGTGCTTCCATTATTTTTTATATATGTCCAATTTCCACTCCAATCTGGAATGTCCAACTGTCTCCACGTGCGAACCACCCTGCCAATTCGGGAGAGCTGGGTTCTCCATCCACGGTTCTCCTCCGAAACACGTGCTGTCCAACAACTGCTTCTTTTCGTGTCGCAGACAGCAGCTAAGTGCTCACAGAGCGGCGTCAGAGGAGGGACCTTTCATATGCGGCTTTGACATGCAGTCTTATGAACGCCATTATCGGCCAACAGGGGTCGCAGAAGAGCGATAAATCAGGACCCCTGTCTAATTGAACCCTCCCATTCCCTGGGCGAAGCACGGGGCACTTGTGTGTCGCCCCGTGGAGCTACCTGTGGATCGTGGTTGCCTGTGCGTGGAACATGGTTGCATTACATTACATTATAGACATTTAGCAGACGCTCTTATCCAGAGCGACGTACATAGTGCATTTCCGAACTAGTAACAAGTGCGTTAAAACAATCCTAAAAAGGCAAACACGAATCTAAGCACTAGGCGCAGTCAGTATGATTGGGGATTTTTCTTTTTTTTTGGGGGGGAGGGGGGGGAACTACACAATTTTGATAACAAAATTTTGTTTTTGCGTGTGCGTGGAACATGATTTCCTGTGTGTGGAACATGGTTGCGTGTGTGTGGAACATGGTTGCGTGTGCGTGGAACATGGTTGCGTGTGTGTGGAACATGGTTGCATGTGCGTGGAACATGGTTGCGTGTGCGTGGAACATGGTTGCGTGTGTGTGGAACATGGTTGCGTGTGTGTGGAACATGGTTGCATGTGCGTGGAACATGGTTGCGTGTGTGTGGAACATGGTTGCATGTGCGTGGAACATGGTTGCGTGTGTGTGGAACATGGTTGCATGTGCGTGGAACATGGTTGCGTGTGCATGGAACATGGTTGCGTGTGTGTGGAACATGGTTGCATGTGCGTGGAACATGGTTGCACGTGCATGCACAGCGTATTTTCTCATTGCAGACGCAGCAGTTTCTGTTTGCACTGAAAGAGTCTTCAGCTGAATTTGGCTCTGAGGGTTTTCCCCTCTGTTTTTCTTTTTCTTTAGTCTTTGGCCAGTTCTTCTCAAATTCCCTGATTCAGGTTTTCTGAGAAAAAAAATAAAAAACAGGAAAAGGAGGGGGGGGATTGTGGAAGTTTGTTGGGTGTCAGCGCCTCTGCCCTCCATGTCAGAGCTGGAGCGGCACAGGAGGCGTACGCACCTCCTAGGAGAGGTGAGGAGGCAGGAGCGAGTTACAGGAGACTGCTGACCTACCGACTTTTCGACAGAAATGGCAGCCGGAGGAGCTAATGGAACACTTGTGTGATGTCTTGTTCCTGAACACCTGGCACCTGCACAAACTGCAGACCAAGCACTCGTAACAGGGCCCGCACGCTTTCAGTTAACATGGATACAGGCCCACACGCTTTGAGTTAACATGGATATAGGCCCACAAGCTTTGAGTTAACATGCATATAGGCCCGCACGCTTTGAGTTAACATGTATATAGGCCCACACGCTTTGAGTTAACATGGATATAGGCCCACACGCTTTGAGTTAACATGGATATAGGCCCACGCGCTTTGAGTTAACATGCATATAGGCCCACACGCTTTGAGTTAACATGGATATAGGCCCACACGCTTTGAGTTAACATGGATATAGGCCCACACGCTTTGAGTTAACATGGATATAGGCCCATACGCTTTGAGTTAACATGCATATAGGCCCACACGCTTTGAGTTAACATGTATATAGGCCCACGCGCTTTGAGTTAACATGCATATAGGCCCACACGCTTTGAGTTAGCATGCATATAGGCCCGCACGCTTTCAGTTAACATGCATATAGACCCACACACTTTGAGTTCACATGGATATAGGCCCACACGCTTTGAGTTAACATGCATTTAGGCCCACACGCTTTGAGTTAACATGGATATAGGCCCACACGCTTTGAGTTAACATGCATATAGGCCCACATGCTTTGAGTTAACATGGATATAGGCCCACGCGCTTTGATTTAACATGCATATAGGCCCACACGTTTTGAGTTTACATGCGTATAGGCCCACACGCTTTGAGTTAACATGCATATAGGCCCACACGCATTGAGTTAACAGGCATATAGGTCCACACGCTTTGAGTTAACATGGATATAGGCCCACGCGCTTTGAGTTAACATGCATATAGGCCCACGCGCTTTGTTTTAACATTGATACACACCTACTGGCTTTTGAGTTCATCCCAGCCAGCCTGTGAGGTGAAATACAGAGTCAGACTGGGAGGACTCCCTACCATGACCGAGTGGGTGTGTTCTGCACTCGTTAGAAACTATAGGCGAAGTCAGCGAAGCACTTGTGAATGACGTTAAAACGCTAACGAGCGGTTCAAAATGAGCCATACTGGTTTTTGGATCTTTTTCATTTGCTTATGATGCACGCTGCCGATTAGGGCGCCTGTTTATACTCGATTCCAGCAGCGAGCTCTTCCCTGGCCCGCCACGTGATGCGGGATAGCCCGAGATGGTCAAAACGTGTCCACCCACTATGAATAGAGACGTGCACACACACAAACACCCACACGTAAACACACACACTGTGAATAGAGACATATATGTACACATGGGCAAGCATGTGTATGTGTTCGTACATGTACACACACACACACACACACACACACACACACCCACAGACTGTGAATAGAGACGGCATCAAGACCTAGACTAAAGAGACACTGACTGTGACTGTGCATAGAATACAGAGACAGACCCACTGTCAGTAGTGGCACAGAACCAGACTGGGAACAGACACAGATAAAGACCCATATGGTGTGAATTAAGGGAGGGAAATATAGACGCAAACTGTGAATTATGCTGGAGAGCTTGTTTTTCTGATATTGCTAACAGTCAGCTGTAAGACCTGCCCTATATATTTATACACAGTATCACATACAGTAAGAAAGCAATGGTAGCCAGATTGATATAAAAAAAACTTATAGCTTAATAAGAGTTAGAGATAAAATATAGAGTCATGGATTGTGCATGAGAGCACATGGAAATATTAAAGGAACCTGATTGATATTTCAATAAGCTGAAAAGTAGCCGTATTGATTTGTGTGAATTGGTGTGTTATTGGTAACTGATGAATACACGTTTGTGTGGCTCTTGTGGTCTGGCATTCTTCCACCAGTCATCAGGTCCAAGGTGGTTGCAGGGAAAGAGGTGATTTCTGGGAATGACATCTACGGCAATCCCATCAAGAGAATCCAGTATGACATCAAACAGATCAAGGTAAAATGCCCAAAAAATATGCACTCAAACAGTACCTGCTCTCTTTCACTCACTCTCACTCACCTACCTGATTGACTTATTGATTGGTCTATTGATTGACTGATTGATTGAACACAGTGACACAAAACTGCAGCGCTGTAAATAAAGTTTTTTGAAAGTGGGAGTAGATGGTATTAAACTCGCATCCTTCTGTTCAGGGAATGGGAGGTCTGAGCTTATAAGAGGGGCATCAGAGGGACTTTCAATTTTGTCCCTGATCAGCTTATCTGCTTACCCTTCCCTTATCCTTTTCCCCAGGTAAGAGAGATGGAACTGATCCAGGATCAGCGTACTGTGTCCTCTCCACAGCTATTACAACATTGAGGGAGAGAGGCATTAAACTGATCCAGGATCAGCGTACTGTGTCCATAGTCCATACCTCTCCACAGCTATTACAACACAGAGGGAGAGAGGCATTAAACTGATCCAGGATCAGCGTACTGTGTCCTCTCCACAGCTATTACAACACAGAGGGAGAGAGGCATTAAACTGATCCAGGATCAGCGTACTGTGTCCTCTCCACAGCTATTACAACACTGAGGGAGAGAGGCATTAAACTGATCCAGGATCAGCGTACTGTGTCCTCTCCACAGCTATTACAACACAGAGGGAGAGAGGCATTAAACTGATCCAGGATCAGCGTACTGTGTCCTCTCCACAGCTATTACAACACCGAGGGAGAGAGGCATTAAACTGATCCAGGATCAGTTTACTGTGTCCATAGTCCATACCTCTCCACAGCTATTACAACACAGAGGGAGAGAGGCATTAAACTGATCCAGGATCAGCTTACTGTGTCCTCTCCACAGCTATTACAACACCGAGGGAGAGAGGCATTAAACTGATCCAGGATCAGCGTACTGTGTCCTCTCCACAGCTATTACAACACCGAGGGAGAGAGGCATTAAACTGATCCAGGATCAGCACACTGTGCCTGTATCCTAGCCGGTTTGTTACGCGGCTGTGAATGTGGCCTATGCGTCTATATAGTATAGTATAGACTAACTATATAGTTTGGTGGTCAGACAATGAAGAGGCATTTTTGTGCTCTATTCGGCAGATGTTCAAAGGGCCAGACCGGGACATCGAGGTCATCTTTACTGCCCCCTCATCTGCGGTGTGCGGAGTGACCCTGGACACCACTGGAAAGAAAGAGTACCTCATCACGGGTAAGGCTTTAATTACACCAAGGTCAAAGGTCAAAGGTCAGGCCCCACACTGTATCCATGGGTACAGCACTGCACTACCTCTATCATTATTGATGGGAGATTTAGGTTTTGTGAACCCCATAACTGGTACAGTCGAGTTCAGGGGTCGGCAACCCTGGTCCTGGAGTGCCGGAGACGGCCCTTGATTTTGCTCCATCCAAACCTATAGCTACATAACTGGATTAATTTAAATGAATCAGGTGCAATGAATGCAGGTGACCATGTGCTGGAGGCACTCTGCGTTTCAACATTTAGAATATTCAGACTCAGACTTTTAATCATCCATCAAACTCTTCTGATCAAGCTCAGATGGAATAAAAACCAGAAACTTCAGGACCAGGGGGGGCGTGGCCTACTCCTGGTCTAGCTACTCATTTTGATTGTTGTCTTTGTAAATGTATTTTTTATGTCTTGTAACTTTCTTTTTATCTCCCTGGTTAAATAAAGGATGAATAGAATAAATAGAATAAATCACAGTATGGTGTCAGGCACTCCCTATGGGGCACAACCTTGGCCGGGGGCCTCCAGCAGCGCGAAGCTGTTGCAGGGGCTTCCGTGGCGTTTCCGTTTGTCCTCGCCCAAGCGCCGTTATAAGCTAAATTCCCATCCCGTCCCGCAGGCAAGACGGAGGCAGATGGGTCCATGCATGTGACCCTGTGTGATTTCATCACCCCGTGGGAGACGATGAGCCCCACGCAGAAGAAGAGCCTGAGTCAGCGATACCAAATGGGCTGTGAGTGCAAGGTGAGGCCAACCCGGGAGGATGTGGGGTTCAATCCCCCCCCCCCCCCCCTTAAGGAAACGTGACCCCTCGGTAAACTGGGATACGGCCGTTTAAAATTCTCCTCAGGTTCTCTAAACAAATGACCAGTGGGATTACAATTGCTTTTGTAATTTATTGCGCAACTCATTTGTCTGTGGTATTTACTGATAATTTCCTGGAATTAATTCAACCTGGGGATAGTGTTGTGTAGCACACAGGGCATCCGGGACCATTATTTATACACTTGGTATGGCCATCTGAGCACTTCCTGGGTGTAATTTCCTCACAGAATCAGACTCAAGAGTGCACTTTTTACATGTCTCTCTCTGTGAGGTGCATTAGTAATGGGTCTTTGACATGTCTCTCTCTGTGAGGTGCATTAGTAATGTGTCTCTGACATGTCCTCTCTGCCACACCCTTCCTCCTGTCTGTTCATACCTGCACTCATCCATCTCCCTTACCTGCCTTTCTTTTTCTCCTCTCTGCCCATCCCCCTCTCCCTCCGTCCCTACCCATCCCTCTTTCTATACTCTCTGCATGTCTCTCTTTCTTCCCTGCTGTCTTTCCTCTTTTTTTTTTACCCTGGCCATCCCTCTCTCTCGCTCTCTCTCTCACACACGCTCTTTCTTGTGTGCTCTCTCCCCGCTCCTCCCTCTCTCTCTCTCTCCTTTCTCTCTCCTCTCTCTCTCCTCTCTCTCTCTCTCCTTTCTCTCTCCTCTCTCTCTCCGTCTCTCTGTCTCACCCCCAGATCACTCGCTGCCCGTCCATCCCTTGCACGATCAACGCCCCGGAGGAGTGCTTGTGGACAGACTGGGTGATGGAGAAGAGCATCAGCGGTCGCCAGGCCAACCACTACGCCTGCATCAAGAGGAGCGACGGCTCCTGCGCCTGGTACCGTGGGGTCGCACCGCCCAAGAAGGAGTTCATGGACATTGAGGACCCCTAATCCCATCCAGCTGCCCACTGCAGAGCCCGCGTAGAAATGCCTGCATTAAAAGAATAAATAAAAAACAAACAAGCAGACAAACACAAAAATAATAATGTTATCATAAAAAAAACAAGTAAAATAACCATTGACATGGACGTAGAACATGCAACACAAATAGACTGGGTGAGTGATGATGTCACTTCCTGAAATAGGCTGGCAGCAGGAAACATGGTCAATATTTGAGGGACAACGCTGTGAATAGAGCACTTTCTGCCCCAAAAAGCTCTTAACCTTCTTTTTTTTTTTTTTTTAAGAAAAGAAAGAAAAATAAGCACATTCAAATTTCCTGGTAAACAACTGTCTTGCATTTTCAGCCACAGTCCAAAGCTAGGGTGTTGTCAGACTCCTCTGAAGCCAAAATGAAAGGTAAAAATCGGAGTACATGCAGTACATAGTGGCAAGGCAGGCCTTCCCAAACCATTCAGTTATGTCTTATGTCAATGAATACAGAAGTGAAGCATGGGCAATGAGTTTTGTTGGTGACACGCAAGACATATTAGTAATGCAGTAATCCACATGAGATGTAGGCTGGCAGGAATTTTGGAGTGCAGAAACAAATGTCGTGAAGGATGAGTCCTTTAGTAGACAATGAGCCAAACATCAGGAAGACAGACACCTTATCTTTTTTTTTGTAATTGATAAGGGTCCTGAATTTTTTTGTGATTTATAATGAACAATGTTTCCCCCGTTTAATTAAGGATCGTCCACAAAGAGATTTTTTTATAATTTGAATAATTGTGCCCAGTATTGTGTCATTGCAATACCTGTGAGCACTCCACATTGTATCATTGTAGCGAAAATCACAAAATCCCAACTAGTTTTAACTAACAAGACTTAGCTGTGACTTAAAGTGTAGTGCGCAAAGGTGATGCTATCTCAGATGCATTTTTGAAGAAAAAAAAAGGTGGTATTTATTTAAAATGGCGTGCTTGTCATTCTTCCTAATAAAGGTAATTTCTGCTTGTAGCTCATCAGCTGTCACTGAATGAATGAGAATATTTGTGGTGACCGTCCATGAACATGAGCACACATCGACCATAATATGACCAGGTCGACCAAATCGGGAGAAAAATAAATACTCTCTGCCGGGCCACGCCAACTCCAATCAATGCCAACTCCGCAGTTTCCCAATCAGGGCGTAAAAAGAAATAACAAGGAGTATGACTGGGAGCCCCTTGTTAGTTCTCAGTGTATTCTGCCTCTGTGATGTCATTTCTGTTATGGCTATCACTGAAATTATACAGACATTTTGTGAAAACAGTCAAAACATGGGTTCATTTTAGATATCCACTGACGCCCTGACCTTAAGAGTGACACATTCATATCGCTGTTCTCCATTGTTTAAAAGCAGCTGTCACAACACCGTAAGGACAAATAGCTGGTATAAAAAAGAAGGTAATCTGCATTTTGGTGACGGATTTGACCTTTAGCCTTTCTGAGTCCGTTTGTGACATCTCACTTGTCCAGTCTATGACGTTTCCATGGAGAAACGGGGTCCATTTAGTGTGCTCTCTGTTTCCTCACCCGCACCTGTTATTACTATGAATTGGTTAATAATATTGATTAGATCTAGACGTGTACTCCCCCTGAAAAAGAACCATCCTGTCAACAGACAAACGCCTAAAACAGGAGAGGACTGAGTCCTCTCTTTGCTTCCATTTTGTTGTGTTTTGTAGCTTTCTTCTTTATAGTACTTGATATAACTTTCCAGTGTTTTCTATCCTGGTTGTGTTTTTGTATTGCCATTGCTATAAGATGTGTTTATTGTTTTGTTTTTTTAACTGTTTTTTAGTTTTTTCCAGAACTTTCTTTTTCGCTTAATCCCCCCAAGTGAGGGTTTTGAGATTGCTAGGTGTTAGGTGAGACATAACGCTTGCAGTCCCCTTGAGAGGTGGAGTTTACATTATTATTTGAACTGCCGTAAGTTTCGGAGGAAATCGAGGAGGGAGAAATGTCGATTCCAGTTCCTGGAGGGTTGGTGGTCGTGCAGGAGTCCTTTCCACAATATTCCTGTGATTTAAGTAGTCCAATTAGTTAATTAGTCTTATATTTGCTTCACCGAATTCCCCCAAAATATGTTGCACTAAAATGTATGTTGCGTATAGGGCACATGTATAGTCGTGATGCAATGTATCATATTCAAAAATGGGGGAAAAAAAAAAATTGTAAATTTCTTTGGGCTAATTAAGCATTTAAGAGCACAGATTAAAAAAAAAAAAAAGCCCATAGCACATCTCTGCTTGTAAACACTGGTACCAAAAATAAACCCTTTACAATCAAAGTATTGACCAAGTTTGGATAACGCGGACACTGGCACGGTCTTATTCATTTTATTAATGAACCAAAAATGGGAGGAGCTTCAGTATAATTGGCTATGAATGTCTCATTGCTTTGAACCAACCATAGTGATTCGGTATTGTCTTATGAGCGGTATGTAGAAGTCAACGATTGATATCACTTCAATCGAGAAGCATCACTCTCACATCATTAACATCTGTATTTTACAATTGTGTATATATGGTCTATTTTTCTTGGTGGTGGATGAATGAGTGGGGATAGGGGTGTGGAGTGGCTAGGTAAGACCCAGGTGCTAGTAGCCAGACACCCCAACGATGTGCGCTTGAGCTACATCGTGACACTTCACATCACCACTTCCGTGGAGTGAAAGGGATCGTGGCACTGGTTTGTTTCGTCACTGCAACCCAATTTGACACCACTATTGGAACCTGACCCCCCCAAGCAGTCATGCTAAAATTCAACTCCTCAAAGCCAAAGTCACAATGAACAGCTGAATTATTGCAATGGATGGTGCTACAGATAATGGATGCATTCAATTAACTCAGCAAAGTTTGATCGTCAATAGCTGTGAGAATCTCTTCCCTTCGATAAACATTTGGTAGCGAGCAATGCATCTCCTGCTCCTTGTAGGTGATTAGTGAAATGTATCGAAATGAGTCCCTGTTCTTGATTCTGTAGATAAAACAGTTACAACCAACCCCCCACCCCCAATTAATGCTTTTTGAATCTTTGTTGCAAATGAAACACATCTTTTAAGAGCTAATGAAATGTTTAAAACTATATAAAAACAATCAAATGAAACGTTTACATGTTTTCGTACTCTTCATGCTATTGCAAGAATATATATTGGAAAATGCTAATGTAATTTAAAAATTGGTAAATCCGTGTTTTTACTTTATATGTCATTTTCTTGTATATTATGTTTTTTTGTGTGTGTTTTTTATTAGTCTTTCGTGTCTCTCGAGCGTTTTGCGTAGTGTGTGAGACTTGTGCTGGAACCACATGAGAGTAGCTGTGTAATGAGATCCAGACTATGCATGTCTTTAATGTTTTGTATAATTAATATGTGGATGTTCAGTCAATTGACAAAATATACAGTATTACCAAATAAAAATTTAGAGTAACACACTCTGTTTTGTCTGTTTACCTAACGCCATTTTTAAATGATTTATGTACGCTATAGTAATACAATATATATAGGAACATATCTATATAATCTTACAAATCAGTCTCCACACAGTGCTTTCCAAAAGTAGTTACAATGTCTACAGGCTTCATATTCGACATTGCATGCAGATGGTCCAGTGCCACAAGAGGGCGCCAGTAGTGTCGCCTCCTCGAAATCCTATAAGTCGTCTGTCCAAAAAGAGCATTTGTCGTTATGATAGTGACACCCGATGGCATTGATTGGAAATACATTTTGATTTTGACGACCATAAAAGTAAACAAAAGCCTTGCCTCAGCTGATTATAACACCAAAGATCTTTAAAACACTGTTATCATTATATCACGTTTGTTTATTGGTCGTTAGGATTACTTTAGTCGATGCTGTGTTTCTACCTGACGTTAATGACGGCTTAAAGACTGATCCCGTGACTCTGCACACGTACACGTGGTCGGTCTGTGCGTTTCCTGATCCTCGGTGAGCCGCAGGGTGAGGTAGTTAAAAGGAAAGGTTGTATGTGTACATAAACCGTTAGCTACCTAGTAACGTTAATTATACTTGAGCTGACGTTTTAACAGAACCCACAGGTCCCTATGTAACTAGCTACGCTTATAGGTAAGCATCAACCATTTTCAGTAAATTAAAGTAGGCCTATTAAAAGATGGACAATTTTAACACCTGTAAGACAGACTGATTGCTGTAACACGCAAGGTTTTTAGCTTGCGAACTTTGGTGCATGCGTCTATCGCCGTTATAACCGATTTCCAGGTCACTCTTTTATGTGGCTACAATATGTTGTAGCAAGGTGATGAACCGTTTTTGTAGCTAATGACGTCAGTGCGATTTCGAACGACCAAGCTACAGTAGCCAGTGAGCAAATTTAACACTGTACCTACGCACTTGCTAACTAGCTAAGTTAGGTAGCTAACCGTGTCAATCTGTTTGAAGCGAGGTTGTTTTAGTTTGCTGTTACGAACGTTGTTGAATAAAATACATCTCATTTGTTAGATGTCTCCCATATTTCAAGCTATATTTGGACTGAAGTTAGTGTGGCGATGTATAGGCTAGAACATCAGCCAAAGTATTTTTTTTTTATCGAAGAGGAACTCTAGAATAGCCTATTTGATCCTAGAACAGTGTTATCTTTTTAGCTAAAAACCACAGATAAAAGTAGAAGACTCAATAATTAAAGTGCAACATATAGCATATTGTCTATGATTTGATATTTTAAAATATTTAATTGATTTAAATGAATTACACAACGCTTATTTTTGTATGACAGTGTTGGTAGCCTAGCCTACTGTATGCCTGCTCTCAGAGAAGCAACGTGGCTGCCGTGTCCGTCCTTGTGGATGCTACCTCTCCATAAATTTAAGGTTTGTTGCAGTATTTCCTTAACGTGATGTAGCACGCGTGCATTGTATCTCGTGCGCATACATCAATACAAACCCGCAGTGAATCGGGCAGCCTAGTACGGCACGTGATCTATCCAAGCAAAACACACCCGAATCCCCATGCAAGCAACCATAATATTAGCTGTTCCGCTAGAAGTGGCATTGTTGGAAACAGCTGTCCTTGTGCTGGAAAGAGCATGCAGCGGCCTCATTCTGTTCAGTGAGAGAACATTTGGCTCATGTGTGTGTGTTTTTTAATTTTTTAATTTACATATTTGTTGCAATTAAAACAGGCAAGCAACACTGAACAATGTGAAAACGGATATTGTTCCAGGTGAGCAGTTTGAGTAGCCTATGTTGGGGCCTAACATATCAGGCAGGGTATGCAATTAACTTTTTCACCCATTCTAAAAATCACCAGCCATTTTCAACATTTTACCAGCCACCTTACCTTTTACAATATGACACAACCTGGTTGGTTACTGGCCAAAGTGGCTATTAGAGTCAAAATCCTAACAGCAACAATAAAAAATTTACCCGCTGTTGGCTGGTCTTAATTTCACACACTGATATCGGCAATTCCTCCACTGATTGTTCAGCCAGCAGTATTGCTTTGTGCCCATATGCTGTGACACCGTTTAGCTGTTACCCAGCATCTCTGTGGGCAGCAGTTGGCAGGGTGTCCATCTCTCAGATTGGAATTGGGAGTCTGGATCAACTGGAAATGAGCATCAGTTATTTTGTTCAAGTAAAAGACCACCGCGGCCTCCTCCATTGTCTCACACGTGACTCACATGGACACGCCTTCCATCACGCTGATCGGACAAGCCTTGTGGTTTATAGCCTACATTTTGAGCAGTTTCTTGACAGTTCCAAGTGTTGCTGGGTTGCAGGTTTTCACAGATGTCAAGAATTGTCACTGAGATCAGCTGTACACTTTGTGTTCACCTGCCCTGATATGAAAAATATGCAGCTGTATAAATGAATGGTATGAAAACAAAATGTATGTAATACAAGTCGTTCTGGATAAGGATGTGTGCAAAGGAAATACATAATGTAATGTGATTTAAGCAATTCTAAAGAGTATTTCTCTCTCTCAGTGTCTTGCTTATCACTATGTCAAGCTCATTACATAAGAAGGAAAACAGGTCTGCTTATGTGTTAACAGGTTTACACAACAGTCTAATTTTCTATAAAATAGCCTTACATACAGTAAACATCGCTGCTCTTTGGGAAAGGGTGTCCTGACTGTAACCCCATTACAGTCCGGACAAGATTGACAGGGTGTAGAGTCACTCAAGAGTCGTAAACAATCTAGTTTAAAATGGATTCCTCAGGAAAGTTGCCAGTGTACCCGCCTCCTGTCCCTTTGGATTGGATGGAAGTGCCACGACTTAAAAGAGCCATTTTCCACCTACCTGCCATATTATAGGCGTACAGCACTGTCAGCCATCGTGGCTCCGCCCGCTCACATTGCAGCATGGAGGATAGAATGTAACAAAATCCAGGTAGCAACTGTAGCAAGCCAAGAGGTGTTCTTCGTTTTAAAAGGACATCGTGCTCGGAAGATAAGCAAGGTAAACACTGAATTTGTTAGGCTTTAGTTACCTACATTTTTATGGGCTGCCGAGAAGCGATGCTACAATGTTTTTCTTAATTTTTTTTCGGGTGGTAGGGTGGGGGAATACACATTGCTGCATGAGGAGCTAGCGAGCTAGCTAGCTAGCTAGCTGTTCCCTCTGTCGTAGCGAGCTAACTAGCTACCTGCTCAACAATATTGACCAATCGGATTCTATAGCTGCGTACATGAATTAAAAATTATGACGGGATACTAAAGTTACAATGTGATTAAAATATTTGTGATCTCGCAGCGTAACTCTTTTAAAGCCACACGTTGCATTGGTACGCTGGCTTTACAAGCTAGCTGGCTAGCCGTCTGGCCACATTGTGGTTCTGTAGCTAAGCGTGGTGACATGGAGGCTCTTTTCACTGGACGTTTCGCAAACCAGAATACGCAGCTATCCCTGGTGCTGGAGGCACTACCATGAATGTGTTGTCATTTCCCACTACGTAGCAACATAGGTAGTGAGATGGCTAGTCGAATATATCTCGCCATCTCGGCTTGGAAAGCGTTTGTTGGTGAGAAATAAAATTACACGTGTAACGTTAGCTAACAGTTAATCGGCAGAATATGTCCAGCCAGCGGAGGTCAGTAGCTACGTTAGCTAGCCTAAGAGTGAGTGTGTAGCTATGAGCTGGCTATCTGGCTAAGGCTCGACTAACGTAGTCGTGGTCACAGTAATGTTAGGATGTAGGCTAATTAAATTCAGCTGAAAATCGACAATTTTATAGCTTTCATAACCGTTGTAACTCGCTGGCTAACTGACGTCAAACTACAGCTGTGGCTAACTAAGCTAGCGTTGTTACGTTACTGTAAGACGTTACTCTGGAGCGGAGGTAAAGTAGCATTGTCGTGAGCGCTAAGGCAACTGCTAGCTAATTTATCCAATGTAACTGGGTACATTAGCGTTCGGTAGGCTAGCCAGCTACCGTCGTTATGTGAACATGAAGTCGTTTCTAGTTGACTGATCTGCTGTTTTTGGCTTTGACGTCCGTGAGTACCTGTGGTAGGCAGCCCCCTAGCTACCCGACGCCAGACTACGTAGTTACAGTATGGTTGTAGCACGTAGGAAGGTTTTCCTTTGCAGATTTTAAAGTAGGCTACAACATTAGGCCATAATTGAAACGTTTCTTTGAGGCATTCTACGACTGATGCTTTTGCGTTATCAAGTTCTTGTCATCAGTTAGGCTATATTATTAGATGAGGGAATTGGCTGCTTAGACATTGGAGTTGTGACTAGCAGTTAGTGTCCAGTTTTGCCATCATTTACTCATTTGCATTTTTAGCTGAATAAATAACCGTTTTAACGCTTGCTTTAATGAATTGACAACAGTGAAGAAGCTGACATAATAGCCTATGTTTTAGTGATCTGATCATGGAAGGTTAGTGACTCAGCTTACTGACTGTAGGACACCTAACGTTAACTAGGACTTACCTTCACCCCGTCCCGACAGCGTGCACAATGTTTGCCTGTGCTGCTGTCCCATAGATGTAATGTAACGTTGGCCTCAATTTGTTTAGGAGCGTAATCTCCGAAGGATTGCGGAAGGTTTGTTAAAGAATGCAGGACAATACGAAATTAACAATCCGCACCCCTCAATAAAAAAGACGCTTGTTTATATTTAGATTTTTGTCTCTTATTTATTCTGGTCCCCAACAGTTTTCTGATCATCCATATGGCAAGTTCTTGGTTGTAATTATTAACCATGGTCCAGGGAGCCATTGTAGCGGGCTGATAGGCTACATAGGCCTAGGGCCTACTAAACTGATTTCCACCTGAGTTCTTGGTTAATTAATTTGGTGAGGTCTATTAATTGCACCAGTATCTGAATTTGGCATGTCTTGATGTATTCTTTAAAAAGGCAAATGTGCGGTGTTTAAAGTAGGTGATAAAAGGCACAACTAATTTTAATTATGTGAACGTGTTTATTAGGCTATGTGGCCATCAGTAAACAGTGTTTAGTAAGAAGAGACTTCATTTAGTTGGAAAAAAATAAAATAAAACCTTTTTGATGCATGAGTGAAAGTTGATCATTTTTGGTGACATAAGAAAACGCTGAAGCTGCACTGAGCGTGCTCCGGTGCGGGAACATGGTTTCACGCGCGACCGGTCGCGTCCCCAAGTCATTTTAGTAGAAGCATTAGCACTGCTGCGCTGTGATGAATCGCACGCGGTGGCGTGGTTTATCCCAAAGATGAGAAATGAAACCGAGAGATTAAACGGCACTACAGCCTGGCCACGTGTTTGATGAAATGCATGCTAGTGTTGATGTAGTAGCCAAGAGAGTATTGTAGAGGGAGGCACGACCACTTCAGATCACAGAATGCTACTACATATCTCTGGATACCGATGTACCTTCAGCTGGTTTTTGTACCTTGAGTTTGTTTATTCATCCTTAATTTATCCAGGTGAGATCCATTGAGATAAAAAAAATCTCTTTTTGTTTTAGGGAGCCCTGGCCATGGTGGATCTTAATTCATGACATTGATTTCATGAATTTAGAATCTTCCCTTATCTGCTGGTCTGAGGTGCACTCTACTGCTGGTTTTTAATTGGGCTGGTAGCTGTCGGCCAATGATTGGCTGAATTTGACAGAGTGAACCATCCTATTGATCTCTTCTTTATCATTGATTTTCTTCACTTTTTTAAGAATAGGTGGTGACTGCTGAACACATCCCCTTATTTGGATTCCAAGTTTGCCCATTGTGCAGTCATCAGCCACCTTTTGTACCCATAAATCCAGGAAACCATGAATCCTTCATGCTATAAAATTCATAGCGCAGAAAATTTACGCAAAATAAAGCGTGTGAAACGGTCCTGAATGTTGGTACAGATATTTTTGTCAGCAGAACTGCTGCCCTGCAGTTGTTGGATGATAGAAAGATGGCTAGATGGATCGATGGGACGACTGTGAATCGTCTCCCTGGTTTATTTGAAAGTTAATTCTGTATTACACAAGATTGCTTCGTAAGTCACCCTGTAGAACAGGGGTGTCAAACTCTATTCCTGGAGGGCTGCAGTGTCTGCTGGTTTTCAGTGCACACACCTTGTTCTCAAGGCCTTAACTCGCTGCTTATTGAAAGGAAACTACAAATGCCCTCCAGGACTGGAATTTGACATCCCTGCTGTAGAATATGTCTGCTAAATGAGTAAGCGTAATCTCAGGTGGAAAGTCCACGGCTCAATGTAAAAGTCCTGCCATGTGTTTTTTCCACCCAAGATCTCCGCCAGCTGATTTCTCTAATTAGTTCCACCTCCTGGCTGAAGAATTGTGCTAATTAGCCAATCCAGAACAACATACTGGGGAGGACTTATTTTCAGAACCTGGATTTTCCACCACTGTGTAATCTATGAAGTGCTTATTGCCAGGGTTACGTTGGAAAATAGTATGGAGGATACTTGCGGACTGCAAGTCGCATACTAAACAATGTTTCCCCTACCATAGATATTAGTGGGTGAGCCGCCAAATTATAGCAATGACGTGCCTTTAAAAACTAAATTGTAAAAAGCGACCACAGAGGAGACTTCAAACGCAAATAATGTGATTTCTAGAAGAGCGCAAATAACGAAAAGCGGGTAGTAGCTACAGAGCGGACAAATATGTTGAGAGGATAGGCTGCAACTGTAGGCTATCAAAGGCAAAATATTAAATTAATATATTTTCAGTAATAACAAGAAATGTGCAGAAAGATTTATTTTAATAAGAACAGTAACACTGATGGACACGGTATTTTTTAGCCTAGTTTTGTCGCACCTTTTCAAAGTGAAAGCTCTCATTGATGTTTACTGAGTATTAGATGCGGTCTGACTGGAGCTGATAACGCGGATGCGACACAGTTTTGACTCAAGTTTTTATATCTTACATGATTTTGCATCATTACAGACTGCTGTTGAGGTATGTTAGTTCATGGTCATAAAGTTTACATTTGACTATTTTATGAAATGTCCTCATATTGAGACGAAATGACACCGTTTCTCTTCCACTCTTCGCAAAGCATTTAGAGGAACGTCAGTT
The DNA here is from genome assembly GCA_022702515.1 of Ilyophis sp. 1 JC-2022. Taxonomy (NCBI): domain Eukaryota; kingdom Metazoa; phylum Chordata; class Actinopteri; order Anguilliformes; family Synaphobranchidae; genus Ilyophis; species Ilyophis sp. 1 JC-2022. The sequence goes on from CM040394.1 coordinate 98,633,241, forward strand.
AGATTTTTGCCAGGCGCGCAAGCAGACGCCAACGTTATTACTTTGAGATTTGATCAGGGAACATTTTTCCCATGTCTACATCACCTCACTCGGTTGTCAAAGCCGACACCAGATCAGCACTTTTAAACACGAGCCGCCGACAATCACAGTGAGAATAGGACACTAAAAGAAAATGGTTATAAAATAATAATTGATTGGACTTTTTGGATTGGATTTTTATTAAGCTGAGATATCACTTTTATTTGAATTCGGCTAATGCATTACATTTTCAGTCATCTTAAAGCTAAACCTGACACAATTTGAAATATTCAGTAGCCTAACTGAAATAAATAGGTAGCCTAATCTTAATGAATCTAGGCTAATGTAGTTGTATAAATTTTTGTGCGTGACACACTTAAAGCAAGTTTTTGTTCTGTTTCATTGTATTAACAATAATACTGCCCCCCCCCGCCCTGCCCTCAAGCCAACCCCCGCGGTTGGCAACCCTTCCTCCCCCCCCCCCCCCGCATGGTCCACAACGCCACCCACTAATAAAATTGTTTTGGGGGAAACGCAAACTGTACACAGGAGACAAGACGCAGTAGATAGGACTGTGATTCGAACACAGCCCCGGTTACTCTTTTGGTTACTTTTTCAAAAACGTGGATTTGAGGCTCTTGGTGGTGCAGATGCAGTTATGCCGAGCTATCGCTTTGCTTTTACACGAGCAGATTAAATCATTTCTCTTTCCCACGTTATTTTGGTGTGAGTAATAATCTGTCCTCTGTGGGAAGGTGAGAGTAAAGGGGAGAATAGCCCTGTAGATTTCCGGAGGTTGTAACCGCGGGCTCGCAGAGGAAGGAAGCGCTGGTAGAGTTAGGCCCAAGCCCTCCCTCGGTTGCACAATGCTGCCGCGCGTTCGTGTGCGTTTGTTGACTCGGAGGCTCCTCAGCTAAATTTTGTACTGGAGTGCGTGCTTTTTAAGTCTGATTTAATAAGCTTATCTTTGCAGGGGGGGGCGGAGAGCGGAATAATCCCTGAAAATCGGCTTCGCTGCCACGACCTCTCCGTTCTCCATGGCGAGCGGCCGCCGCTGGCGTGTCGGCCATCCGGCTTCGTTTGTCTCGGTCCGGGAAGCGGGACGCAAACAGTGCAGTGCCCCCCCCCTCACCCCCACCCCCTTGCCGTGCTCATAGGGCCCCGACATCGGATATTAGACTAGCGGTGTGCTTTTCTAATGGACGTTTCGCCGTACAGAGGCACCGGCAAGCGGCTTACGGGTCACTCGTAGACCCTCTCCAGGGTCTCGCACTGGCTTATTCCTGCTTGTGAAGCCACTGTTATGCAATAGTTTGGTCTGTATATACACACGCACAAGTTGTCGGCTTCGGGTGAGGAAATCGAGTGTGTTCGCATCTTTAGGAAATTTCAGGGAAGTCGGGTGGAATGGCGATTTATTAAACCTTTATTCATCCAGGTAAGGCATTGAGAACAACTTCTCTTTTACAATACCGACCTGGCCAAAATGGTGGAGTCAGACAGAAATTAAAAATAAAATCAAAACATGTATAGTATACGTGCAAACAGTATACACATATAGACAAGGTAACACAAATACCCAATAAAGACATGAAAGATACACACAGCAATTAAACGAGCAAGGATGGGGAAATTACAGGATTTTACGAGGCGGATTTTGGAGGTGGAGGTGGAGGTGGAGCAGAATTTGTTGCCACGATGAAATTTTTTCTTGGAGTTTTTTTTGACGTGCATTGAAAAGTTGAGGGAGTCGTCAATCCAAATTCCGAGGTATTTATAGTGTTGCACATGTTCTATTGAGATATTGTATATTGCTGTGAGGGATAAAGCAGTGGTAACAGCAGGGACCAGTTTCTTTGGAGGAAAATAACATTAATTTAGTTTTGATTGGGTTAAGGAGCGGTTTGATGTCTGACAGGGCGGATTGAATTACTGTGAGGTTGAGTTTACGGGAGGCAATAGCAGAGGGGAAATCGGGGGCAGAAGTGTAAATAAAGAGAATCATCAGCATAGAGATTAACTGATGCATTGGATATGATAGAGGCGAGGTTATTGATGTAGATGGTTGGTGTCTGTGGTTACCGACCTGTAGGCCACGAGCTTCACGCCGACTTCAACTTGCATTATCGCTTGGCCCGATTTTACACGTCAATAAAGCTCCTTTATTAGTCTGTCAATAAAAAACAAAGAACTCATCAGATGACGCTGCACTGGACGCCCTTGGGGTAATTTTTTCATGAATGAACAGGAAGTTTACGTATTTTGTTAGTTTCCAAATCGGGCTTCCCAATCATGCCAATCTGCGGGTTGAGAAGCGCCCCCACAGTTCAGTTGAGGGGAGGACACTCGATGTGTTGTATTTCTAGAGTTGCACGATATCGTGGCTGTATCGGTGTTGTACCCGTGATGAGACGTGCGTGTGCCAGGGAGACGGTGCGTTTCACGCTCTGCTCATGCTGTCAATTAAGTGAATTAAGTGTCGGGCTCAGAAAGTAGCCTAACTGCAGCCATCTGAACTTCTATTCATTATTCGTTTTGAAGTTATCATTATTACCAGGCAAACTCACAAGCAAAGCTATTCAGAGACTCCGTAGCTCTGTAAACTCATGCTCTCTTCTGAAAATAAAGTAAGAAAGTTGCAATATTTTATCGTTTTATCTACGCTTGTCTACTTTTCCATGAAGGTGGGAACGTGGTTGCAGCACTTTTGCTGTGCGGTATCGGCATCGGCCACTACGGCCGGCCAAGTAAGTGCAGAGCCTATTGGAGCTGAATTTGGTGGGGAGGGACAGTGTCAGTGACGGCCTTTAATTGTGTCTTGTGCGCAACTTCTCTGAAGGTAAAAAGGGAAAGAGGAGTGAACCTCCGTTTGTCCCTTATTTTGGACTACGCTGTGTTCCATACAAGTGGGCCAGTACGGGTTAAAAGTGTTTTTTCAATTTATAAAAAAAAAAAAGAAGCTATTTTACTGCGGACAATGGTGGAAAAATGGAATTGGTGAAATTCTGTCTCCTTGTAACGGCACACAAGTCCAGAGTTCATCTTGATTTATCTGTGGGCGGCGGTGGGAGAACAAGGTTGTTGTCGAGCTGTAAATCGTGTTTCGTCCGTGAAGCAAAGGCGGCCATTGTTCCTGTGAGGCATGGGGTTTGAGGGGATGAGAAGCTGATCGAAAATGTAGTAAATTCTGAATCTAACGTAGTGGGGGAGGAGTCTGTTGCCAAGCAACCCCCCCCCCCCCCCCCCACCTCCCTGTTTCTTGTTCCTTGTCATGTGGTGGCTGTCTGCAATCACCCCCAGGCTCAGCCATCGTCATGATAAATCATATCCGTTTTTCCTCATGAAGGTTAGCTTGCCCTTGTGGGTGAGATGCATGTCCCCCCCCCCTCATAATATCAGCCCTGGCTATGATGAGCAAGCCAATTGTGCTCCGCCTCTCAGCTGTGCCTGTGCGTTCATTGACTGCTTCTGTCGGGGAGTGAAGGCTGCTTGCGATTAAAGGCGGCTCCACGTCACCACAGTAGGCTCCGCCCTCTTCCTCCCTATCCCGGCCCCCTCCTCTCCGTGAGGGAGTCGGTCAGGAGTACGGTTAACTGCAGCTCGTGCTGCTCTTTGTGGCTGCGTGCGGATGACATAATCGCCTCTTCCCGGAGCCCGTCCCGTAAGCCGGCCACGCAGCCATGCTCGCACCGTATTGGCTCAGTGCCACTTTCCCCTCTGCCCATTCAGACACTAACAGATGCCGCTATTAGGGCACAGTTACATCAATGAGACGTTACAAGGTCAGCAGAGGGGGGAACATTTATAAATGGCGCCGTCCTTGCGCGCGCGTGGGAGAGATGGCGGGTTTTTTGCGGGTCCCGGAAGCCGCTGGAACAGAAGCGCGGAGGCGGGTCAAATGCCTGCATGGAACACCAATGGCGAACGCAATCGGCCACATCTGTGACCCGGTAAAAGGCCCGTCTAACTGTCTAATACTCCCCTTATCAGCAGCGACAAGCGGCTTATTTCACTTTAATGGGTTTGGGCTTCTTGTTGCTAACCTCGGGTTGCGATGAGGGGTGTGTGTGTGTCTGTGTGTGTGTGGGATAATGCACCAGCGCGTTTTACGGCTTTCGGGACTGAACTATGCGTGCGCCGTTTGTAATCTGAGCGAATTTAATGTCTGAGTGACCGATATAATTTGTTCCTCTAAGTTTCCTTTTGAGAAGCACTCTGAGCGTAATGGACCGTCGGTGTGCAACACGTCCTGTCAGAACGGTAAACACGGGGGAGGTGCACAAACAGTCCGGGTTCACTCCTCGCTGTGCCTGAGGCCTGTACAGACCTATCCACGTGCACTTTTCCCCCATGCATGTGCATGCATACGCACGTGTACGTGCCCGTACATGCCCGTGTGTAGCCGTGCGCACAGGACGGTCGCTATGTTGCGTAGATGAGCAGACTGGATTGTGACGAAGCTGATGACGGGCTGTTGACGATGAAGAGTGTGTGTGTGTGAGTGTGTGTGAGTGTGTGTGTGTGAGTGTGTGTGTGTGAGTGTGTGTGAGTGTGTGTGAGTGTGTGTGAGTGTGTGTGAGTGTGTGTGAGTGAGTGTGAGTGTGAGTGTGAGTGAGTGTGAGTGTGAGTGTGAGTGAGTGTGAGTGTGAGTGAGTGTGAGTGAGTGTGAGTGTGAGTGAGTGTGAGTGAGTGTGAGTGTGAGTGAGTGTGAGTGAGTGTGAGTGAGTGTGAGTGAGTGTGAGTGAGTGTGAGTGAGTGTGAGTGAGTGTGAGTGAGTGAGTGTGAGGCCTCTGCAACTGCCGGTGACCTTTGTCGCCCTGGCGATGACCTGGTCTGCTCCCAACCGCTCCAGCTGCCGCTTCGTCACGCCCTCGCCTTCTCTGAACCAGAGGTGTAATTTCCATTTTAACAGAAGCATAAATATAACTTTCTTCAGCTGCCTCATACATGTAGATGTTCATGCGAACACCGAGGGGGGGAGGGGGTGTCCCAACCTTGGGGGGAGGGGGGGTCCCAACCTTTGTTGACCAGCTCCTGTGTTCTGCCTTTGGGTCGGCAGTGATGCACGATGCCCATAGTGGACAAGCTGAAAGAGGCCCTGAAGCCGGGCCGGAAGGACTCGCCCGACGAGGGCGACCTCAACAAGCTGCTGGCCTCGTCCGCCAAGAAGGTGCTGCTGCAGAAGATCGAGTTTGAGCCAGCGACCAAGGGCTTCTCCTACCAGCTGGAGAGCCTGAAGTCCAAGTACGTCATCCTCAACCCCAGGAGCGAGAGCGCCGTGATCCAGCGGTCCGCCGACCCCATCCACATCAAGAGGCAGGGTAGGTGTGGCAGTAGGGGGTTGCAGGGTCAAATCTCATGTGTGCCGTTGCCTTCCAACTGGTCGTGTCATTTACGTGCATGTGCGTCTTTTTAATCAGGTGCTCTTATGCAGAGAGGCTTAACTTTTAACCTTTAATATGATTATTATTGGAAATGGTTTGGGATTATTCTCGAAGCAAAGCGGTGTTTCACCAAGTTGCTGTTGGAAGGGGTAGTATGTTGAATGTCCAATCACATGATCTAACAGGGTAAGTCATTAAATATTATTTGACTGTGTCAAGGAAGTAAAGTCAAGGAAGGTCAAAGACAATCAGTATTGCATAGGAACCAGGTTCATTGGTGTGTCATGACTATTATTAGTTATTACAATTTGTCTAAAAGTTTTGCTTGTGTGTTGTGAATGTCTCGACGGTTCACGCAGTGGTGTGTTGTTTAGCTAACGCCCTCTTGCCCCTCCAGGCTCGGACAGTGCGGGCGGTGGGCAGAGCGATGGCATTCCTGCCCCCCAGAAGATGCTGTTTCCTGGTACCCGGCTCTCCATGAGGTGGGAGCGTGTGTACAGGGTGGGGGCCGGCCTCCACAACCTGGGAAACACCTGCTTCCTTAACTCCACCGTGCAGTGTCTCACCTACACCCCGCCCCTTGCCAACTACCTGCTGTCCAAGGAGCACAGCCGAGCGTGTGAGTCAGGCCCGCCACCTTTACCCCGCTCTTTTTTCATTCGACGGTGTGACTGCACCTTGTTGGAAGGGCGCATGCCATTGGCCGGCAATCTCCGGGCTATTTTGGCTCTGTTTCTGTTTAGTGTATTTCACAAAGCTGGATAACTGCACTGAGTTAAACCCGGAACTGCCATTTTTACTTCAGTCCATGTTTCAGATTTGGGAGGGTGCCGGGTTTTACCTGGTGCAGTTATCCAGCTAACTCGGTAATCCTCCTTTGTGATATATTCCCCTTGTGTTTGTGGCTGAAGGTTGTGTGTCTGTGGCTCAGTCTCACGTCTGCCTCTCCTCCTCTCCAGGTCACCAGTCGGGCTTCTGTATGATTTGTGTGATGCAGAACCACATCGTCCAAGCCTTCGCCAACACTGGGAATGCCATTAAGCCTGTGTCCTTCATCAGAGATTTGAAGAGTGAGGACACGCGTCTTCCCTGTAGTGTGTGTGTGTGTGTGTGTGTGTGTGTGTGTGTGTGTGTGTGTGTGCGCGCGCATGCGTGCGTTATGAGCCGTGTCTGTATGTGCTTGACTGCATGTGTGTGCACGTGTTCGTTTGCATCTATGGGTGTGTGAGGCAGGCAGCAGTTTATTAGCTGATAAAATTGACCGTGTATTAAAGGGGGGTCTTGATTGTAGTCCTGCCCCTCACCGAGTGCCTGTTTTCCGCTGCTGGCCGCCGTGGTGGCGGTGACGTCACCCCCTCCCCTCGCAGGATGAGTCATGGAGCAAAGCCATGACGACGACGGCGGCGCACAGAGGAGATGCTTCTGACTGGCTGCACACGTGGTGCAGCCAGAGGGAATGCCCCTCCCCCATCCTCCTACCCAGGCCACGGTCTCGCTTTCGCTCTGCCTTTCGCTCGCGCTCTTTCTCTCGCTCGATTGCTCTCCCGCTCTCTCTCTCTCTCTCTCTCACTTCCCCCCCTCGCTCTCCTTCTCTCCGCCTCTTGCTGCAGTGACCTCTCTCTCCTTGAGACTGCAGTCTGGGAGTATGTGGCACAAATCCCCAGCAACGACAATGTCACAGAAGCTCAATGCCCTCTGTGCCTCTCTCTTTCTCTTTTTCTCTCTCTAACCCTTACTTATTTTCTTAGCTACTTATTTTTCTTTCTCAGAAAGAAGCAGATCAGATGCGCTTTGCTACCAGCCCGTTCTGTACAGGTCTCAGCAGCTCTGACAGGTTGTGTGCGGGTCGTGACTGGTCAGAACAGGACCTGATGGGTTTGGTGCGGGTCATGACTAGTTCAGTTCGGGTCCTGATTTGGTCAGAGCGGATCCTGAACGTACTTGAGGTTGTGGAGGTCCTAAGCACTAAGCCTCAATACAGATTAGGCCAGAGCAGGTTATGAGCGGTTTTGTGTGGATGTGTGTGGGTCGATGGCAGGCAATCAGCGGTTTTGTGTGGATGTGTGTGGGTCGATAGCAGGTTATGAGCGGTTTTGTGTGGATGTGTGTGGGTCAATAGCAGGCAATCAGCGGTTTTGTGTGGATGTGTGTGGGTCAATAGCAGGTTATGAGCGGTTTTGTGTGGATGTGTGTGGGTCGATAGCAGGCAATCAGCGGTTTTGTGTGGATGTGTGTGGGTCAATAGCAGGTTATGAGCGGTTGTGTGTGGATGTGTGTGGGTCGATAGCAGGCTTTTGGGGAAAGGGTGTCACGCACCGTAACCCGTCCCTTCTTTCACAGAAATCGCCCGCCACTTCCGGTTCGGCAGCCAGGAGGACGCCCACGAGTTTCTCCGCTACACGATCGACGCCATGCAGAAAGCCTGCCTGAATGGCTACCCCAAGTAAGACCGGGAGGGCAGTTATGAGAGCCTGCCTCCAGCTTGCGTGCGTGCAAGCGAACAGTGTGACTGTTACCCGTGCTAGTGGTGATGTTTGTTTGGGAAACCGCAGTTTTACATATCGTTAATTACTATCCTCAAAACGAGTACTTTGTAATCTTTAGAATAAAAGACTTAATTATCTCTCCGTTCCTACTGCAGGTTGGACAGGCAGACACAGGCCACCACATTGGTCCATCAGATCTTTGGGGGTTACCTCAGGTCACGAGGTACAGAAAACTCTAACCACTAGACCAGTGTTTTTCAACCTTTTTTGAGCCAAGGCACATTTTTTACATAAAAAAAAATCCTGAGTCACACCACCAACCAAAAGTGTTACTAATTAAGTGAAGTTAATAGGATAAGATAATTTTTCACGGCACACCTGACGATCTCTCACGGCACACTAGTGTGCCGCGGCACAGTGGTTGAAAATCACTGCACTAGACAACTAACCACAAATCGAAAGACAATTAGTCACCAGATTTGCTAAATGTTTGGTTAAACGACATGGCCGCGACAAGCCAATGCATTTACTCTTGTGTTTTCAATTTCTCATGTAACATTTAAAAATAAAAAACATCTTCTCACAAGTGACAGCCATTTTGAATGAAAGGGTATTCCCTCAGATTTTTCAAGTTGCCTTGTCACGTGTCATCTTGCAGCTTTTCAAGACACTCTGTTCACCTAAACAAACTAACACAAAATAGTTCTGTCAGTTTCTATCAAACTTGGCACAGTTTCAGCATCGTAGGTCAGGAAACTGCTGAGCGAGTTGTAAATGGATCGGTCGCTAGGGTACCATTTCTATTCTAGGTTAAAAACATGGCAAGTACGAGCTAACCCATTTTCCTCGCGAGTAGTTATGCTATTTCATTATGTAGACATGCTGAGGTCTTTGTTGTATTGTGTGCTTTATCATATATGGGTCATCTTGTAATTTCTTTATGGTGCCTGACCCCTGGGATTGCTGTATTTTGTACATGAATCATCGTCTTTATGCGCCCCTTGACAATTTTTGTAACATTTATTTTTCTCTGCAGTCAAGTGCTCCATGTGTAAAAGCGTGTCAGACACCTATGATCCTTACCTGGACATTGCTGTGGAGATCAGGGTGAGCTATGGCGTGCTTCTCCTTTATGACATTCATTATCGCATGTTGGAAAACTTGAAAAAATGAATTGTTTGAACAGGATTTGTGGAATTCAGTGTTTGTTATATAGTGAATGTTATCTCGTAAATCTGGCATTATTTGAGATTAATTCTAGTTATGTTGCAGTCGGTGGCCCGTGCAGTTTGAGGGTGTCCTGTTAGCTGTGGGAGCTGACTGTGTCGGTCTGTCCACCTCTCTTTCAGCAAGCAGCGAACATCGTTCGGGCGCTGGAGCTGTTTGTCAAACCGGACGTCCTGAGTGGAGAAAACGCTTACATGTGTGCTAAGTGAGTGCTCTGTGCTCCTCCGTACTCAAGCTTTTTTTACTGTGCTAAGTGAGTGCTCTGTGCTCCTCCGTACTCAAGCTTTTTTTACTGTGCTAAGTGAGTGCTCTGTGCTCCTCCGTACTCAAGCTTTTTTTACTGTGCTAAGTGAGTGCTCTGTGCTCCTCCGTACTCAAGCTTTTTTTACTGTGCTAAGTGAGTGCTCTGTGCTCCTCCGTACTCAAGCTTTTTTTACTGTGCTAAGTGAGTGCTCTGTGCTCCTCCGTACTCAAGCTTTTTTTACTCAAGCTTTTTTTACTCACTTCAGCGGTAAACACTGTCAGGATGGCTTCAGGCTCCTTGTGAAAAACCTTAAGGAAACTTGGAAGCTTTGAGTTGGCCAGGCTTTCCTTCAGTGGTGGCAATGCACATTCTGATTTTGATAGTCTGATTTTTATGTTTCTTTAGGGACCAAAAACAAGTGACTAATCTGCTGACTAAGTCACCACAGTGTTTTCAGGAAGTTTTTCTGAATTGCTTGTGTGAAATCATCAGGGAATGACACGCGCAGGATATTACCGATGCACTAAACGCACAGTCATAGAGTGCGTTTCTTAATGTGCCTGTGGATGGATATGCGTGGTTACGAGACGAGGCATTCCCGCTACATTCTCCCCTCTCTTCTGGCTGAAAATGAGCCAATTCACAGCAGTTGCTTTTTGCTTGACGCCCCCCCCCCCCATGCTGTGCGTGACCCACTGCCAGCATGCCCACTTTAGACATTTTTTTTATTTGTTTATTTTATGCCATTTGCCTTCAGGTGTAAGAAGAAGGTGCCGGCAAGCAAACGCTTCACCATCCACCGGACCTCCAACGTGCTGACACTGTCGCTCAAGCGCTTTGCTAACTTCAGTGGCGGGAAGATAACCAAGGTGAGCCGACCCCCATGGTGTTTACCTGGAGAGTACCTTCGCCCAGGGGAACGGCTGCTTCACCGTTCATGCGCACTGAATTTTACATTAATCTAGCACATATCAGCGCACAGTATTTAGTATAGCCCATTTTAGCCCAGGAAGATACTAAGCCTATAGCCTATATTATGTACGATAACTCAAAATGAGAATATAATAATATCTAAAACGGCCTACTGGGCAAGACTGTGATCGAGTGGGAAAAACTAACGTACATATGTAGCCAGTGAGAAGAATCGCATATTACAAGCAGTACTACTTGCATATTGAGAACGAAAAACCCCCATCAGCAAATGCGTTTTCTGTTGCTGTTTGCAATACTTTTATCAATACAATTGATAAAAAGAAAAATACTGTTATGCTGGGCTGTAATTTACTGTTCGTAGCATCCAATAACAAATTGCAAACACCGTTGAGAAGGATATTGTCATCTATTGGATAAAACAGTTGTGAATAAAACCGGAATGACATGAAATACTTCAGAGCTGCTGGTACAGCATATGCAGTGTTGCCTGCAGACGTTCCATGTAGTGTAATAACGTTCTAAACTGGTGTTTATTTCTAAAACGGATTGTCCAAGACAATAAATGACCACTGAATTTTGAAAGGAACATCTCTGTAAAACCAATGGTAGGATTGTATATTAATTTCATATTTAGTAGCAGATATTGATAGTAGAATGATGTGATATAATTACACAAGAATTTCACATGTTTATTTTGCATTTGTGCAAAAAAAAGTGAGCAGGGCTTTTTATGGCTTTTTTGGCATACGATCGGGCTATTGTTGGGTTTATCTTGCTATGACGGAATACAAATTTTAGATGAAGAAATATATTTATGATCTCACACACAGACGCTATTGTCCACTATGTCACGCATGGGTAGGTATAGTTGCAGGCGAGACTGGGTGGGGGGTTGTTTGTTAACCCCTTTGCGTAGATGCATAGTAAAGGTGGCGCCACCTTTTTGCTCAACTGAGACATTCGTTGCTCCTGCAGCCAAACTATTAGTGGAAATCACAAACTGTTTTAAATTTATTGGTAGACCGTTTGTGACAACTGCTGAATAGAGTTTATAAGTGTCACAATTTTTCTGTAGCTAGTCCATTTAACAAGCACCCCCCCCACCCGGTCTATACCTACCCATGCATGACATAGTGGACAATAGCGTCTTTGTGTGAGTTCATAAATATATTTATTCATCATATAAAATTTGAATTCAGTCATAGCAACAAGATAAACCCAACAATAGCCTGATCGTATGCCAAAAACGCTGTGAAAAGCCCTGCTCACTCAAATAAATGGGAAATTGTCTCATTGTACCACGTATTCTTCAATGAATATCTGCTACCAAATATGAAATAAATCTACTATCCTACCATTGGTTTTATAGATAGAAATGTTCCTTTCAAATTTCAGTGGTCATTTATTGTCTGGTAGAATCCGTTTGAGAAATATACAACACTTTATACCGCTATTACACTATCTGAAACATCGACTCATAATACCCCCCATGCCCTGCAAGCCCGTCTCATTCATTACAGTTCATTCTGGTTTAATTGTCGGCTCTTTTATCCAATAGAGTACATTATAACCTTAGCAGCGGTATATGCAATGTCTTATTTTGTGCTTTGAAAGATTTATTGCAGGCCAGCGTAACAGCAGTTTTTTTTAGCGGTCTGGTATTATGCAAGCTCTATAGAAAACGCGCTAGGGAGGGGAGTATTCCCTTTAGTGACACTTAGAAACCCCGTATACGGCAGAGTTGTCACAAATCGTATGCTAATAAACCTACAACCCGGAGTTTCTTGTTTCCACTCATAGTTTGGCTGCAGGAGCAACGAATGTCTCAGTTGAGTAAAATCTTGGCGCCGGCATCCTGGTCACTGAGCATTTGCTCGAAGGGGTTAAAGGCATACTAAAGTTTGTTTGAACATGATGTTTTATAGCTACCTGGCACCGATATACAAAATCACAACATCCCGAACCGGGCGTTTGAAAAGATAAAAAGTAGGGATGCACCGAAATGAAAATTCTTGGCCGAAACCGAAAACCAAAAATGAGAAACCAAGGCCGAAAACCGAAACACCGAAAGAAATGATTGTCAATTATTAGAACCATTGCATTTATGGCTATGACTGTGTACTAACCTCACTAAAATCAAAGCATTGCAATTCAAGAATAAATCAATTACAAAAGTATGAAAATATTTATTTAGCACTGACATTACAGCAATGCACAATATAAATTAAAATTCAAAACAAAATGTTTAACTTGACCCCGCTCATGTGTACATTAAATAATAATGTACAGGCCTATAACTGACTGGCCTGCTGAAAGATTGTAAAATTAAATATGTTCTCTCATAAAAACACAAAGTGCATTTAAGTCACCCGACGTGGAGAAACTCTTTGCAGATGCACCCCCTCTTGAAATTTCAGCACTGCATTTTTTGCAAATCGCTATCCGTGGGTCTTTCTCCGAGATATTGAAATAACTCCACACCGCCGACATGCTGGCTCTTATCCAGATAACCGTGTGCTGGCTGCGCTTTTTGTTTGCGTCATTACAATTCTGTTTAATTAAAAAAAAAAATAAAAAAAAATAAATAAAAAATAAAATAAAAAAATAATTCTGTTTCGGCCGTGTTGTTTCGGTGATTTAGGTCTTTCGGCCGAAAACCGAAAATGCACTTTTGGGCCATTTTCGGCCGAAAATTTTCGGTGGCCGAATTTTCGGTGCATCCCTAATAAAAAGCTCCATTCATGGTATTTCACACTTTTTCCAAACAAAGGTTTGGAAGAAGATCCGGTCGTTGGCTTATTCACTTCCTTGTTTCGTTCTTGTGCCGTAACGGTTCCATTCACTTCCTGAAGCTTGTGTCAGTAAACAAACAGAGCAGTAAAGAAGCTAGTTCTCAGAAAATAGTTCTTCAAAATCAAATCAATCAAAAATTGGCTCAAAAGTTACGAACGCCCGCTTCTGGATGTTGTGATTTTGAATATCGGCATAATCCGCATTGTTTGCATTCGTTTATGTGCTAAAAGTGCGCTTTTGAGACCTGTTTCCCCATGCAATGGGAGTGAATGGAGAGAAAAACGTCATTCTTTGTTGGCCAGTTGCTGACCACTGGAGCAACGCATGAAGGTGTGCTTGAATATTACGACTAATGTCTTTAAATAATAAAATGCAAATGCTTTATGAAGTGGCAGTTATTTCTGCGTAACTGACTCTGAAAATAATTTCCCCCCTGCTTCTGAGTGACTTGAGTTGGTGAATGCGCTAACCACGGGCAGGGCAGGGTATTCCAGTTTCAAGCCTTTGCTCTGTTAGCTCACTATTACTAGGAGTCATTACTAGGCATTGGCGGGATACACTCTGCCTCAACCTGCCAGGGGTAGACTGGGGATTCTTAGGATTACCACTGTATTAATTCCCCTCCGGTGAAGTTAAGGCTACTAGCTGTAAGCAGTAAGATGCACCTCCTGTCTAATACAGGAGTTAGTGCTCTCCTGTAGTACTGTGTGGGCTGGAGCGTGTAAAATAGTCACTGGTTCCCTGGTCAGAAAAATGACTCATGATTTGGCTACACATGTCCTTCTCTGGTGTTTAGTTATGATCAGTCTTCATGCAAGTTTCATGTTTTTTGTTGTTGTTGGTGGTGAGGTTTTGTGACTAACAAAACTTTGTTTTAAGTTTCCTCTAACAAAATAAATGTATGCTGTGTTTCTCCCTCCAGGACGTGGGTTACCCAGAATTCCTGAACATACGGCCCTACATGTCACAGAGCTCAGGGGACCCAGTCATGTATGGCCTGTATGCTGTCCTGGTGCATTCTGGGTACAGCTGTCACGCCGGACACTACTACTGTTATGTCAAGGTGAGAGGCCTAGGATGTTGTTACATTGAGACTGAGGTTTGATGTTTGCTTACTAGCATGATGTCATTTGTCGTAAAGTCTAGCATAATGCTAACAAATTGGCTAGCTTGCTAGATTGTACGTTCAATCCACTCTCATATTTACTGCCAAGAGTTGCTGCAGGTGTGTGTCCAGTCAGAATAAGCAGTTTGATGAATAATTAAAATTTTAAAAAATCAATCCAGTAAAAAAACGCCAGTTTGACAGAAAAGTCACGAGCTCATTGGGTTTCTCAATCGATCTTGTGCAGGCCAGCAACGGGCAGTGGCACCAGATGAACGACTCCATGGTTCATTCCAGTAACATCAAAGTGGTTCTCAATCAGCAGGCCTACGTCCTCTTCTATCTGAGGTAATGAGAAGGTTGACCTCGTTGGTCGCAGTGCGTTTGTGTGTGCGGCCAGAGAGCCTGGCGACGCCTCAAGACGGCTCGGTGATGGCGACGCGTTGGAAATGCCGCTGGACGTATTGTTCTGTGTTTGGTGCCTTTAGAATTCCCGAAACAAAGAAGAACATGGACGGCCTGGTCATAAAGCAGGGGGCGATGCACGCCGGGAGGAACGCCATGACCTCCGAACAGCTGAAGAAGGCCACCCTCAACGGCCCGCTGTCATCTCCACAGGTTACCAAGGTATGGGGCATGATGGGGGAAGGAGGCCATGTGACCGCTCATTCCAACAGTGGGATTGGTCTTTTTTTCCCCTCCTTTGCTGCATCAACAGGCATTTAAAAAATAAATAAATAAATAGGGAAGCTTTTTTTTTTTTTACCACAAGACATGCATAATATAAGGTTTTATAAGAAAAAGTTTCCTGGGTTAAATTACTTGCGATAAGAGAGATGCAGGAGAGATGCAGGAGAGATGCAGGAGAGATGCAGGAGAGATGCAGGAGAGATGCAGGAGAGATGCAGGAGAGATGCAGGAGAGATGCAGGAGAGATGCAGGAGAGATGCAGGAGAGATGCAGGAGAGATGCAGGAGAGATGCAGGAGAGATGAGAGAAGGTTTTGGGTCGTAAACAAGTGCAAGACTGATTATGAATTATGAATGCATTATACAAATGTAACTTTGAATCATTGAGTTTGATCTTTCTGGAATGTCTCTTGTTTGAGTTTCACAGGAGATTGAGTAGAAAGCTGAGCCTGTTTCCCTGTTGTTTTTCCCGGGTTTTTTCTGTAGAAGCTGGACCCCTCTCAGCTGAGGAAGATCCAGTCCATGGACGGCGGGGTCGGGGTCCCCATTCCCCGGGGTGGCGGCCCCTCGCCCAAGCTGGCTAATGGTACGCCCTCGGGCCACGGCCCCTCCAAGCCGCCGGGCCCCACCATGATCGAGGAGCCCTTCAAGAAGCTGAAGAAGCCCCCGTCGCAGATGCTGGGCCGCTGCGCCACGCCCGCCCCCTCCAACGGCCTGGGCAGGGCGGACGGGGAGCGGAGGCCGGGCTCGGAGAGCAGAGGCCTGGCTGCATCTACCTCAATGAAGTCCCTCTCTGACTCTTCCTCCGCCGACACCTCGGATTCCAAGGTGACGCGTCTGCGCCGCCCGCCCCCCAACCCCGTCAATGTGCTACACCCCTGCCCCACCCACCCTGCCGCACCCTGCCCACCCCAATTTTACCAGTCCCATCGAGCACTGCCTTCCCCCTTCTTATACATCTTCTCCCTCCAATCAACCTCCCCCTGTCCTATTGTGAAATGGTGCCACCTATTGGTCAGGAGCCGGAGAGGCCTAAGCAATATGCAGTACAGTCACTGTGGGCCTATAGATTAGTATGTCTCATTGTAACTCCGTTCTCATGATGGAACTAGAGCCCTGAGTGATGTTCACCGCGTTCCTGCTGGCATCACGTGCGCGGCTTGGCGGTGCGTGCAGTCCATACCGTGCCTGACTTGACCCTTATGTGAAATCTCCCCATGTGGCTGGGGGCTCCATTCTTCACCGTGGAACTTGCTGGGGCGGCAGAGTAGTATAATATATGGGGAGCTGGGCTTGTTTCGGGTTTGATTCCCTGCACTGCCATGTTTTTGTACCCTTGAGCAAGGTACTGCTTTAGTAAAAATGTCAGAGGATTGTATGTAAAAATCTAATCTGTATGTTGCTCTGGATAAGAGCGTCTGCTAAATGACCAAAATGTGCGTATGTGTAGAGGGTCGTGGCGTTTCTCATGTTCGGGTGCCCTGTTGCAGGACTGCGGGGGACCCCGGAGTGCGCCGGCCGGAGACGCGTCCGCCCAGAGGAACGGCGTAAACGGGACGGCCTCCCCCAGCCCGTCGGCCGAGGCACCCAAAGGCGCGGAGCACAGGGCCGGCGAGGACCTGAAGACGGTCAAGTTAAAACCCCAGGCCCTCACCAACGTCACCTCCGAACCCACCAGCACCATGTCGCCTCCCCCCGCAAAGAAACTGGCCCTGTCTGCTAAGAAGGTGAGGGCGGGGCCGGGAGCCGAACAGGCCAGCGTGGGCTCGCTGACGTAGCTAGGGTGTGTCAGCAGGACCTTCATACAGGTCGAAAATGACGTGCGCAGGCTAACTCGTGTAGCAAAGGCCTATAATTTATTCACTGACTCATTCAATTAGAACCTCACATAGCCTGTGCTGGCCTGGTCAGTAGCTGAAATAGGATCGCTTCATTCAGAAACTCACAGAGCAGATTACAAATAGCAAGCAGTTCACCCCCGAAAGAGTGCGTACACGGTAAACACAGAACATTTCCAGAACCTTATGGAATATTCTGATTAGATTCACATTTAGTTGAGATTGTTACAACAAGAATGTTCCCAGAAACGCCTTAACACATTTATTGTTCTGTCAAAGCAACATAAATGTTCTTTGCGAGTTGCACGCAAACCTACTGGTGGCGTCCACTGATGCGTCTCATTTAGTCATGAAAAAGACTTGAGAATGTGTCGATGGCGTATCCGTTATCAAATGTTCCAAATGTTGGTCATGAAATGCCTGATGTGTTGCACATTGCTGAATTTACCTAAATTATAAAAAATGACCACAAATTACCATTCTCTATAAAAAAGATTTTTTAATGGGAATAAAAAATCTAAACCTGTTCCGAGACCAATCCTTCAAAGTTCTTGGTGATTTAAAAATGGTCTTCAAATTTATCTGTCGGTAACATTTTACACTTAACTTTATGGAATGTTCTGGTTCAGTCTCCAGTTAAGTATCATTTCCTGCATTCTGGAGATATAGCATTTATCATGGGGCTGTTTTTGGAGTCCAGTCTGAACGGTACTCGGGTCAGAGCTACACGTGTGCGCTGTGTTGGAGTCCAGTCTGAACGGTACTCGGATCAGAGCTACATGTGTGCGCTGTGTTGGAGTCCAGTCTAAACGGTACTGGGATCAGAGCTACACGTGTGCGCTGTGTTGTATTTCTTAGCTTGTTTTTTAGTCTTTTTTTTTTGTTTTGTTTTTTTGTTCCTCTTTTCTGTTCTTTTCTTCTAACCATTTCTAATTCTTCTCTGCCATACCCTCTTCTGTTTTTTTCCCCCCTCCTCCCTTGTTCTTTTTCTTGTCCGTTTCTTGTTTTATCCCTGCCCCCTCTCCTTGCCCCGCCCCTCTTTTTTTTATATTTTTCACATTTATTTTACCCCTCATTTTTTCTCATGTTCATGGCTGCGTTTTATTTTTTTTTTCTTTAGACCACCAAGTTTTTATTTATGTCAATAACTGCAGGCCAGTCGCAGCTGGAGCCCAATCAGCACTGAGGCTCCGCTTCCCCCTGCACGCCATCCGTCCAGAGACCCCACGCATCCCGCACAACTCCACCCTCTCATCTCCGCTACTCCCGCGTGCGCACACAGGTACGCCCTGCACGCTGCCACGCACCTCCCTTTTTTGATCAGAAACCCCGTCTGTCTGTCTCTGTGTGTGTGTGTGTGGGGGGGGGGGGGGAGACTGTGGAGGTATGTCTGTATGTGTTGTGCAGTTGATTGACTGTTTCCTCTTTTTTTCCCCTTCTCTCTGTGACTCAGGGCTGCTCCATTCCATTCGCCCAAACCCAAATCTCCACCCGCACTTCAGCCCAGTGCGGACCACCGCCACGCCCCCCTGTCCTCCGCTCTGCCGAGGCCGCCGCCCACCTTCTCTGCTCAGACGAATGGCTTCCTCCCCCGCCCTCTGAAGACCCCCAGTCTGGCCGACTCCAGCTCTCTCACACCGGGCCTCACCCCTGAGCCCGCCGGCCCCGCCCACCAGAGGAAGAAGAAGAAACACAAGCGTCGTCACTCCGAGATGGAGGCGGAGCCGCCGCCCGCCGCAGTGCAGGCTGAGCGGGAGCCAGGGGAGCCGGAGGCCGACCGCAAAATGAAGAAGAAGAAAAAGAAGCGGAAGAAAGAGGAGGAGGAGCACAGGGAGGTTGCGCAGTCACACTTGGAGCCCCCGCCCCCGCCCTCGCCCCACCGCCCTCAGGAGGAGGACTGGTGTCTCGGGGAGCCCTGGACCATCTCCCCCGCACCTGCGAGGGTGCCGCCGGGGCCGACGCAGCCCAACGGTCCCAACGCGGAGCAGCGGGCCGCAGACGCAGTCAGGAAGGAGAAGAGAAAACGCAAGGAGAGACTGGAAGAGGAAACGCTGTCTCAGCCTGGCCCAGAAAGGTGAGTTTCACCAGGCTGTTTTAAACCTTGTGTCACCTGCACGAGAAGGACTCTCCCTACTCAACAGTCACAAATACGTGCGTGTTTTAGACTCAGGGCAGCAGTAGTACAATGGTCGGAAAGTGGGCTTTTGACTCCATGTTTGTAGGTACATTTATAAGGTAGGGCTCTACCATTGTACCCTTGAGCAAGGTACTTAACCTGAAGTACTTCAGTAAATGCCCAGTTGTGTATTGTGTGTAAGAGTATTTAAATGACTAAATAAAAGCGCAGAGTAGAAATGAAAGGGCTGTTTGTTTTTAATGTTTCTGACGTTCCTGTACACGTCGTCTCAGTTGGGGCTGTTTGAGGAGCTAAACCGGATAGGCGTGCCGTTGTCTGGCTCCTCACCTGACACGGTCACGGAAGTACAGGCTCTTTCCCGTGAAATAATACGGGATGGATTTACTTACAGGCAGTATTGATCTGGCTCTAAGCTCTTAGAGCTCAGATTTAGAGCAGTTGGTTCCAGTCAATTATCCTGAACCCTTATCCTGAGAAAGGACGCCATTTTAATGAAGCGCTCAAGCTACCCACGTCCCCACAAGGAAATTTAATTAAAGTTGGGGTAGTTCTTTGGTGTAGTTTTTATAGGGGAAGTTAACTATGCTAACCAAGAACCTGTGACTCATGGGAGCCAAAATGGTGGTTTAAAGAGCCTCATAAATATGGAGTTTGTTGTCAAATGTTGTTGTGTGAACAAGTCGAAATTAGCATGACATGGTCTTTAAATGGACGGTTCCATCATGTATTTAATCTCAAGCTCTTTTTTCCCCCTCTGCCTTTCAGCTCAGGAATGGAGGGAGGAGGCGCTGGAACTGAGCAGAAAAAGAAGAAGAAGAAGAAAAGGAGGTTGACGGAAGAAGCGGAGAGCTGTAGAGAGAAGAGCCAGGGAGCGGGCGATCAGGAGCACGTCGATGTAGGCTCGGTCCTCCCGCCACAGGGGGGCGCCGTCGAGGCGGGGAAGGCTCCCGTCTCCAGCTCGGGTACAGCCACGCCTTTCTACATCCACAATGCTGCTCGGCTAGCGAGTGTACGAAGTGAAAGTTGCTCAGTGTCAGACTTCAGCGTTGGTTGAATTGGTGCTGGCCACGTCTCGGGCATAACATCCGGCTACACCCACTAATTGTCTGCTCCGTCCCGTAGCCGCCGTGGTCGTGTGGGACAGCCAGGTGAGGGATGGGTACAAGTGCACCCAGGCGGAACCCGCTGTAAAAGAAGGGGTAGGACACGCCCCTCGCCCAGCTCCGATGGCCTGGGACGGCAAACAGAGCTGCAGCGTGGTGGAGGAACTTCTCAGGAACTCTGGAGACAAGGCCTACGGAACGCAAGGTGAGGGGTGCGGAACACGTTCTTTTTCTGGAACGTCAGCTTGGCGGAGCACAGCACACGCTATAGCACAGTGAAGGCAGAACGGTCTGTTTAAAAAGTCATGACATTTAGACGGAGGGAACAGGTGGAGGTGGCGGCATGTGTTCATTTAATTTTAACCGTATGTTATAGGTGCACTATGCAGGATTTTTACCTAGAAAATATTATTAAAGCACCATGCTCAGTCATCTATGACGCACCGGCAGTCTGTCAAAAAATTATTTTGCCGAAAACCTCCTCTGCCTGCATTTATTATTCTAAGATGTTTATGGGCGTGGCGCTCTTTTCTGTGTGGGCAGTGGTGGGTGTGGCTACAGAGCCTGTGGTGTGGGATCAGGTTACTTTCAGCAGAGTGTTTGTTGGCAGCTAGCTACTGCAATGGCGGGGTGAAGGAGCGGATCACGATGAAGCCAAGTAACAAGCCAAAATGGTGCGTTCAACCTAGGATTTGCTTTTCCTCAATGGCAACAGCTAAAGTTTAGTGAGGGGGATGAACAGCAACGCAGAGTTGGAGTGTTTTCTATTGGGCCTTTAAGCTAGATGTAGCTAGATGGCCGAAGTCGGGTACCTATTGAATTAATATAATGTCATAATATTACGTTGTATTTTAGAAAATGAATAATATTTGTATATAAATATCTTCATGAAAAAGTAAATGACTTTACATGGGTATTGGCTAGCTTTGATGGACGAGATATGGTTTGCTAATGTTACTTACTCCACACATGGTTAAAAGTTTAGTCCGAGCCCGGCCCGACCCGTCGGGTTCGGGTCGGGTATCCACCCTCTAGTTCCCAATTGAAAATGAATGTTCAGAGTAATGTGAACTGGATACTGAACAAGGAAAAGCATTTAATAAACGTGCGTCATTCTGTTATGAGTGCATCAGCGTTTACTCTGGGCAGTCTGTTTGATGAGCCCGGGTACATTTTCCTTTAGATGCCCTCTCCCATACTGAGAGCACCTTCTCTCTTTGATAAGCTTTGGCTGAAGCGTGTCGGATAGCCTTTATTTCACCATTATAACACTGCCTAATTACCGTTACCGTCCATATAGAACAATACGTGCATGTTGCTGAAAATGTTATTTTCATTTTGTCTTTGCTTGGCATATAACTTGCTGTGCTCAAGTGTTTCTTGCCCTGAGCGGAGGTGAGCGGGCGGGGTTTAGGACGGAGGAGGAGACTTCTTTGATTGTAAACGCAGGGCTACAGCAAGGCAAAAAATCCTGCATAGCATAGTGCACCTTTAAAAATGCAGGCTTTTGAGAGCTATGCAAATATGCAAGGTCTATGGACTTGCAAAATTACTTTTTCCAATAATTTACATATTTTTAGAATCATTCCCCTGGATAAAAAATCTGTCTGAAATCTATTTGCTTTACTCTACGCCATTGACTAGAAGTGCCTTATTACATTACAGTGCAGACGCTTTTATCCAAAGCGACGTACAATTAGTGCATATTGAAGGTCTTGGACACAATCCACAAAGCAAATCCAACAAAGCACAACTTTCTCACAACATAGGAGCTATCGCTAGTAGTCAACAGAATACAGAATACAGTCGGCTATACATTCTAAGCTATGAAATAGCAAAACCAAATAGAAAATAAACAGAAAGAAGATACTATATATATTTGGCCTTATATATGTAGTTATTCAAGGTGGAGTCTGAAAAAGTGTGTTTTCAGACCACGACGGAAAACAGACAGCGTCTCAGCAGAGCGCAACGGAGTGGGGAGTTCATTCCACCACTGGGGAGCTAGAGTGGAGAAGCTCCGCAGTCGGGACGAGCGAGTGCCGTTGACACGGAGGGAGGGAAGTGCAAGTCGCCCTGCACCAGCAGAGCGAAGTGGTCGAGCAGGAGTGTAGTGCTGGATCAAGTCCTGTAGGTAGGAGGGGCCTGACCTTTTGGCTGCAGTGTAGGCCAGGGTCAGAACTTTGAACCTGATCCTGGCCACGACTGGAAGCCAGTGGAGTGACCTCAGCAGGGGGGTGACGTGTGTGAACTTCGGGAGGTTGAACACAAGTCGAGCGGCCGCGTTCTGGACCAGTTGAAGGGGCAGAATGGCGCAGGCTGGCAGGCTTGCGAAAAGGGAGTTGCAGTAGTCCAGGCGTGAGGTGACCATGGTCTGGACAAGGAGCTGGGCAGAGTAGGTGGTCAGGTACGGCCGAATCCTCCTAATGTTGTACAGGAGGAACCTGCAGGACCGTGTCGTCGCCCTGATGTGCTCTCTGAAGTCCAGATGGTCGTCCAGGACCACCCCCAGGTTTCTTGCAGAGCGGGAGGCGGTCACCATAGTTCCGTCGACGGTGATGGACAGGTCTAAAAGCGGGGATGTCTTGTGTGGCATGAAGAGCAGCTCAGTCTTGTCGAGGTTGAGCTTCAGGTGATGGCTAGACATCCACTCAGAGATGTCAGCCAGGCAAGCAGATATCCTCTCTTTAATCTGTGGGGTAGAGGGAGGGAAAGAGAGGTAGAGTTGAGTGTCATCAGCATAACAATGGTAGGAGAAGCCATGTGAATTAATGACCAAACCAAGAGACTTAGTGTAAATGGAGAACAGCAGAGGACCCAGTACAGATCCCTGCGGGACTCCTGTAGAAAGAGGATGAGGTGCAGAGATAGAGCCCTTCCAGGAGACTTGGTAGGATCTATCTGTGAGATAAGAAGTAAACCAAGAGAGAGCAGTTCCAGAGATGCCCATCTCAGCCAGTGTGGAGATCAGGAGTTTGTGGTTGACCGTATCAAATGCTGCAGACAGGTCAAGGAGAATCAGGACAGAGGAGAGGGAGGAGGCTCTAGCAGTGGCGAGTGCCTCGGTCACAGCCAGGAGTGCGGTTTCAGTTGAGTGGCCGGTTCTGAAGCCGGACTGATGAGGGTCGAGCAGGTTGTTCTGGTGGAGAAAAACAGACAGTTGGTTAAGGGCAGCGCGTTCAACAGCTTTTGACAAGAAGGGCAGGAGAGACACAGGACGATAATTTCTGACATCAGAGGGGTCCAAGCTAGGCTTCTTAAGGAGAGGGGAAACACGGGCAGTTTTGAAAACAGCAGGAACATAGCCAGAGGTTAAGGAGGTGTTAATAATGGAGGACAGATATGGAAGGACCTCACCGGATATAGATTGGAGGACTGCTGAAGGGATAGGGTCCAGTGGGCAGGTGGTTGCACGCTGGTGTGATATAAGTTCGAGTACATCTGTGTCCTCCAGAGTCTTAAAGGACAGAAATGTAGAAGTGGGTTAATTTAGGGGAATTTGGGGCGTTACCGGATGTGTGAAAGAGTTTCTGATCTTGGCTACCTTCTCCTCAAAGTGGATCAGGAAGTCATCTGCAGAGAGGGAAGAGGGTGAGAGGGGTGCAGGAGGGATCAGCAGGGAAGAGAAGGTGGAAAAGAGTTTACGTGGGTTAGACACACATGCATTCATTTTTGACTGAAAAAATGAAATCTTAGCAGATGTGGTTGCTGATGTGAAGGCTGCCAGCAGAGTGTGATACGAAGCCAGATCATCTGGAGATCTGGACTTCCTCCACTTTCTCTCGGCAGCTCGCAGCGTGGTTCTGCTGGATCGGAGAGAATCCGTCAGCCACGGGCAGGGGGGTGATTGTCGAGCTGGTTTGGAGACGAGGACATAGTGAGTCGAGAGACTGAGAGAGGCAGGAGTTAAAGGTTCAGGGGTCTATTTCTGGATTTAGAGAGAACCATAAATGTAGTTTTGTCAGCATTGAGTGTACAGCAGGGTGTGTGTTATAACGTGTGTGTGTGTGTGTGTGTGTGTGTGTGTGTGTGTGTGTGTGTGTGTGTGTGTGTGTGTGTTTGCAGTGCTCAGCTGGGACGGGGAGGTCTCTGCTGTCAGCAGGGACGCGGTAGAGGAAACGCGGCTCTCGAAACACGACACCGTGATCGACGAATGGGACGAGGACTTTGACAGTGGGAAGGTAAGGGACAAGTAGACAACAGAACATCCGCAATGATGCGCCCGTCCAGCCTCCTCACTACCCTGGAGGTATTCGCTGCATCTACAATAACGTTAAAATAACGTTGCTATAAACCTCAAAGCAGGACTACGTGATGATGTGTATGCATAACAAATGCTGTGGACAGAACTGCTCCGTGAGTGAATTCACTGTAACTGTACACACTTGTAAATCTGTTTACTCTTCTGCAACTCTCTCTGTGCGAACGAACAGGTAAAGAAGGTGAAAAAGTACAAGAAGGAGCGGAGGAGGAGTTTCAACGTTTTTCAGAAGATACAGGACCGGAAGAACATGTGGTCTGTCACACCAGGAGGGAAGAAGGGTTGCCTAGGATACCGCTACTGACCAAGAGAACCAGGTGAGTTTGAACGAGCATGACCTCCGCTCTCTGGCTAAGGGTTTTAGGCTAAGTGCAGATAACGTGCACCTGAGACGTGATGACGCGCACGCAAGTCGCAGACAGTCAGATATCGACAGTGCCGTCCTGACGGAACGCCTTAATCTTTGGGGGTTTCAGTCCTGTGGAAAAAGACATTTTGGAAAGGGATGCTACAGCATGGTTAAGGTTAAGCTGTCTGTTACCGCGTTCAGATGTTTCTGCTGTGCTCAGCACTTTGTTTGCGTTGTCAGATTTACTGCGCTAAAGCCTTTTCGCTCAGCAGAAATCCAAATCCAAAGTGCCTTTTTTAAACTGTCGCTCATTTGGAACGCTGAAATTAAAGTAAGCCTTTACAGCCCTACCTGTAATAAAATGCCGAGCTACGAATGCATAACTCTTTAGCTCACTGATTGGTCGGTTGGTTGAATGTGGTTTAGTGACCGACTTCTTTTGTCTCCTCCCAGTTGGAACCTGGGATGTTTTAAGAATGGCATTGTCCTCTGTTGCTCTCCACCTGAAGGTGAGGGGCGCCGACAGGGGTGGGTTTTGCCGTCTGCCCAATCGTACCAGAACGTGGCCGGGCGGTCCTGCGGTCCGCAAGACGGCGCTGTGACGTCTCGGATCGGCTCGGTGCCTTCTCTGAGGTTCTCTGCTGGAGGAAACCGCCAGAATCTGACTAACGTGACCAGTCCGATACACACAGACTGCTCGGCCCGTGTT
This sequence comes from Ilyophis sp. 1 JC-2022, assembly GCA_022702515.1. Classification (NCBI taxonomy): domain Eukaryota; kingdom Metazoa; phylum Chordata; class Actinopteri; order Anguilliformes; family Synaphobranchidae; genus Ilyophis; species Ilyophis sp. 1 JC-2022. The sequence goes on from CM040394.1 coordinate 98,658,517, forward strand.
AATCCTGGGGAACCTGCCACGAGTGCTGGAAAATGCTACCACAGTACAAGACCTGAGCTCCCCCTGCGTGTCTTCATTAATATAACCATTTAACAACTAAGCTGTTAGTCACCAAGGGCATCAAACCCATCTTGTACTGTGATAGCCATGCAGGCATGTTTGAATGTAAATGTGACAAATAGACTTCTTTCATTCACCAAGATTTCCTCTCTCTGCAGAATAGACGTGAAAATGAAATCTCGGCATGCTAATAACTTTCCGTAATTTCTCAACGTCTTATTTTGTTTCAACTCTTTAGTGAAGTCTAGTGTTTTTGCCAGGTCTGTTCGGCCAAATGTGCACCACGTTACTCTTGAAATCTTGGTGAATGAGGGGGAATTTGTCCCAGCTACACTCCCGTACAACATCAACTGTTGTTGGTACCCGAATGAGGGAAATGCTGTCAACAGCTGGCTGTGACCTAGCAACCAGAGACCAGAGCTGTTTTGAGTCTCTCTGGGCTGCAGTCCTGCCAGTTGTGGAGTTGCCTACGGTTTGGTATCTGGAACATCTGGCCAAGTGACCTCCTTCCCAAAGAATGGCTCCAACAGCCGAGAGTGAACGTAGGAAAGCTGGAAGGTTCCGGAGCCCGCAACGCCCTCAGTTGCTGGTCTTTGACTTCAAACCAGGAGTGGGGTTATGTTTTGGCCACATCCATCTCCCACCTGTAGCCACACACCCCTACTCAAACTGCAGAGAGCACAGTTGCTAACTTTGACTTGAGTTGACACCGTTTTGAAGCCCTCAGGTTTATTGTGGGCAGCGGTTACAGTTGAACATTTTCAGGAATGCTGATGGATACTGAAAGTCTTGCACCAGTAGACCGTTGGATTTTTTGTTTGTTTTGTTTGTTTCCAGTTTTCTCTGTGTAATTGTGTTCCTTTGCCAAACATGCTCTCTGTGGTCCATACAATTGAGTTTAACACACATGAAAAAGAGATTGGTTTTGGACTTTTATTTTTTGTTTGTTGCTGTTCATGAATTCCATGCATGTAACGGTTTTGTTGAATTCAGTTTTTACATTTTTTTTATTTTAATTTTACATCAAAATAATGAATCAAACTTTGAAGATTTACATCAAAAGGATAGCATTGACATTGAGGATGGATTTTGATTACTTTGACCGACATATAAATGGTACAGAAATGAAAAATAAACATTGCAGGATGTTTATATATAAAAAGGTGTACAGAGCAAATCTCCACTGGCGCGTTAACCGCAGAGCTTGACTGAGCGTGACAGATGTGCCATCGCTCACAGGAGCACTCTTCTGATCTCACAAACAGGAAGCCGCTCTCTGAACCTGCTCTCCAGCTCGGCTGCCACCTTGCCGTTTAGTTAAAAATGTATTTTTGTAGGCAAGCAGAATGGAGGTGAAGAATATGCTCCTCATCACCGCACAGCAGCTCGTGAATATTTTAGCGGATTTTAATTGCGTTTCTCTTCTGCCGCTGAGAAATGTGTTTAAATGCACGTATCACTGTTTCACGGTTAATAGATGGACACAGTTACCATCTTTGGCTGGTTAAATTCTCACGGCTGCCATTTGGTTATTTTTTAAATTGTTACCTGAGGGGACAGTATCGGTAAGGTTGGCTGTGTGCACGTGCCGAATGCTTGCGATGAAAAAGGGCTCAGGTCTATATGAATATATATTTCATGGATTTACATATGCATCGTATCGAACAGATCTTCATGAATTCCAACTAACGTGTTTGTGAGAGTGGATGTGTATAAACTTAAGTCATTCAGTCCTGTCGCAAGGCTGATCACTTGGAATTTTTTTTATTTCCCCCTAAGCTTCCCTTTTTTTATTTTAAGATGAAATCTAAAATGTTATATCACTTGCAATCTTTGTTAACATCAAACTGGATCGAATCCACAAAGATTTCTTTGCATTTTTCCCAGGACAATAATGATCTTCTTTGTCACATTCAGCTTTCCCTACTTGAAACTATACCTCAGACTCATTACCAAATATGTTATTGCCATCCTCATTTTAATTTAGAGTATTTTACTTTGGGTCTGGTTTGGAAGTGTGGCGGCGCTAAAGATGCTTTGGCTTGGTGATGTTTTTTTAGGGGCCCTGTCTGTCTGCTCCATGGCTTTGTGAGTGTACCCTCTTTTGCTCAGGTGTGAAACCTTTGGTCACATCGTCACGTCCTGTTCGTGGACACGGGTTTGTTCCCAGAACACACCTGTATCCCAGGGCCGGTATTCACTGAGGGGACACGAGCAAGGATAAATGCAAAATAAATTGATTTTTTTTGTTGTTGAGAGCATCATATTCTAGTATGCGTTTCATTTTGTCCACGTAGTAAAATTTGGTCTATAGTCTGTGCTCAGGATGTACACGAGTGGCTATATTTGATGTCTGCTGTATGCACATAACATATTTATAGATCTATATATTTTTTACAGAGTATTAAGAATGCACATTGTACAGATGTGGTTCGTGAGCAGCCGGGTTTGCATGCAGTGTTTTGCTGTGGTGGCGTGGAGTTGTCTGCAGGTTTTCTGGGTCCAGGCAGTGATCCCTGTGGGGAGGAAGCTGGAGGAAGGCGCAGTGGCACTTTGCTCTCAATCCTTCGGTGTGTTGGGCCACGCCGGTCATCCTGTGTGTGTGTGTGTGTGTGGCTGCTGTTTCTGTACCGTGCAGGTCAGTTATCGGGGGTGTGTCTCAGGAAAACACACCGTCCGAGACAACACTGTTGCCCCTCTCACCAAAACTCTAACCCCCCCATTCTTCAACACCCTCCCCATTGCTGCACTGACCATTGAATTATTCACTGTCCTGCACAAATAATTCAATGCCCTGTGATGGTTTAACATCACACATACTTCCCCTACTCACCCCCTGGAACACTTCCTTAATATGTATAATGTAAGTATATTTGAAAATGTAAAGAGAAAAAAATATATATGTGGGGTCTTCCATGTGTCTGGGCACAGATGCACCGCATTTATAAACGAATGATTATGAAAATGCTTTGCCAATGTAAAAATGTGCACAGTACACATCTCTCCAAATCTCCTGTACGATTTTATAGTATGAAAGTATACTACTTTCTCCCCTCCATTTCATTGTAGACAGGTTGCCTTGGATTTACTTCAAAATCGATTGTCTCACGGTTTATATACATACACACGTAACCTTAAAATTTAAAAGTATATATAAAAAATTTAAATAAAAAAATAAAAAAACGTATCTATGGGTTGTTGGATTGTGAAATTATCTGCAAATAGATGTGAGAAATGCGATGTCATGTGATTCCGTAATGCTTTTACTGTACAGTGATACAGTAAATGACGGTATTAAAAAGAGGCATATTGCTATACGAGTACAGTTTTCTAGAGTGTATGAATGTTTCGTGTGAAACTAACCTGAAATTAGACGTGTAATATCAAAGATTGATTTATTTTATTATTATTTTTTAAATAACAGACTGGTCTAAATCATCTCGTGTCATAATCTGAATTTATGGTTCCACGTTTTGCACCATTTTTTTTTTTCTTGACCAAGGAGAGACCTTTAATTATTAAGATAGGAACTCATACAAAAAAAAATGTATAAATGTACAGGTGCAATAAAGTTGTCACTTTTGTGGAAGCACTTGGTCTTTGTCTCAATGGGCGTTTATGAATAATATTCTTACATTTGTCCAGTATTCTTAAACTTAGAAAATACATCTTTCCTCATCTTAGCTGATTGCGTAGGTCTGGCTAAAGCTCCAACCTATAGGGTCCAGTTTGTAGGCTACGCTATGTTATGTAAAACGAAGTTTTTTTTGTGTGTGATATTTCAGACCCGTAAACAACTGAACTGAGCTGTTCCCGAATTCCTGTAAGTTTGACTAATTTCTGCAATCGGTAAAGTCAATCATGTATCACTGCTTATCACTGAGACATACCTAGGCCATCTGTTTGATGAGGACGTGTAGCCCTTTTTAAAATTTGCATTCTATAAGGCAATTACTGGGGAGTGGGAGTAACTGGACCGGTTAGAGATGATGCATTTGATGGGCTAGTGTACATGTTACAGCGGGGTGACTTCACTTCGCGGTTTTTTTAAAATATATTTTTTTATGGGTGGAGTTGTAGCCTATGGATGCTCCACCAGACTGAAGTAGCCTACTGCACAGTACCACCCAGTGGAAAGGGAAAGCCTGCTTCGTGGTTGCCAGCGTAAGCGATGTTCTCTGAAATCATAGGGACATTTTCAGATCTTCGTAGTCAAAGGTAGCATACAGTGTACGCCTATGTCTATGGCCGATGGAAATTTTAAATTGAGTTGTGGATGCGGACGTCCTACGTCTGTAGTGGAGTCAATTTGATTATGGGATTTTAAGAAATAATCCAGGCTAAAAATGGCATCTGGCAACTTCGATTTGCAGATGGGCTGGCATCGTGTAGAGCGGCGCTGGCACTTGATGTAGGTGGGTGACTGACTGACGGCAGTGAGTGAAGAAAGAAAGACTTTGGGAGAGATTTAGACGGTGCAGCGTGGGTGGACTTTCACTAGCAGGTGACTGGAGTGCGGTGGCAGCCTCGGGGAGAGAGAACCTGCGATATCGGGACGAGGAACGTCAGAATGGACGAGGAAAACTCCGGTAAGGCATCCTACCACCCTCCTACCGCATGGCAACGTTTTACAGCTGCGAGAAGCTATGACAAATGTCTATGCAGCCTTACTACCCTCGGCTGAAGCAGACTTGCGGGTTCGGAGGAAGCAGGAATCCAGGCACTTAACGTTAGCTGCTGAAGCTACGGTATTGTAAACCGAGTGTTGATGATGCTGCTTGCACATTAGAGTGACAAAGCAAAAGAGTTAGCATGTACTCGAGGAATAAACATTTCGCGGAAGTTTAAACTTAGCCTTTAGGTTAGATAACCCTGTGGGAGATTGGACCTTTAAATATGAAGGCTCATGTTATGCTTCAGTAAAACGTTTTAGACTAAGCACCATGATGAGGTAAAGCGTGGTTGCGATGAGCACAGCAGATAGACAGACAGACAGCCAGCGGGGTATAAACGAAAGAAGCATGCTCGAATTGGCCTTATGTTATTTTATTTTAGTATTTTAAATCTCACTAGCCTATATCATTGTGTTTGACAGTCATTTCTAGATGTTTAGAAGTTGAGTGACATGGTGACTATCAATTTCGCAAGGCATGATGTTTCAGGAAATTGGTTGTTACATGTGGTAGGCTATGCTGTCAAGTGTTGCTCGCTAACGTTAGGTATCTAGCCTAGCTAACGTTAGTTAATTAAAGGGCTAGTCGGTGTCATAAGACTCATATGCTACCCTATAGATAGCCTACTTTTATAGTTGGCTCTCAAACCTCCCAATGCTAAATTAAACATGGCAATAGAATAAAGATAGCTCGCTGGCTTTCGCAGTCGTGAGCTGACCATAATGCAAAAGATTCAGTATCCTGCATAATGTTTTTTTTAAAAAACAAATAACTGATAGCCTACTATGCTAATCTTATCTCGGTGTTAACGTTAATGCGTAGCCCACCACAGCAGTTTAGGTCATGATCTAAACCTGCATTATAATGTGTCAGATTCTGACTGTAGAATGTGCCTCCATGTGATGACGGAGCCATAATGTCATCAACATTCCCTGGCACTGCAAAGATTCATCTAGAGTTACATACAACTCCCGCTGCCTGCCCACGTGGGAGAGGATATTAATGATTTATCTCTCAGCTTGCTAAGTGCTTAATGCACCTAAAAATAGGCGTGCTGGTCTGGAATTCCTGTTGTGGGCTGGGCGAGTCTCGACGGCCGATTAGACTGAGAGGTCGTAGTTAGTAGGATACCAGCATGTTTTTTTGGTGTCGGATATGATCATCAAAAACCAACAGAAACATTAAACAAGAAATTGCAAAATTTGGGGGTGCATAATTGAATACATATCAATTAAGCAAATTGACTGAGTTTGTACAGTTGGAACTGTGTAGTAGCCTACCACTGAATGTCCTAAAGTAGCACCCTGGCATTTTCACGTATTGCTTATGTCTGAGTGGGTGGTGACTGTGAACTTGGACCAAAAGCCAGAGCAGTAGCCAATATCTTTTGTGTGCTTTAGACTCACTGTGTGCGCGTGGAACTGTGACCGCTGTTTTTCCATTTCCTTTTTAGCGTGTATTTTATGTTAATGTCGTTATGAAACAAAAGTATGTCTAACGGTCTGTGCACGAAATTAGTCACCGGCAAAGAAAGCCAGTACGGGAAGCACCTTCACCTTTTCTACATCTCTTGCTCTTGGCAAAATTTAGCAAAAGTGCCAGAGGTAATATTACCGTGAAAGTATAAAAGGTGACAAAGGCCACAACCATTCAATAGGGAATCCGGTCGCTGTAGCTCACATCACTGCATTGTGTCCTGTATTTTGGCAAGTGGATGTTGGCAGCCTCTGTCAGTGTGTGGACGTCTGAACCAGGGTATGAAATGAACTTTTTCACCCACTGGCCAGAGTGGCTTGTGGATTCTAAAAATCACCAGCCATTTCAACATTTTACCAGCCACGTTACGTTTTACATTATAACACAACATGGTTGGTGAACGGCCAAAGTGGCTGCTAGATTAAAAGTCTTACCAGCCACAATCAAATTGTTACCAGCATTTAGCTTGTGTCTGGTGATAATTTTACACCCTGGACCCTCTGGCTTTACCACTAGATCTGTCGAATCAGTTTGATGCAGGTTACTTGTTTCCTGGTATTGGAGAAAAGAGTGAGGGAATGAGTTTGTCTCTATGGCCGGATGTATCAAACGTTCTGTAGGCAGGCCACGATCATTTAAAAAAAATAAAAATAAAAAAATAAAAAAATCTAAATAATAGGTTGTTGACGTATTCAGTCTCACAGTGGATTGTGAAATAACTGGACACAGAAAACTCAAGAATGTGTGTGGCTTTAGAAGAGGAGAGTACCCATGATACCCTGGGCAGGTTGTTCAGGTAATCATGAGCTTGTGGTATTCTTTGTGAGCCCTTTGTTGAGCTTTTTCCTCCGTAGCTAAATGAGGGCAACCCAGAGAATATGGGTCATGACTAAGACAAGGTTCAATTAATTATGTATTTTTAGAGCGAACTTCACAAAGTGTGAACCGTCACAGATCCCTTGAAATTAAGACTGTCCTCTGAATCTTTCTGTAATGTAACTGTGGAGAAGGAACAATGTTCATACATTCATTTTTAACTTAGCAATCGTCAGAAAATATGTGGGCTAATTCATAAGACGGTGTGGAGCTGCAACCAAGTATTAATTAAATAATAAATTACTTTTTTTTACATAGTGTTTCTACGTGAGGCACTTTGTGTTGCAAAAATCTGTATGAAAACTGCTTGGATATACGTAAATAAAGTAATTAGGTATTTATTTTGCTGTGATATTGTTGTTTTTTTCTAACATTCTGACAAAAGGGACATGGAAGACGCTTTCTGCTGAGCTCATCTTTGGAAGCATTCCGGACATGTCTACCTACAAACTGTGCAATGTTTTAAATGTGCAGCACATGGCAAGCCATCAAATGCAGAGACGAGCAGCTTTGGGAGTGCTGTGTCTTTGGAAATGCAGCACTAGCTCTGCTGGGTGGCTCACCTCGTTAAGGCACTGTGACTGTTCTAGTGCATGGATGGGCCCCACAGTGTGGTATCTGTTAATGCACTGTTATAGTACATGGTACAGTGTGGTTCCACAGTGCGGTATCTGTTAAGGCACTGTTATAGTGCACGGATGGGTCCCACAGTGCGGTATCTGTTAAGGCACTGTTATAGTGCACGGATGGGTCCCACAGTGCGGTATCTGTTAAGGCACTGTTATAGTGCACGGATGGGTCCCACAGTGCGGTATCTGTTAAGGCACTGTTATAGTACATGGTTGGGTTCCACAGTGTGGTATCTGTTAAGGCACTGTTATAAGGCACATTGTGGTATGGAATTCGGACTTTGGCGGGCAGAACCGCAAGGGGGGATGGGAAGGCGTTTAAAAAATAGTGCAACAAAATAATGAAGCTCGCATGACAATAAAACGTTCTGCAGAAACAAGATTGCGTCTGAAGCATTTGCAGACAGAAAAGCACTAATGCATGTGTGTACACACACACACACACACACACACACACACAATGCCCAATGTGAGTCTGCAGGTGTGTGGGTGCTGTTCTTACATCACCTGAACACCCTGGAGATTTAGCAGAAGACTACAATGTGTGACTTTGGTTAATTCTTACCATGTCAGCTGCTTCGGGGATGTATAACAGCAATAAGTACTGCCCCTATTTTACATACGTATACTGTATATGCAAAATAGAGAAGTCTATACAAATCCCCCTGGGAAGTCAAACATTTTTCGTTTGACGCACATTTCTGAAAAGGTCTGAGAATGAGCGAGACTAGGAAGAACCCACCCGGTGCCAGCACAGGTGTGAATGAGATTGTGTGACGTGTCAGTTGTGTCGTCCCATTAAACAGTTCATAAAAATGTGTGTAAAATGTTGTCTCCTGTCTTGTTGATAGGTGTCAGTGGATAGTTATCATGTGGGAGTTTTTTAAAAGAAACAAATGTATTTCCTGTACAGTGAATATCTGTTCGTCAGCACGCACCTGCTCCCACGTCTCTTCTGCCTGCAGTTTTTACCAGGAAACCGCAAGTCGTTGTCTACAAGTTGTACAGTTAAGTTCTCCTCCAGCTGTTGTACCTGTTTGGAACATTAAATAAGTCAGAACTTTCGTCTGGGTGTGACCTTTGGCTTCTGGCGAGACACCAAACTGTACGTCAGCGCCTGCCAAGTGTTTTAGAGAGCTGTGCCAAGTCATGTTTTCACCCTACTGTGGGGACCGGTGGTAAATAAGGTATCGTTCCAATCGCTTTGATCCCTGCTTCTGCAGTTACCTGAAATCGCCACTTGGAGGAGCTCTTGGAACGGATCTTCTTTGCTGGTGCTGGTGTGTTGCAGCTAAGAGAATATAAAGTGTAACTCTGGGTTACTTGCCACAGATTCCAAATTAAAGCATAAGAAAAATTCATACAACCGTTCGAAGCGCTGCAACATTAATTTGTTTAAAGAAGTATGCCTCATTGCTGAATTTGTACGTCTCTCTTGAAGCTCATGGAAGCCAGCTTGTCATAAAAGCAAAGTCACGTGAATTGGTACGAGAGTGAGTGAGTGAGTGCGTGAACGTGTGAAACTGCGTGAGTGAATGAGTAAGTGAATAAGTAAGCAGCTGATTGTAAGGGTAAGATTGAGTAAGTCTAGAATCAATGCTTCATGCTATCCACTAGGACCTGACTGATATGAACATTTTGGGGCCAATACCAATTACTAAAAGGTAAAAGTTCAGATAACCAATATTAATCGATGACCCTGTTTTAAGCGAATGTAGTCTTTATAACTGAGCAGCCATGCTAGACCGTGACCTTGAGGTTTAAGCTTCTGTGATTTAACCACTTTTTAAAACATTTTTTTTTAAAATATAACAACAGGTCTTCTGTATGTGGAAAAAATCTCATGGTTCCTTTTTATAATGTGCTCATTGAAGGTATGTGAGCTGAGTGCAGACCACGCGCTTATCGAACCACGGCCTACAGCGTCCCCCTCAGAACCTCACATTTCCATGGTGCGAGCTACATGCGTGCTTTAACAAGGGTCCTTTTCAGACTTTACGCGGAAATAGCGAGGTTGTTTGTCGTACACAAGACTAAAAAAACAAAACAAAAAAAAAATGATTTATTTGTGGTGTGAGAATAGAACTGCTTATCAATTATGAATGGAGCAGCTGCCTTATCCTCGGGAAGGAAAGTGTCTCTGTACTCGGGAGGTGATTGATTGATGTAACTGGTTCATGCCACCCGGGGAGGCTTTGACCTGTTTTGTCCATAATGACGGTGTTAAAACGCACGCAGTTTGACATTGCTCACTCTGTGTGAGCCGTGAGTGAAGTGACATGAATTGGACACTAGAGGGCCCTCTCATTATTGAGGCCATTGCTGTGGGGCAGTTGGAGTAATTGGAAGCCGGCTCCACTGGCGCAGTATCAGACTGGTGCATTTGGATCTGTGTTGGGTGGGTTCTGGTCTGTGGAGCGCCCGCTTTCCAAACTGCCCCAAAGGGACACGCATTCAATAACCTTCCGACTTTCTCTCCGTCTCTTCCTCTCTTTATAATTTTACCCTCTCCATCCTTCTTGCGCTCTCACTTTTTGTCTCCGCTTATGTCCTCCTCTCTCTCTTTCTGTCTCTGTCTCTCTCTCAATATCAATGAACATTTTTCTATTTCAGTTTTGTTTTATAGGCATGAAAGGAAGGCATTCTAATGTTGCCAAAGCACTTAATTATAATAAATAATAACAAATAAATAAAATAAACACACACGGGTGGTATTGTTAACTATACAATCAGTATAAACAAATATATAAATATATACAAGAAGATTGCACAGAAAAACTTGCATGCATTAGTATGGATAATACAAAAGCGATTAAATTCTCTCTATTTCTCTCTTTCTCTCTGAGGTGATGATGATGATGGTAACCTCAGAGTTTCTGTGGATCTGGGCTCTGGGCTCTGGCGTGCGTAAGCAGGCCAGTCCTGCTCAGCGCTGAACCACACAGCCTGCTGGGTATTATTCATTCAGAGCGGCTGGCAGAGGCCAGTGTATTTTCCTCAGTTAATCACAGTGGCATACGGAGTGTCAGACGATTCTCCCCGAGAGGGGCGAGGGTCTGCGTCAGTCTGATTAAACGGGTGTGTCGTGTTCCCCTTTCCCCGTCTGTCCACCCCACCTCCGTGTGAAAGCCTTTCCTGCTGAAGCAGCTTTTCCGACACATAACCTTCCCCTGCCTTATGGCACAAGGTTTGGCCTTGGTTCGGATTAGGAAGAGAGACCTGCGAAAACCGGCTTGTTTGCTGGAAACGGTGTTGGCGTCGTCGCGCTCTGGACCAAAAGCAAAAAGCCGCCGACTGGGTTCAGCGATGGGGACCGCCGCGTTGTAGATGCCGCAGCGTATAGCAGAGACGAGGGGGTTCCTCCGTCCTGGCCCAACTGACAGCCTCAGTCTAGACATCTCATGTCCAGGCTACATCAAACCCTCTCTAACTCTAAAGCTGGTTGTCTATGGTCTGCGTCCTTGGCGCTGCTCACAGAATGACTTGTTTTTGCACTTCACAGCCACAGTAGCGAGCTTAGCGATCGCTCAAATTAACTTTCCAGCATTGTGCTTGTGAAGAACAAAAGCTTAAAATGTTTTCAGTAAGTCAAGGACGAGCGCTTTACTGAATCCAGGCATTTAATCGTCGAGTTTGTGCCACCAGACCACCAAACTCCTACAGTAACAACAACAGACGTTCCCGTTCTAGCTTTGTAAACTTGAGGCGTAAAAACCCCCCGGCCGCGGTTACTGCAATTTTCGCTTTCTGATTTAAAGGAATGAAAACACCGAGCAGGCTTTTTAAAAGGGGAACATTAAAGGCCTTTTGTGACTTTACAGCAAAACGGAAACAATCTTTTTTATTTTTATTTTTGCTGACTCTTTCCTGCAGGCCCCTTAGCGCGCTGTGATGTGTTCACACGCTTGAGCGTTAGGTGCCCACTTCCTCCTCCCGTGTTGGTGGAGAAAAGAGGAAGTGGCCTGCGATTGGCTCCGGCGCGGACCCCCCCCCCCTGCTTCCCTTACCTTGTCGCAGTGCAACATGGCCTTTAAAAAGAAAATAATGTTTTACTTTGAGGAGGGTGCAGACAACCTAACTGGAGGGCTGGGGAAGATGGGAGATATCCCATGCTGTGTTTCACATGTTCTGGGTGCCCTGTATAAGGCACATGACAGAGTTGGAGGAGTGTCGTATAATGGTTAGGAAACTGGGCTTCCAACTCTGAGGTTGTGGGTTGAATTCCCAGGTGGGGTGCTGCTGCTGGTAACCTTGAGCTAGTTTCTGAGTTTCTTAACCTGAATAGCTTCAGTAATTATTCAGCTGTATAAATTGTAAAGAATGTGTCTGTACGGTGTGTACTAAATAGCTAAAATATACATAAAGATAACATATAGCCTGGCGCTTCAATAACATATATTCTGAAGGTGTAGAATGTCTCTTATATTTTAAGAGCGAGTGTGTTGGGGGTGATAATCTATCTCTCTTGTGGGTTGTGTGCGGAAGGGAGCGAGACACAAACAGAGCATGTCCTCGTTTTGTGTCCAGTCTCTGTTCCTGTTGTCGCCTGCTTCTCACTGCAAGCTCACAGCTGTCTCCCATCAACAATTCCACAGTAAATATATGCTGCATGCTCCAACTGTGTGTGTGTGTGTACGTGTATTGTGTACTGTGAATTGTGTGTGTGTGTGTACTCTGTGCACGCTTGTGTGTGCGTGTTGTGTATGTGTGTGTCATGTACTGTGTGTGGTATCTCAGCAAGGAACAGCTGTTGGTGTCAGTCCGTGTGAACATAAATTAATGTTTGAAACCATGGCCCTAAACGGCTGATTCACTCCAGTGTGAAGGCGTTTAAGTGTAAATGTGTGCGTTGATGGAGAAAATATGTAAACTATGGCCTCATAAATTTTCTCTGTGTCCAGTAATTTCTGTAACCTGTTGCCAAGCAACAGTGAGATCTATATTTGTACACAAATCGTTAAAGAAAACTTCAGTCAGAAATTTAAATGTTATATCATCCAGCAGGGTACTATAATGATTAGAGAACTGGGCTTGTAAACCAAAGGTTGCAGGTCTGATTCCCAGGTAGGACACTGCCGTTGTACCCATAAGCAGGGTGCATAAATTGCTGAATTGCTTCACTATATATCCAGCTGTATAAATGTGTACCATGTAAAAAGTCGCTTTGCGTGAGAGTGTCTCCTAAATGCCTGTAATGTAATGATGCTTCCTTTTGAGAATTTCAAACAGCTATTCGTGAACATAGACCCCGCCCCTCATACTCCAGCCAATCACACGACCTTTAATGCCAGCCAGCGCGTTTAATCGGGGTGAATTTAGAGATGCAGGGATCTGTTGAAACCTGTGGTTTGAGCAGGGAGCTGATTGCACAAGGCAAGGCTCATACAGCCCAAATAACATTCAAATGCACCTGCAGAGACTGAGCCAGGGAGAGAGTCGCTGTAACGGCGTGACCTGCTTTTCCGACCGTCAGTGAAATTGTCGCCACAAACAAATTAGACCGTTGAGTGAATGTTTAACGTGAGGCTGAGAGGTTAATCTGTTGTGCTTTTGTAAGACAGTGGACACACAAATATACTGCTAACTGCAAACTCAAATGCAGCGTGAGGGGATTATAATATCAGAGGCTATTTAAATACAATAGCATCTCCTACACAGCAGCCATCCTTGCGCTGTTCTGTACGTCTCCCACAGTGCTGTCTTTCCAAGTGGTGTGTGAGCGTGAACACTTGTGTGCGTACGTGGCTGTGCGTTATACCTGACTGTGCGTTATACCTGTCTGTGCGTTACACCCGTCTGTGCGTTATACCCGTCTGTGCGTTATACCTGTCTGTGCGTTATACCTGTCTGTGCGTTATACCTGTCCACACTTGAATATAGTAATTTAACTTTGTCTTGTCTAATTCTTTGCTTGTATTTGAGTAAGTTATTGTTTTTTGCATGGGGGTGCACTTTCTGTTATAGAGATGGTTGTTATTTAAATTATTATGTAATTGTTATGGGTTGATGGAGAGCAGAATTCACCCTGACCATTTTAATCCTCCATCCACTGGGGGCTATTCCAGACTGATAGTCTAACATAATGTTGTACAGCACATATGCTCTTGGGCTGTTCAGTGGTCTAACTAAATATTTAAAGGAATGACCCAAAACTTTTCTGCTGTCAATGAATATTTTAATAGATCGCACAAGCAGCCAGAGGTATTACATGGGAGACTTGAAAGTCCTTACTGTGTGTGTGTGTGTGTGTGTGTGTGTGTGTGTGTGTGTGTGTGCTTGATTGTGACTGACAAAGTGCTTTTGTGCGCGCTCATGCTTTTTTATGTGTGTGTGTGTGTTTGATTATGACTGCGTGTGTCTGTTTGCGCTGTGATTGCAGTGTGCAGTCTGTTTTGAGTCTAAGAATATCTCGCACAGTCATGAGAGAAAAAGCGAGAGAACGGACGGTTTACATAGATGGAGAGCGTGTATACTTGACGCACGAACAGAGAGAGACCGAACACTTACACACACACACACACACACACACACACACACATAGAGGGAGAGAGAGAGGACACTTACACACACATGCACACACACATAGAGGGAGAGAGAGAGGACACACACACACACACACACACACACATAGAGAGGGAGAGACAGAGGACACACACACACACACACAGAGGGAGAGGCAAACCAAGCGCAGCAGTCGGTACAGAAGAGTGAAGCCTAGAGAGTGAGAGAGAGCACGTAACAGAGAGAGAGAGAGAGAGAGAACACATAACAGAGAGAGGGAGATAGCAGTGCACGTAACAGAGAGAGAGAGAGAGAGAGTACATAAGAGAAAGAGAGCACATCGAAAGACAGAGGGAGAGAGAGCACATAACCGAGACAGAGAGAGCTTGGTGTGGAACAGTGCGCTTGGATTATTTGGTGGGGGAACCCAGCGTTGGACCGGGGAGGTGGGTGAAAGAACCGGCCCATGGACTGGACAACCGGGCTCACAGGGGCAACCGGACTTACGGGGAAGGGACAGCGTCCTCCAGAAGTTCCTCTTCGTCCGCTCGCCGGCTGAACCGCAAGGCAGAAAGGAGGCGGAAGCCGCAGGCATTCGCCCGCCACGCCGCGACCATGGGCACCGTGAGCGAGCTGTGCGTGTCCAGCTTCCAGGCGTTCCTGTGCCCCACGCCGCCCGACGCCTCCACAGGTGACTGCCCGAGGGATTGGCTGGAGATTATAGCATGAGGAGCCGTGTAGTATTGTAGTAAAGATAACCTTTGAGTGACTGGGCCTGTAACTCAAAGGCTGTGGGTTAGATTCCCAGCTGGGGCCCTGCTGTTGTGCTCTTTAGCATGGCTACCTCACCTGAATTGCTTCAGTAAATATCAAGCTCCATTAATGGATTGTACGTTAAAAAAAATAAAAATAATAAATGTAATCTGTAAGTCGCTCTGGGTGCTAAATGTTAAAGTGTAATATAATGTACATTGATTAGGTTGTGTCTGTTGTGAATACTGGAGGTTGAGTTGATTGGTCGATCTCTTGCATCACTGCGCTGAGCTGGGTGATTGGGGAGGACTGGGAGGTTTTGCAATGGAAAAGGGAGAGAGAGGGAAACCAGTAGCATAACGTCATGCCAGTGCTTTCCTGTTGCCTTGGCGATTTACAGTGCCAGGATCTCAGGGAAGCACTTTACTCAGAGAGACACTGAGGTTGTGTGTGCCTGTGTGTGTGATCTTTGAGGATGTATATGTTTAGGTTTTTACGTGTGTATGTGTGTGCTGTGTATGCATGTGTGCCACGTACCGTGTGTGCTGTTGTAGGTCTGTATGCGTGTGTGTGTGTGGTTGTATTTCTATCTACGTGTGTGTGTGTGTGTGTGTGTGGGAGGGACAGCGAGAAATTGAAAGTGTGTATGTTTGGGTTTGGTTCTGGAGGTGGGGGGATGTGTGAAATAAGCAGAATGACTTTTGGGTGAGCAGTGAGTCTCTTTGGCGCTTAGGTTATAAAGGAGTCAGCGCCTTTGAATTCGCCAGTATTAGAGAGTGCGTGTATATCTGTGTACTACACTCCCCTCCTCCAGAGGGCGATGTGAATATAATGATTTGACTTTTCTGATCCTGGAAGCTACTGCTAACCCTGCTGTTTACTCAGTTATCGCCCATCGATGGGCTTTCCGAACTTTGTAGAGCCTTTCCATCAACACTCTAGGAAAGGGAATGCAGTTGGTTGTTGGCGGTGTGCTGGCGTGAGCGTGTCGTGAGCGTGTCGCGACGATGAAGCGGAGGCCCGCAACGCAGCGCCTGCCCGGGAGACGGCCGTCAGTCTGTCCGTCCCTTCGTCCTCAAGTGCTGGCTGCTTCTGAATTGTCTTGA
Source organism: Ilyophis sp. 1 JC-2022 (assembly GCA_022702515.1). Taxonomy (NCBI): domain Eukaryota; kingdom Metazoa; phylum Chordata; class Actinopteri; order Anguilliformes; family Synaphobranchidae; genus Ilyophis; species Ilyophis sp. 1 JC-2022. Next base: position 98,674,591 of record CM040394.1, read on the forward strand.
CGCGTGTATGGAAACGGGTGCCAGTCCCCTTATCTGCTAACGGTATTGATCGCTTTCCGTCTCCAGATAACCCCCCCCCCCCCCCCCCTGGGGCGCGCGCGATGGGATTAAGCCTCCGTTTATCGCCTGCGTATTGCGGGCGGCGTTCGTCTAATTGAATTTGATTGGACGAATGGTTGACTTTAAAACTTTTCTGCCTCTTCTGCCGAGCTGTCTGGTGGGGCACGTGATGTGAATATATATCGGTTATTGCTGGCGCTTAGCAGGCGACCGTGTCCCGAGCGGCATTGTTTACGCCGTATCCATTTATACAGCTGGATATGCACGGAATCAATTTCAGATTGAGAACCTTTTTCAAGGTTACAACGGCAGTATCTTCCCTGAGAAGCGAACTTGCAACCCTTATTGTTATAAGCTCAAATCCTTTCTTAGTATGCTACAGGGAAGGAAAAGCAGGCCTGTGTGTGGAGGTTAGGCCCCACGGGCCTGTGTGTGGAGAGTCCTCCATCCAGCATTGGCGTTGCTAACGCCGTTAAAGGGCAGATTAAAGCAACGGCTTTTATCCCCTGCTGATCCTCCTGGGAAAGAACGCAGGGCTGGGCCCCTTTCCTGAGAATCCCTTCCATGTAGGGAAGCTCCACCCACAGGAATTAACTGACGCCATATCCACAGATACACACTGATACTCCACCTATAGACGTATCTTGAAGCTAAATCCCCCGACTCCGCGCCTACACTCCGCCCACAGACCCGTACGGATGCTCCGCCCAGAGACCCGTCAACGTGGCCATCTCGCACAAACGGGCGCAACTGCCCACCCATGTTTCATGACATCCAGCGATGCGCCACATACAGGCATATATACTAACACCATCCAGAGTCAGAGATGTTTTATATACTGACACTCTGCCAACAGACATGCACTGACAATCCACCTACAAACATATGAACAACTCTACATCCACAGATGCTCACTGACACACTCATTTATGTGTGTGGACCATGTTTCACGGCCCCTGTCTCTTGTAGGTGTTCTGATATCCGTGCTCTTGCATTACTGCGAGCAGTCATTTGTACCGCTGTGAACAATGCAGCAGGGTTCTCTCGCTAACGTTGCGTGTGCGTGGATTAAAATGTCCGCCCCTTGCCTCGGTAATGTCAGTCTAAAAGGAGCTGGGAGGACACATTGCTCCAGAGTGTTCCAGACCTTTCTGAGCACTTTCATAATGTGAAAGCCCTATACTCCTCTCCCTTTAGAATTACAGGAGGAACTTTTTGAAAAAAATAAAATAATAGGCTGACGCCAACAAAAATGGGGAGATTGTAATTTAGTGTCCTGTGTGCTAGATTCGACAAACACCCAGGGTGCATTTGAGCAATGTCATGTTGAGCAGGAGAGAAGAGGCTTATGGGAAGGTGTATGGGTTTGTTCTTTTGAGAATAACAGCACTGGATGATTTTATTGAGCGCTGTTGTGTGGTGGCAGAGGTTCAGTAGCCCCCATTTTACACAAGCAGCCTTACCTGGGAATGTTCCGGAACTTCAACGCTCAGCGGTCATGTGTCACCATTCCGTGATTTTGACCGCTCAAGACCTAGTAATGTTTCCGGAAATGTTTAGTTTCAACATTTGAGTGAAAAAAGTATCATGAAAATGAATATCGACTTGTTTCCCCAAGACAAGCGACGTTTTGTACTTACAAGCTACTGCAATAGATAATTAAGTCAACTGGGCGTCTACACCAAATAAATTATAGCCTACATTACTAAATTGGTACGCATTACGTAAATTATTATTTTTTTGCTAGGATGGCAGGAGTAGACGCGTAAATAATTAATGAACATTTGTAGACAAGTTCTGAATCGTCCAATCGATGACATATCTCGTGTAGTTTCCCGTGTCAAGTGAGGAATTCGAAAGCCGGTTCCTATTATTTTATTCATGAATTCTTCATGAATCTTCCCCTACCATCCTAGGAAAGAAAAAGTTGCACACAGTATGTTAACACCGTCAACTATCCATGTCATATAGTTATACAAAAGTTTTTGTTCATGAAAAATATACGTAGCATGTGTTTGCTAGCTTCTCTGGCTAGTAAGCCAGAATTTGAAAGAATCTCCCCAGGCTTTTTCAGCCAACAGTTGGCCTATCGGCACCATAACATGTGAATGATATCAATTCGCTAAAATACTGGATAGACCTTGTTTGTGTGAACAAGAGAAGGTACTAGAATGCCGGAATAGTTTAATACGCCAGTGTTCCGTGTCCTATGTGTAAAAGCAGCTAGGGAATGGCCATTGCTGACACGGTGTTTTGGGTCACTGTGAGCCACCAGCATGCAGTCAGACCGAAAGAAGAAGTAACATGCCCGTTTTGCTGAGTAAACTGGTTTGTCCACCAAGGGGGAGGGTATCTGAGGTCATAGAGAGGTTGTGAGATTGATATCCAAGCAGATTGGCGGGCTAAGTTGGAGATACTGGGTTTTATTTGTACATCAAAGTCAATGGTCTCCTGATACAGGGAATTGGAAATGCCACTCAGTCAAACCTAATTAATAGAGAGTCGAGTTGGTAGGGGAACCAGTGTACAAACCGCGACCCGTTGTCTTTCCCTGTCCTGAGGTAGGCAGGAGACGGTGTGATTGGACAACGGTGGGCAGGAAACGGTGTGGCGTTAATGTAACGATTGCGCAATCCTGTACATGACAGTGGGAGGTGCAGCATATCATTATCGATCCTGTACGTGCCAGTGGGAGGTGCAGCATATCATTATTGATCCTGTACGTGCCAGTGGGAGGTGCAGCATATCATTATTGATCCTGTACGTGCCAGTGGGAGGTGCAGCATATCATTATCCCAATAGCAACACTGGATATATTTCTGTTGCTTATCCAACTGCATAAATTAAGTGCTCTGTGCTGCACTCGCCTCTGCCATACCACTGCACTGCTGCAAATGCTGTTTCTTTCAGGGTAAACCCTTTCGCGCTTACGCTCACAAAGTGCTCTGTGAAGGGGACAAAGCTCAGCTGTTGAGGTCTACAGAAGCGTGTCAAGCCTGAGCCAAAATCTCCAATCTCTGGGCTCTTCCTGCCTTTCGCAGGGCCGCGGCCAATCAGCGACCGTCTTGTGTTTCAGCGTTTGAAATTATTCATACGTTAAGTGACTCATCTCCGCAAGGGCTTTGACCTCAACCTAATCGCATGAGCCAGCCGCACCGATGTTCAAACGCCTCCAAACTGCGGCTGCAGATAGCGGTGCATAGCAGGGTGGGGTGGAAACAGATTTCCTGTCCAAAGGATGGCATCGTGCGCTCCTTTGCTGCCGGAGACGGACTGGCTCAATCTGCCGGACACTTCAAAGTGAGGCGGACATTTTGGAGTCGGAAAGACAGCGTTCTAAAGCTGGCCCTGTCAGCCCTGGCCTTCATTGGTTTTCCGTGTGCTTTTTCTTGTTTAAAAAAAAATGGAAATAAGAAAACAGCATGAGGGGGACACTGGAATAAGAAAACAGCATGGGGGCACTGGCAGTTGGGGAGAGTGGAAGGAGGGCATTTCAATTATAGGTAGAGAAAAGCATGACATCCCAGAGTTGAAAGACCCATTTCTAAAAATTGAGAATCGTGCTCGACAAGGTCACAGTGTCCTTTTCTGAAACCCCTAAAAGCAGCTTCCTGGACATTCAGGCTTCAATTCATTAGTCTTGGCACCAGGGGCGTTTCTAGACTGCTTTGATTGCGGGGGCATGGAGGTGGTGGGGGGGAGGATGTAGTGGGGGGTCTGGTGGTCCTCCCCCAGAAAGATTTGAGCCTTTAAAGACAAATTTCTTGCATTTCTACACAACTTCACAAAATTTTATAAAATAAAATGTTTAATTTATTAACATTTTGAAGATTATTATTTTTTTTTTCAAAGCCCTAAATGAGATTTGCGATGCTTTCATATAAAGCTAAAGCATAGGCTAATCAGTACATTAGTGGATACGATAATTTTATTACATTTTAAACCCATCTCCAACCCCCCCCCCCCCCCCCCAACCAACCTTATAGGAGGACTTTATTTATGCCCAATAATACCAAATCATTATCTAATCTTGGAAACAGGTATATTGAAGATGAGCTATATTCCTTCATCATTTCAGTCTCTTTGTGCTATTTTATATTTACATGTGAAACTACGTTACTGTAACTGGCTCATCATTTTTATTTATATTTTAGCCACTCCACTGACTAGCCAACATGCAGCAGTAGGCTAGCTAACACACACACACACACACACACACACGGGTACCGCACACACACATGCAGCCAGCTAATGCAATGCTGCAGATGTTTCGCAGAATCGTAGCTATAACAACTAGGCTAGATGCAACATGTAATCAATCTATTTAAAATCAAATCTCCCAGACGGAGATTCTCGCCACTATCCTCAACTCACTGAGTAAGCTAGGCTAGCGAATATTATATCCTAAGCAATGTGTAACAGTTACAGTTATCAAGAAGAGGCAGCATAGATTGATCAAAGAAACTGACCTCTTTCTCCCTTGTTGCGTCTCCATGTTTTATATGGCCAAACCAACCAATCAGACATTAGAGAAATATATTATTTAGATGTGGCATTTTTATGATTGGCCGAATCGTCTGTAGCTCTAATAACCTACTGTAGCGCCGACTTCATATTGTCAGATTTAATTTTTTCTGGATATGGCTTCAAAATGGCCAATAGGAAAGTAGTGCATTTTTTGATGACCAATGACAAAATTACAGAAAACTATGAACGCTCAAAGAAAATTGCAATTTTTTCAGTTTCCATTGGATGGGCAGACTATTCCTCTGGGTGGGCGTTAGGGGTGGGACATTGCACCTATGCATCGATCTGAATGTGTAAATACAACTGCATTGATCTGTAAGATTAGAATTGATAAGCATCGATTAATATCGCATTGTAAATGAATGTGCACATGTATTTATTTATTAAAAAAATATATTAATTTCATTACTTAAAAAATATATTTCTGAAACACGACTACTTTTAAAACCGTTTGTTTTGACTAGCTCTAATCCATGTTTCTGCTCCAACCCCCACGTAAGTGTGAGTTGAAAGCAGCAACAGGCGGGAATCAAGCGACAACGAGACGGACAGATCTGAGCGAAATGGCTAGCTGCTCGAGTGCGACAAAAGAGACAGAAATTGACAGAATTTGCCATGTTCCAAACAGAAAATCAGTGGTGTGGAAGCATTTCGGGTTTAGAAAGTTGAAATCAGATACACAGGCAAAACCACAAACATGATAAACCATTTGAGCCGACGACACACCATTGACGTGAAGGACAGCAAGCGGGTTAGCAAGCTAAACTTGGGAGTCAAGATTTTCCTGGAGAAATGGCCAAACAGTTATTTTATGTGTTTTTATTAGTTTTTATACACATACCGTGTCCAGACAGTTAATTGTAAAGTGCTTTCTGATATTTTAATTTAAACCATTTTCTATTCAAAATCAAGTAGACGTTAGAGACAAAAATAGTAAGACTATTTCCAATGTCTTACGTTCAATTAATTATTACTACGTTAACTGTCCGATTCAAACCCCCCCCCCCCCCCCTACATATCACACAGACAAAAACAAAAATAAAATAAAAAAAAACAGTTATAAACGGGCAAAAGAGGTGACATCTGCTATAGCCACATTCATCTGCAAAGACCTTAGACCATACAGTGCGGTAGAATAAGAGGGATTTAGTCACTTACTGAATGTCGTGGAACCTAGATACACCATACAGAAAACATTTTAGTGAATAAAGGAAAGGTATTAGGGTACCATGTCTGACACTGTTTGAAAAACAATAACTTCAATAGGGCAACTTTAGAAAATACACTGTTAGTCATGTTTATTGCTGCATTATTTGCTGCAGACAGCTGCAAAATGTATGGCATGCCTTAACAATAAACATAATTCTGTGAACTTGGCGTAAGGTTCTAATTGAATATTTAATTACTGCTGACTGTATCGGTATCAAATCACATTAGCATACCTATTACATTTTTTTTAAAGTATCAAAATTAATCGAACCGAATTGTATCGAATCGAATCGTGGTCAAATGTAAGATGTTATGATGCATCGGACCTTTGCCTAAAGAATCGTAACCAAATCGAATCGTTGTGGGATTGAATCGTCCCACCCCTACCAATATTAATTGATGACCCTGTTTTAAGCGAATGTAGTCTTTATAACTGAGCAGCCATGCTAGACAGTGACCTTGAGGTTTAAGCTTCTGTGATTTACCCACTTTTTAAAACATTTTTTTACATTTTTTATAACAACAGGTCTTCTGTATGTGGAAAAAATCTCATGGTTCCTTTTTATAATGTGCTCATTGAAGGTATGTGAGCTGAGTGCAGACCACGCGCTTATCGAACCACGGCCTACAGCGTCCCCCTCAGAACCTCACATTTTCTCTGGGTGGGCATGGCTTATATCTGGGTGTAAGCCCACCCGTAGACACTCCTGCTTGGCACTAATTTGAACATGCCCCCCCCCCACACTTTATTAGACATTAATCCAGTCTGTATCACTAAATATGAAAGTTAAATCTATGACTGGAAAAGTGAGGCAAATAATTTAATTTAATCCATCCATCTTAAATCGCTTTCTTTTATGTTGTGAATATTCCAGATTGGATAAAAAGGGGAAAAGAATAAATTAATAGGCGAGCATCTCAATGTTCACTTTGCATATAGAATAGCATAGATGGCAATGATGTTTTCTATCTTTGACCATCAAAGGTATTAAAAACAATGGGGCTGAGTGGTATGTCCTGTTAAAGGAGTTCTTGGCATGGCAGACAAGATGATCATCTCACTTACACAAAGCAGAGGTCCTGGGTTTCCTTTGAGAGTAAGCAGCTGGTCCAGTGAACAGCACTGCCAGGAGAAAATCTTACCTCACTTTCTCCAACTTTGAATGTCAAGCCAATAACTGTTGTCTGTTGACTATTGCTAGGATACTGTAGTGATTCTGTCGACTAACCAGATAGTGAGCTCTACTTTCTTGACATTGAAAGTTCTGCGTCTCCATCTTTGAAGCTGAAACGTTGACATTTTATACTGCAGCTTAATGAATGTTAATCTGAGGGTTTGGTCAAGAATAGTTGCGAGGACAGAGGGAAGGCTTGATATGAACATCTGCTTACTCTAGAGAATATTTTGGGTGCCGATGCGCAGGGGCGGGGACATATGAGCACACACACTTCCATATCTTGTCTCTTTAGAGAATCTTTGCTGCAGCGCTGCCTCGGAATTCTGATCATGTGTGCGACTCCTGCCAATTAAATATAATACGATAAGGGAAGAAAATGCAGAAATGAATACATAATCCCATGAGTATGCAGTTTCCGCTGTCTACATGTAAATGTCCTTCTATGACTGCGGCTAAAATTTGTGATGAACAGATTATTTAGGTAATCTGCTCTTCAGCCAACAGTAAAAATGTTGCCTTGATCTAATTAAATACAATGACAAAATTGTACTTTAACTTATAGCTGGAAAATGGAATACTGATACTATAATGGTAATGCTTGGCTGATACATTAAAAGTCCACAGGCTTAGCATAGAACGCCATTAGCGTGTACACATACACATACCTTCTGTATCTGTTAATGTAAAAAACAGGAACCGGTTTACTTGTGCTATAAGGAAACCACTTATTACTTTTCTGCGTGGGGGATTGGAGGTGTGGGGTTGGGTTTGGGGTTAAAAGGAGCTCTACAATACAAACCTACGGAACTGCGCTGACGAGATGAAAGCGTCACTCTGACTGTTTAACAAACCATCAGCAGTGATTCTGAGACTGGATATTAACACAGAGACACAATCTGAACACTGATATAGGAGCAGAACAAAGGCAGGAGCTGAGAGAAAGAGAGAGCAAGAGAAGGAGGGAGGGAGAGAGCGAGAGAAGGAGGGAGAGAGCGAGAGAAGGAGGGAGAGCGAGAGAAGGAGGGAGGGAGTGAGAGAAGGAGGGAGGGAGTGAGAGAAGGAGGTAGGGAGAGAGCGAGAAGGAGGGAGAGAGCGAGCAAGAGAAGGAGGGAGGGAGAGAGCGAGAGAAGGAGGGAGGGAGAGAGCGACAGAAGGAGGGAGGGAGAGAGCGAGAGGAGGGAGGGAGAGAGCGAGAGAAGGAGGGAGGGAGAGAGCGAGAAGGAGGGAGGGAGAGAGCGAGAGAAGGAGGGAGAGAGCGAGAGAAGGAGGGAGAGCGAGAGAAGGAGGGAGGGAGAGAGAGACGGAGGAGAGCGAGATGGTGGGTGAGAGCGAGCTAGAGATGGAGGGAGGGAGAGAGCGAGAGAAGGAGGGAGGGAGAGAGCGACAGAAGGAGGGAGGGAGAGAGGGAGAGGAGGGAGGGAGAGAGCGAGAGAAGGAGGGAGGGAGAGAGCGAGAAGGAGGGAGGGAGAGAGCGAGAGAAGGAGGGAGGGAGAGAGCGAGAGAAGGAGGGAGGGAGAGAGCGAGAGAAGGAGGGAGGGAGAGAGCGAGAGAAGGAGGGAGGGAGAGAGCGAGAGAAGGAGGGAGGGAGAGGGCGAGAGAAGGAGGGAGGGAGAGAGTGAGAGAAGGAGGGAGGGAGAGGGCGAGAGAAGGAGGGAGGGAGAGGGCGAGAGAAGGAGGGAGGGAGAGGGCGAGAGAAGGAGGGAGGGAGAGGGCGAGAGAAGGAGGGAGGGAGAGAGTGAGAGAAGGAGGGAGGGAGAGAGTGAGAGAAGGAGGGAGGGAGAGAGCGAGAAGGAGGGAGGGAGAGAGCGAGAGAAGGAGGGAGAGAGCGAGAGAAGGAGGGAGTGAGCGAGAGAAGGAGGGAGGGAGTGAGCGAGAGAAGGAGGGAGTGAGCGAGCGAAGGAGGGAGTGAGCGAGCGAGAGAAGGAGGGAGAGAGCGAGAGAAGGAGGGAGAGAGCGAGAGAAGGAGGGAGGGAGTGAGCGAGAGAAGGAGGGAGTGAGCGAGCGAAGGAGGGAGTGAGCGAGCGAAGGAGGGAGTGAGCGAGCGAAGGAGGGAGTGAGCGAGCGAGCGAAAGAGAGAGAGAAACACAAACTGCCAGATGGGATTAGGGAAAGAAAAGAGAAGCAGATGAACATAAAAATTATGATTAAAAATATGCTTTTGTCCAATCAGTCTGTTTCAATGTGAACACGCCCCTGTTTGGTCTTTTAACAGGCAACCGTGTGCACCCTTGTGTTACCTGCATAGTTATTTGTGTTTATTCAGGGCCCAGCTGGTGCACTAGCGTTAGCATTAGCGTGTAAATCAGGATGGTGACCCCTCCCATTCTTAATCTGATTAATTGTCCCTGGAGATAAGTACCTAGGCAATGGCTCCAAATGTCGATTATCCTGCAGACACACACACACACAGGCAGCATGCCCTACGATTTTAGGAGATCATAGGATTATCTGAGAGGGCTTCGTAGGAGAGTGACTGCCCTTAAGACTGTCAGGTCTTCAGTGGAAGGAAAATTAAGTTTCTCCTTCTAGGATACCTACAATGGGCCTTTTGCCTTTCTTTGGGGATTCAGCTGCATTTTATTTACCATGTATGGCATTCCGTTGATGCCATTACCCTTGGAGGTTTAACAGAGGATTTCACCGTTTACAAACACAACATCGGAAGCGCCACAAGACTACAAGTTCAGCAGGCATGGTATTCATTTAGAGGTTGCGGGTTACAGAATTAAGGACAGGTATCTGAGAGAGGCATATCAGGCTTGACCAGAGCATGTTCGATCGATGGCGCAAGCTGCAATTCTTTTTCTTTTCAAAGAGTAACGCAAAGGTCCTGTCTTAACTCCTATGCGCACAGCACCACCTGGTGGACAGTATAGTGCAGTGTGTCTTCGTTATTGTATCCACACCCCTGGTTGTTGATTTACAGTGGTGTAAAGGTGGGCGACTGTGCCATGTAATCTTTTCAGTCGGGCATCTTTCCTCTGGGTAGTCTTGCTCTTGTACAGGTATATGACTGGGGTGCTTGTAGGTTCTCTATAAGGTAGGGTGAGGAGGAGCTGTGTGTGTGAGAACCTGCTGGTTTCTGTGTTTTACTGAGTGTGTTTTCTTGTCTCTGTTACTTCAAACTAGAGCTTCACATCATTTTATAAACCCACGAGCCTGGAGCACAATTCTGCATCGCCATGACGACCAGATTGCTCTAAGCGCAGATTGCAACCTCTACAATTCTCTCTCTCCCTCTCTCTGTTATGTGTTCTCTCTCGCTCTGTTTCTCTCTGTTACGTGCACTGCTCTCTCCCTCTCTCTGTTATGTGTTCTCTCTCTCTTTCTCTCTGTTACGTGCTCTCTCTCACTCTCTAGGCTTCACTCTTCTGTACCGACTGCTGCGCTTGGATTGCCTCTCCCTCTGTGTGTGTGTGTGTGTGTGTGTGTCCTCTCTCTCACCCTCTCTGCGTGTGTGTGCATGTGTGTGTAAGTGTCCTCTCGCACTCTTTTCTCCTTCCCCCCCCCCCCCTCTCTCTCTGGTACCAAAAATGGCTACACAGAAGCCAAGCGAGAGCACAGCTAGAGCCCTACTCACTGTTTCAAACCTGAAATCCCGCGGTCCCTTCGCCACACCGCTGCTCAGCGCCCGTTGCGTTATGCTGCTCACTCTTCATCTGAACGTGTGATTGGCGCGTACGGTTCCTGGAAATGCGATTTGGACGGGATGGTGGGGGGCGAGGCGAGGCGCGGGCGGGTTAAGGCTGACGGATGGTTTTTGGGAAATGAAGATGTGTGAGGCCGTTTCGGACGCGCCCCTTCCTCCCGGGGCTCTGCAGATCGCATTACCGCTGGGTGGGAATGGGTTTATTATTTACATTACTCTTCCTGAGCAGATTTCCCCTGGCTGGCCTGCCTGCGTCCCCATCTGCGGCTCGCTCCTCCTCCTCCTCCTCCTTTTAAGAGTAACTGCCACCGTTTTACCCACATCTCTATCTCTCTCTCCCCCTCTATCTTCTCCTTTACTCTGTTTCTTTCTTTCTGTTGCTAGTGTCGAGTGCTGGTGCTTGTGGTTTTGAGTCCTGGGTTTGTAGTGTTGGTGATGCAGCAGCAGCACAAGCATGTTAATGATATATAATATATATATATATATGCTATATAACGCTACTCACAGTATATGTAAGGTCTGTTTCAATCAATGATGGTATTCAAATATGGAATTAAACAGCTTCCTTCAGGACTCTGCCACAGCTAAGGTGAAATTTTTTTTGGAAGACATTCACATCCTGATTACCATATTTTCATTTTCTCCCGTCTCCATTCTTTGTTTTAAATAATTCTTATGGTTTTATCATTTTTGGGAGGGAGTAGACTACTGTAAGACCCTGATGCACATTGCAAATGTATTGGCCTACTACATCTGAACATTTTTTGTGTTTATGACTGAAAATTGCACTACCACTGATGACCAATAGAGGTCAGGTCAACCACACAGGAACTTAGGCCAGTGTGAAGACTTGCAGTGTAAAAACCACAGGAAAGATGTACTGCAGTTTTCCCCAAAGTAATGGGCCACAATTCTGTCTTAGCATAGAATATTGTTGTTCAGCAAAACGTGTCTGCAGCTATCAAATACATGTACCAGGTTATATTAAATTCAATGACTTTACTTCACAGTTAACTTATTACAGTACATTCTTTCCTGAGTGTGCCATCCTTGTGTTACATTTTGCATGTTATTAGCATTAAACTGTAAGGTGATGCAAACTAGAGAGCCAAATAGTTTGCCTGGCTCTTATGCCACAATAATAAATCACCTTCTGATTTGTCTGATATATGCTATAATAGGCTTAACAAGAATCGTCAGTGTGTAAACGGCCGTTTGAATGGTCTTATAAGACACTAAGCATCTCTACGCAGCTAACAGAGAAACCAGAACTTAAAACCCCAGAGCCACTGAGGAGTGTGTGAACAGCTGGAGTCATGTCCTGTGTTATTTTTTATTTTTTTCCAAGGAATTCCAGCCTTCTCCTTGTTTTTGTAATTCCCGGAAACGTACCTCTGAAGTTGTCATGGCGTTGCCTGTGTGTGAGGGGGGGGATGGGCACTACGGCTGCAGTGTGTGTGTTCTTCCGATGTGCCTGCCTGCAAACCAGTGATTTACACCCTACATTCCACATAGCTCTCTGTGAGAGTGCTGGTGCTTACCGGAGGGGGGCGCGTATCACGCTCTCAGGGCGGCTGATTGCCTGTCCTGTTGCTGGGAGGAGGGGCTAAAGCCTGAGGAACTCTGGCGGACTTAAACCATCCTTACCCGTGGCCTGATGGGGCCCCGTCTGTGGTGGACCCCGTCATATTGGCGAATGGCTCAGTTCTGGGCTGTGATTATGGGGCCCAGCGTGGGCTCGTGGTGCACTCCTTTACTTACTGAGCCACTCGCAGGCTGCTGCCCTCTGTTCTCACAGTGTCCGGCAGCATGGCTATGCTGAGTGCGCTCGGGGGGGTTTTGATGGATGCCTTGCTTCGGTCACAAACGGAATTCGCGGATTCCAGCAGGGCCGAAGGGCATGAGGGGCTACGGTTGCTGCAGCGCTGAGCTGAGCTGTGCTGAGCCTGGCCACGTGCCTCTGAAGCCCATGCAAATGCCAGCCCACAGTTCCCTGCACGTTTCATCACAGCGGCTCCGCCAGCAATAAGCAGCCGGTTTCCAGGGAGACGGGTTTATAACTAGCGCTGGAGAGTAGACAGATTGTTTTTCATCTCTGTACCGTCTCTCTCTCTGTCACTCCTTTGTTCTCTTCCTCCCTCTTTCTCTTTCTGTCCCTTTGCCTCTTTCATGGCATCCCCCTTCTCTTCTGGTTTCTCTCTTTCTGACATCCCTCCCCTTCCTGTCTTCCTCTCTCGTTCTCTCTTGTCTCTCACTTTGCAGCTAACTCATTTTGTTGTTTCCGGAGAACTATAGCTGTGTTTCAGTACAGTTGATTAACTTTGTGTGTGCATGCATGTCTTGAAGCTGCAGTATCAGAGTAACACATTCTCTAACACACACCTGATCTGTCTGCCCCAGGAAATTTAGTCAGTCTAACTACAAATGTAAATCATACATAAAAACATCAGGAATGTGACGGTGTTCCTTTTCCAGTTGATATCAGGTGATGTTGGACAGCTAGCTTCACAATCTTATTTTTACATTTTTGACGGTCCCTCTACCAGATCATCATGGCGATTCACACATTAATAGAAACTGCAATGAGTACATGCCGAGCTGAAGCGGGCATAGGGGCAGCTACCAAACGGCAATGTCCCGGACCCATAGGGTCCTTAGCCACACCCAGGGGAGTGCCTCTCTGTGTGAACATGCTCGGGGGAAACCCCCACCACTGCCTGTTTGGCATCTATGGCATGGGGGTCAGAATTTGTTTTGTCCTGGTTACGCAGTTTTTCTGGGATCTGGGCAGTGGCACGGTGTGGATCTGGGAACAATGGCCCACGAGACGGGTCCAGGCTGCCAGATTACCCATGATTCCTGTGTGTTCTCTGTCTTTATCTGCTGACTGATCTGTTATGTAACGTGTGTGTTTGTGTGTGTGTTTGTACAGTGTGCGGGTGTGTGTGTGAGAGCAGTGTGAATGTGTGTGCACAGGACCTGGCCCTCCAGCACTCTAATATTCTGGAGGAATGGATCCAGGATGATCTCATGATACCTGTGTGTTCTCAGTCCTTATCTGTCGACTGATCTGTTATACAACGTAAAAATATGCGTGTGTGAATGCGCCATCTGAAGTGTGTCTGTGTCTGTGTGTATGTGTGTGTATGTGTGTGTATGTGTGTGTATGTGTGTGTGTGTGTGTGTTGTGTGTATGTTTGTGTGCATATGTGCAGTGTTGTAAAAAGTACTCAAAATTCATACTTAAGTAAAAGTAAAGATACCTTGCTGGAATCATGCTTGAGTCATTTGCTTGAGCCATTCTCAAGTAAAGGTGAAAGTCACCCATTAAAATACTACTTAAGTAAAAGTATTAAAGTATCTGGTATTAAATGTACTTAAGTATCAAAAGTAAAAGTAGCCTACACACGCTAACAAAAAAATAGCCACAATCCCCCCCCCCACCCCCCACCCCCCCTTAAAAGCCACGTTAAATTCTATTCAATGCATATTGCTGAAATGTTGGATTTATTTTTCTTGCAGTGCTATAATAACCTATTTAGCTGGCAGGCAGGCTACTAACAGGCAAGAATCTCATACATTATTAGGCACATATGCAAGTGTAAAAGTGTGCGTGCAGGTTCAAAAAATATTTAAACCAATTTTAGCCGGTTTTTCATCTTAATGCTAGATGCCATTTCACCGACTTTACAACGTAAAACTGTTCACTGAGAGGCAGATGTTGAAAATAGGCTGCTCACGTTACTTTCCTCAGAATCGTTTGACACATGCAGGCGTGATGTTTAATTTTGTGTGGGTTTTGGGTTTAGTTGGTATTGTACATTTCGTGGAGTTAACATCACCTCTAGCGAAGTCTTATTGTAACGTAAGTAAAAGTGAAAGATAACTACTTGATTAAAGTACAAAGTCGTCAGAAAACTACTTAGTGACAAAGTATTTTACTTTGTTACTTTACAACACTGCATGTGTGGTACCCCTACAGTATGTCCAGACAAAGGCATTGCATTGTTGCAGTAGGGATCTTGGTAATGGGCTTGTTGCATGACTTATTCTATTTTTTAATTATTATTGTTTTATTTTTTTAAAGTTGTTTGGTATATTTTAATCCAGGCCCCTATTTTCGGTTAGTCTTGGATGATCGTGAATAGTAGAGACCAAAATTTCAGTCTTAATCATTAAGGCTGTCATTTTTTATTTTACAGTGTATTATATCTGTATTCAGTGCAGCTCCTAGATGCTAACCACGTCCCCACATTTCAGTTGCGTGACTTTCTCGAGGTTTGTGTGTGTGCGCGTTTACACTTCCTTGATCCAGTCAATGCCAGTTTTCCCCATTGGCCAGTCAGATTTGGGCAATGCCTCCCACATCCCAGGATGCATTGAAAGCCGGCGAGGTCTCGAGAAACAATGCAAGGAAGAGCTGCGTTCCACAAATAGCCCTGTGTGCATCTGTCGCAGTGGTAAAATAAAAACAGCCCCTCCCTTTGTGGTAAAAGATGTGAAAGGTGGAGCCAGTCTTCTCTGGGTGAGCTCTGGGTGAGCTCTGGGTCACGTCATTGGGCCTGCTGGGCAAAACTGTGCTAGCGCACTAAACTCACACTGCGTTCACTGTTTGTGGAAACTGTCCTGAATTAGGCCTAAACTGCTGCGTCGTCATGACGCCGCAATGCCAGCCATTTATCATGTACTGCTGTGCAGTAAACTGATAAGAGAGGGAAACAGGTGGCACTGTACTCCCACAAAATTGCTGTGATATTTTTGTAACGTTCATGTTGTTTCATTTGGGGAAGCAAGCGGCCATCTTGCCCGTGTCTGACAGGCTAAGAACTTACTGCTGGCGCGAAGCTTCCGTTTCTTGTATGTGGTCTGTCAGAAGTCCAATCTTGGACATCAACTGGAATCACTGCAGAACTGCTCCAGGAGCAACCATATCTCTTTTTTTTTTTGGGGGGGGTGCAATGAAGAATAGGTAAACAAATAAGGAAAGTGGATGGAAAAAGTAGAATGTTAAACTAGCAAAAAAAAAAAGTATCCTGTAATTGTGGATAAATGGCCTGTGCATCAAGCAGTATGTCATTCGTGTGTGAATGTCCATTAAGTTTTTTTTTCTTTGGCTAAAACATGTTATCTTGTGGTAATCTGTACTGAAACACCTGTACAAAATCATGCGAGTTCTTTCATGGTGTGAAGTTTTATTCAACTGGCTACATCTGGAATGCACACGCACACACACACACACACACACACACACACACACACACACACACACACACAGACGCGCACACACTGTGTAGTCTGCACTACAGCATTGCCTCAGAAGCCCTGTGGTACAAGGTTTCTGACAGCAGCTGTTTTGCTCATTTTAGGTGACAGTTTCAGCGGACGACATCCGGCAACGGCAGCACAGTACGTTTTCCTTTTTCCAGAAAATAGCTAAATTAAAATATTCATATTTTTCTCAATGAGAATGACTGTGGTGTGTAGAATAGCCCACGGGAGACGACGAATGAAGGAGATTTTACCACAGATTATATATTGCCATTTTCCTTTAGGAATATTTCCAGCACATAGCAAAGTCGTTAAACGTTCAAAGGACACAACTCACTGTCCACTTAATAAATGCACATACAATTTAAATGCTATTTGGAGACTAATCTGATGGAATTAACATCTATTTTGCATCACGAAATGCAGCACTCATGCACTCATTGTACGAAATAGTCGCGCGTTTGTGTTGGAATGGACAAGACTTCCCTTTATGCTGCATAAGGGCACTAAGTGCATGATATACGCGTACATTCACTAGTCCTGCGGCGCATAACAGTGAATGAAACCTTTATGCGAGTCACACACATGGAGAGCGCAGTGTCACCAATTTCTACCCACAAAACGCGGAACGAGGTCTCCCCAAACCGGCCGAGAATGCTATCCTTTATATTGTGGTTTCACTGTACTTGCGCTGATCGAGCTGTTGAACCATGAACTCAACATTCAAGGGGGGTAGGCCTACCTCGTGAAACGGAGCCCGAAGTGCCTCGCCTAGTTATTATTTTTTTGCTATTTATTTTTGTCGAGACGTTGCCTTCGACAGCCAGTTGTCGCCAAACCGCAAGAACACGGCCGATCGAGCAGCCGACGTTCACCTGTCGTCCCGCCTACGTGGTGCTTTAGAGAAACATTTGGAGTAAAAAAAAATTAAAAAAAAGAGGCAGCTGGAGGTTTGCCGACCTGATGTATCTCTCCCCTATCCTCCCTGGCCTACTACCCGGACAACATTCCTAGTCGTTTTAGGGGAACAGGTTTTACATTCAGACGTGCAAGGACACGCGAATGTATTAAAAACAACCCAACATACGTGCTATAGTTATGCGTTTGCGAACTCTCACTCACTGTCTCCCGCTCATCCGCCATGGTGAAAAGTCCCTTCTGATAACGTCGATAATTAGTTGCAATTTATTTTGTGACGTTTTAACCGCACAAAAGCGTAGCTCCAATTTGTGTGTCAGAGCTGCCTGGCACCGCCCATATTGTCCCACGACGGGCTCGCTTCAGTTCGACCATGCCGACGGCTGCGGCTACGGTGACCGGAAATAACTTTGTTCTGTTTTGCGCATGCGTGAACTTGACTAGCTCCCGTCTGCCGCCGTAGCCTGTAGATCTACAACGACAAAACACAAGTTTCACGTAGTCGTTACAACGTGTGGATTTTTCGTTATTATTGTGTTTTGGAATAAAACTGGTTTTACAATAGATAATGAAACTTATAATTCAACAATTTTAGAGCATTTTTCAGCAGTCATGTCATCAAGAACGAAACGCGAATACTAGTCGTAAGGTAAATCTAAGTTGTCAAACTTGTTCACGTCATATATGCTAATAATAAAAACTCCTCTTCTGAAATTAATTAATTGTCAAAATTACACTTACACTCACACTCAGTAACTCCTCTCTGGGACTTTTTAAACAACATTTTTCGTAGCTGACGTTAATAATTTACAGTCAGATTGTTGAACGCTGCCGTCATTGATTCGGAAGAGTTGTTGCTCAATGACTTTGATTTCAGTGGCTACGGCGTGAACACAAATTAATTTCCGGTCGCTGCTTAAATTCCCTATTGTCTGCCCCCTGCGGCGGTTATCGGACTGACTATGTGGGACCGACACTCCCTCATTACACACGGGGCCGCACTCTCAACCGTGAGTCCATGTCCTTACCCCGATGCTTGACATTAGAAAATTGTTCATCGAACTGTTCTACTGTCCTATATTCTACTTTGAACATGTGCCAAGTGACCCCGAAGTACGTGGCCTAGATGCAATATGTGTACAATCGACCATGCCTGTAATCACTGAAAAGGCAAAGTTATTATTGGGTTCCCATGGTGTTGTATGTAGGCAAGTTGTGGATTTGAAATTCGGGACAAAACGTTTTGGTTTTAGCGCTGCAGGCCTTTCTAAAAGACCTCGGTCCTTGCTACCCAAAATAAGCAGTATTTAACACGACTGTATAATGTAGAATGCATAGCATAAGCGGTAGCTAATATCCTAATAAATCATTATTATTATTATTATTATTATTAGCCTATTATATGCTCCAACAACAAATAAAATACAATGTGTTATTATACAAATAAGATGCGAACCAAAAACAATATCTGAATAAGGGGATAATTTAATAAATCATCGATCTCATCATAAATATACATCTGTAGGTGGTTCTGGTTGCCAGCGAATTGTATAACTGCGAATGGGTTCGTACTTATCCTATAGCGGATTGGTTCGCGGTGATGATTAGAACTATAGCTATTTAAACCTACTCATATTAGGGCTCTCACTTACTGCTTCATAATCGTGACATTTTCTATCTCAGTAATAGTATGCTGTTGCAGATTCAACAGTCCTGACTGTGTTGGCGTAGTAGGCGTACCAGCAGTACTGCATGGGTCAGCAACAGGGCTTCGAGATTCTGTGTTTTTGTCATTCACTTTCCCTGCCCTGCCCCCAACGCAACCCTGGACTGTCGCGAAACAACTGGGTGTGTGTGTGTGCGTGTGAAACTGAACACCCACTGCTCTCCTGGGCGGAATTACGCACGGGCAGCGAGCGCGTCATTTGGCAACCCCATTCCCTCCTCCCTTACCAACCCCCGCAACCCGGTTGACTGGAACGAAGAATATTGGCCAGTGTGGGCTGAAGTACGTGAAACCACTCCCTACAGCTCCCCCCTACTGAAAGCGATCTGCCAAAGCAGCACTGTTTGTTTTTCAACAGAAAGATATATTTCAGAAGTAAAGGGCGACCAAAACACGATAATACAACTTTGCACGGAACCCAAAGCCATTTTATTACCGATCGACTCGGATCTGTTCGGAATTCAGAAGACACGATGGTGCTGAAGTCGGAAGACGGAGTCGGTAAGTTTCGAGCCTCCTAGATTGCCGTTAAAACTTTATTGCTCCTACTGAAACGTCGGGAAAACATTCAACTGTTTTCTTTAAAATGATTTTGGTTTGTTAAACGTGTAAATGTAATTATGTTTTGTACTTGTGAAATACATTCGCGATGTTTGTGAAATAATATAATGGTGTTCAGTCAACAGGTCGCGTGTTGAGTTCGGAGTTCACCGAATAGGCTAGACTGGTCTCTTGATTGGGCCGATAATGGAATGTATTATGAAGCAACGTAGACTACAACACATATCAGG
Source organism: Ilyophis sp. 1 JC-2022 (assembly GCA_022702515.1). Taxonomy (NCBI): domain Eukaryota; kingdom Metazoa; phylum Chordata; class Actinopteri; order Anguilliformes; family Synaphobranchidae; genus Ilyophis; species Ilyophis sp. 1 JC-2022. The sequence goes on from CM040394.1 coordinate 98,693,917, forward strand.
AACAATTTATGATATACAAGACAAGGACAGATAATTTTATTTTCCTACAGTAGCGTTGGTTATAATTTGTTTTGATTATGACCACAATGTTGGCCAAGCTTACAATAAAATAGCTATTTAAGGTCTAAATTCTTGGGATTATATATTTTACATAACATAAAAATATACTTATTTGGCTAAATGAGAGTAACCTTGTTACAGTTGAAAGTAGGGTACATCAAACTCAGAATAGAAACAGACTTGTGTGGTGTACAGGTGGCTTAACTTATTTTAATGCACAGTGAGGCTCTCTCCCTATTATTGTAAAATACATTTTGTTGAAGGTGCATGTTCTGTTTATATAAGCGGTAGACGCCAAAACACATTACTTCACCATGTCTATTACTCATAGTTCGAGAGCATCCACTTACGCGAAAGGGGAATAGGATTTTTTTCACAAGCACCAGATAGAGCTGTGCTGGTCCATTATGTCTGGTACTTTCGGATAGATTAACTATGCACACAGATGGCTTAGACTGAGACATCTATTATTGTCATTTTTTACCGGCTGTGGTTGTCCACAGTGTCGGTCGTGGCCTGATGTTCACGAACAAAATGTTAGTTTGAGCAGGTAAGCTGTCAGGCATATCCTGTTTTTTTCACGTTCATGCTATAGCCCCCACCACTTTTTCTATCTTTTTTGACACTCAGTCAACCTCAGAAAAGCAGTTCCACCAGCATTGCCTTTATGTTTTTTTTCCATTAGGTGGTGACATGTTTTTTGTAGAATTTTTTTGGTTGTACATTTTAGATAAACTCAAAAATCCGCTTTTTTTCCAACATTCTGACAGCGTCCCGGGAAAGGCAAACGACGGGCCCGGCAGCCTGTTTTCTGCGCCTAGGCTGTAACTCATGACTTTCCTGTGTAGGCCTCGGCTTACAATGGCAGTCATAAATGGACGTAGACGTAGTTGCCGTATGTGCCACGACAATAGAAGGATCAGTGGTTTCCATTTAATCGAAGGTCATTAAAGAAACCCTCACTAAATTATTGTAACCAAATGCATTTTTAATGTGGAACAAACGCCGTGTGTGTTCTGAATACCAAGTGAGGCTTCCCATTTGCTAAATTAACTTTATCATAATATGCCTCATCTCCATACGTACTGTATAGATTTGATAGAAGTGCCTTTATCTTTATAAGTGAGCGGGAAATAGGCACAATGATGGTTTTGCTTTGTGTGCCGTGCATTTTGCTCCATTTGGAACACTTTAAATGAAGCCCATTTTTACTGGTAAATCATCTTTTAATCTCATTAACGTGAAAGAAGGCTCATGGTAGCCTGGGTCCCGGCGTGCCTGCTGCAGCACTTTGGTGATTGAATTGATTGAATGCTGGTGGAATCTCTGTCTGTGGCCTGTGGTCTGTTCGCTCTCCGGGCGCGGATATATTGAGCCGAGCACTGATCCTGGAACAGGTTCACATTTTGTCCATGGAGCGGTTCTGGAGGGGATTCGGTCAGATGATACTGGGTCCAATTGTTGAGGTGAGGGGAATGGAGACGGGCTTAGAACGATTTCATTGGCGGGAACCGGCAGTGTAGTATAGTGAGCGAGGAACCTAAAGGTTGCAGGTTAGATTCCCAGGTGAGACAATGTTAATGGTATTGGAGCCGGCCCTGGTTTGTGCAGGGTTTATATCCTTTGTGGGCAAGGGTAGAATTAAAAATGTAGCCTGTTTACAGTCGTAGTGCTAAAATAGCTTAAAAGGCTCGCCACATGCGACAGTCTGTGTGCGTTGAGTGTGCTGCAGCTGTCCAATAATTGACTTCCTCGGTCAGAATCTAGAGAAAGGATGTGATAGTTTTCAGTTTTCACTTCACTGTAAATGTATTTATTAATTTTTTGTAACTTTTGTTTCTTCCACATCTGTCCTGCTCAGTGGATACAGGTGTAAAAAGATCCATTTCTGCACATAGTGGGATTCAGCCGTGTTGTTGTACACAGTTTTTGGATGTTTCAAGACTTTTTCTAATAAACATAATTTCTGGTCTGGTAACTGCTGATTGCTAAATAATGTATTGACTTTAATGCACAGGAAATTATGCTGTATAGGTGCACAAGATGTATGCACAAGAGAACATCAGGGATGGCAGAGAGAGCCTTTTGAGATGTGTTTGTTTAATAATCACAATGTTGCGGTTTAATTTTACGTTTAGCCAAACACAGCTGTGATGCAATAGGCTTTAGAATTTGCAGAATCTCGAGTGAAAAATCTTGCGCAGCTGCAAGCTAGAGGGGAAATCACTCAGGAGAGGAAATCAAGTTGAAACCTGGACCTGAAGTATAAAATATGCTGTTTGCATCCTCTATTTCATTTAAAGAAGCTATAAATGTTATAAGGTCAAATTCCTTTATTTATATATAATGTCTAGTTTGGAAAAAAAATAAAAAATAAAAAATAATAATAATCATATATGTTTTTATGTTTTCGGCTTTTAAGGTATGTTTCACACAAACATACTTTTTTTTTTTTTTTTTTAATCTTGGTGGTCAGAGTTTTAAAATACAAAATGTATTGTATTTGTTTATATAACAGGTATGGTGCACAGGTACACAGATGTCCCAGAATTGACTATCAAGCTAAATTCCATCTGTAATGTAATTCTAATGATTCCAGGCAGGTTTCTCCAGGCTGTGATAGGTGGTCCATTATGTACTTCAGCTCTTTTCAAGTGAGACACTCTGTAGACAGGCATTCTGTGAATTATAAACACAATGATTTACAATCAAGATTTTATGCAGCTGAATGGACTGATAATTGGCCCAGAATGGCCTTGTAATCCTGGCTAGCCCTTTAGGCCTATGGGTGAATAGTGCGTAACGCTTATCGGCAGTTCAGTGCACCAGAAAGCACTCGTATAAAGCATTGTATTATAATTATGCTTAAGATAAGGGGCGTCAGTGTGGGGTGCTTGTTCAGGAGCTGGGAGTAAACAGGATGATCGCTAATTTGGAGTCTCCCATGTGGGGCAAATGCAATTATACTCTTGAGACTCGAGCAAGGGGCTCAATGAATTGCCCCCGCAATATTAAGCTGTGCTAATTGGCAATGGAAAATGGGAACCTAGCTTTACATATGCCTAGATAAAGGCGCTAGCACAATTAATAATGTAACGTAGCGAGGCTTTCAAAAGCGTGTCTTTTCCAGTTCAGTTCTTAAAGCTGCGCCGGGCGAAATTTGACCCCCGTATCGACAGCCGGAAAACCGATTGATTGGGTTTGGAAGTGACCCACATCCTGCGCTCCAGTTCCGCTGGAGTCGGGAATGCTAGCGGCGCAGCTTAATCTCATCGCACCCTTTCAGCTGTCTCGCGGCTAGTCTCACGGCTATTCCTGCGCCATTCCGCCAGATAGGGTTTCGCTCTCCCGCTCGCTCAGGGCGCGGATATATTGAGCTGAGCGCTGATCCTGGAACAGGTTCACATTTTGTCCATGGAGCGGTTCTGGAGGGGATTCGGTCAGATGATACTGGGTCCAACTGTTGAGGTGAGGGGAATGGAGACGGGCTTAGAACGATTTCATTGGCGGAACCGGCAGTGTAGTATAGTGAGCGAGGAACCTAAAGGTTGCAGGTTCGATTCCCAGGTAAGACACTGCCGTTGTATCTTTGAGCAAAGCTACATAAAAATTGCTTCAGTATATATCCAGCTGTACAAATGGATACTCGGCAAAAACAAAAATGCAAAAAGTTGCTCTGGAGAAGAGCCTCTGCTAAAATGGCAGTAATGTAATGTACAGTGACACTCTCCAGAGCTGTTCTTCTGCATCTCAAGGATTCACGCAGGCCTCATGGGCAGTGATAGGAGTTATCCAGTGTTGCCATGGCATTATAGAAAATGAGGCTATGCAACCAGCCCAACACACCCCCCCATCCCCACCCAAAAGTACATAGACAAACTTCTTATACAGTTCTGTGGATCCAACCCTCCCTCTAAACACTGAGCTCTCTCTCGCTCTCTCATACTTTCTTTCTCTCTGCGTGGTTCTGCCTCGGGCGAGAGTCCCTGTAAAAACACATCTCCTGACACTTGAATGCAGAAATTCTAGAAGTTTCTGTTTACAGATGTTTGTGGCGAAGGATGGCTGCTGTAATTGTGTGCTTGCGGAAGACGCCCTCGTTGCGCACCTAAGTCATGGCTGTTGTGAGCACAAGGCCCCACTTGGAAACTAGGCCACAGTTAAATGGCTTTTTATTTCACTTTTTATTTTGAGAATCTGTCATTTTCCTCTTTCTGTCCGTTCCCCTCCATCTCTCTCTCGCTCGCTCTGTTCCTCTTTCTACATTCCTCCCCCTCTCTCTCCACTTCTTTGTTTCCCTTTGTCTGTCTTTCTCTTTCCTTCTCTTCTTCTCTCTTCCTCTTTCTTGTTTTTCTTTCCACATCTCTCTGTCTCTCTTCTCCTTGATGTTTGTCTTCCTTTCTCTATCTCTTTTCTTTCCTGTTCCGTGCCCCTCTCTTCATCACTCATCTCTCTCCCTCCCGTTCTCATTCTTTCTTTTAATCTTTTTCTGGCTGTATCTCTCTTTCTCTCCCCCCTGCGGCCCGGAGCAGGTAGGGGCAGGTTGTCGTTGGGCAGAGGCAGTGGAGCGCTGATCTGAACCACTGATAAAACAGGAGATTTCAGCTGCAAAAGCAAACGGCGCCGGTCCCACATACGGCTCTGTCTGCTCAACTGCAGCACTGCACAGGAAATCTTAGCTTGTTTCCAATGCAAATCAGGCCGTGCGCTTAGATAATTATCAAATTCCTGTACCCTTCAGGAACAATGTTTGCATGCTAGGCCTGTGGATAACTGAGGTGAGGCATTAAGTGCGTGTGTTTGTGTGTGTGTGTGTGTTTGTCTGTGTGTGTGTGTGTGTGTGTGTGTGTGTTTGTGTGTGTGTGTTGTGTGTGCATGCTGGTGCAAAAACAGGTGCTATCCAGACCTGCGCGCACTCTGCTTTGTTTATGGTGGCTGGCAGGCCCGGCTGTTTTCTTCTTCGTGTCTTTCTGCCTGCGGGGTCCTCCTGTTCTGCTCGTGGGGTGAAACCTAAGAGCCGTGCCTTTGCATCTGCCTTTGTCTTCCATTTGAGGAGGTAATGCTGTAAGCCCACAGTGATACAGACTGCAGTAGCTGTCCTGTGTGTCTCTGAGAAACTGTCATCACTTCCTGCTGTTATTATTCTGTTTAACATCAGAAACGGGTTGACAAGCCTTAGTTGCTGAATCCATGCAGAGAGCCTTTATAGTATTATAAAGCTGTCTTACTCATCACAAAGTTCAGTAACTGCATTTATGAAAGATCTGCACTCATAGTTTTTAGTTAGGGTGAGGCTAAACGATTCAAACTTTTGCACAACATGTTTGTTGATGAAGGCAATGCGTCCAAACGTTTGAATTTTTTAGCCTAGTCTTAACTAAAAACATTGAGTGCTGATCTTTCGTGAACGCACTGAAGTTACTGAATTCTTTAGACCTGCGCACTTCTGTTTTTAAACCATAGGTCATCTTTTAACCTGGCCTTCTTGGTGAATTATTTCAGCATTCACTGTAAAAACAGGCCCTGGGGGAGACTGATGTTCAGGACCTTGTGTTTTTCTTTATCCGTAGCTCAGCTCAGACATGCAGAGCAGGCAGGGTGAGCTGTTAGCTGCAAACGACTGAGGTAGAGTTCTGAAGACAAACAAGGGAAATTTTGCCGCAGAGTGTGTGAACCCGAGCGTGGGTGCCTGCATTTGCAGTTATTGGAGGAAGGTGGTGTGGATAGGTTAGCTGAGGAGATTCAGTTGGTTCACTGGTGTAGTTTCAACCGCAGTTGCTGTGGGAACATGGCTACGTTTTTCCGCTGCGAGGTCTTGTGCCTCTGCCACTTCTGACCTTCATCATACGAGCGTTTTAAGATTGGCGCAATCGAGCGTACTGCTGACTGCAGAAATTTGGGAGTGGCCATGGTCGCGCTGTCCAGAGTCCCGGGGGTTTGTGTAGCAGAGCGCCCCGCTATTCTTTCCGTTTTCGGGTGTCCTCTTGCGGCGCCACCCACAGCTGTGCGAAAGTACTTCAGCAGGAAGCCTCAGCCCAACAGGAAGTACGCTCCCCTTCCACTTCCTGCCTCTCTTGCCCGCTCTGTGACTCCACCCAGGGGCATGCTGTCGGATGCCGGCTCTCGGGGGACGCGCCCGTCGCTGTGGGCCTCAGTGTGTTTTCGTGTCTGTCTCGCGTGTTGTGTGGAGGGATTGTAGTTGTGGTTATTGCACAAGCTGAGTTTCCTGTAAAGCCACGTGATTTCTCTGGTGTAGAGAGCGGGTTACATCAGTCTTGCTGTTGCCGGGAGACGTGCATTTGGTGACAGTGTCTGTCTCCTGAGCCAGGGGCTGGTTTCATGGGAATGAATGATGTTTTTCTCAGGGCTCGATATGCTCCTGAAATTTTATCTGTGCGACCTCGAAATATAATTGGGAGTATTTGTGCGAGTGTTTTTAGTTTTTTTCCCCCCTAGTCGAACATCCCTTTCTCTGTACATTCGCTAGTTAGTACACTCAGTGTGCCTGACAGCGACCATTCTAACCAATCAAACGTGAGCTTGACGTTCTTACCTTTAATGCTGATTTTAGATTGATATTAGCCTTCAAACACACTCTTTCGCAGCACTCCACTGTCACGTGATACAGAGAGCTAACGCGTTAATGTTACCTGAAGACATAAGTTTATGATCAATTTATTAACGTTACCTAACTAGCTAAATTGGTAACGTTAGCTAGCGTTATGCAAAGCTAAACTGGTGAAGCGAACGGTTACAGCATTTTTTAGTCACGTTAACGTTGTACTAAAAGCATAACTGATGTAGTCACTGTGGCTGCTGAAACAGTTGGTGATGGCGATGTGGATGGTGTACACCAGGGGTCTTCAACCTTTTTCCGCCTAAGGACCCCCTTGGCCGATAGAAACAGAGCGGGGACCCCCAGATAGTGTTTCATTTTAAACCTGGCCCATAACAACATTTATAATCCCTTATTTACATATATATACTCACCTATTATGCTTATGTAACATTATTAAAGCAATATGTATCATGTATGGACCAGTTGAGCAGAAGACAGATTCGACATGGGAGAGTTACATACAAGAACAAGAAGATGCAAATTATTAAAATTTTATAATTGAATATATGAATTTTTTTAATTTATTTTTATTTATATTTAATATTTTTTTTTTAAAATTTTTTTTAAAATTTTTTTTTTTTTTTTTTTTTTAAAAATTTTTTTAAAATTTTTTAATTTCCCCTCCCCCCCTGTAAAAGTTTTAGATCCCCCCCCGGACATTGCCTTGAAGAGACTGTAGAGAGAGAGGGACTTGATTGCTTTAAGATAGAGCTGTGAACACTGTAGTGTTGGAGGTTGGGAGACTGAGGTAACTGAAAACGGTGTGCGGAGTGCGTGAGCGTTTACACGGATAGAGAACAAAGGAAGCGACTTAACAAAGCAACAGAGCCAGCGCAAAAGCAGGGCCAGGAAACAGTATGTAACCCAGGATATTTTTTTTTTTTTTTTTTTTTTTTCTTTTTTTTTTTTTTTTTGCATTTTTTTTAATATTTTCGTTTTCTTTTTTACCTTTTTTTTTTAAATAAAAAAATTTTCTTTTAAAAATAAATATTAAAATAAAAATTCATATTGTGCTTACATTTTTTTGGTTTCTGCTGGTTTGGTGGGTATTTGTGCTTTTTTTCTTTGTTTTAAAATTTTGTTTGTTTTTAAAAGTAAAAAAGTTAATTCCCTGATTGTAATTTTCTCTCAATATTTTTTTTTTTGTTTTATTTTTTTTTTTTTTTTTTTTTTGTTTTTGTTTTTAATAAATTTTTATCAAAAATCTATATTATTCTATCACGCAAATATAACACAGAAACTCAAGTTTGTTTGTGAGTTGAATGTACAGTTTCTCTTTGTGTTCTCTTTTTAAAGTTTCTGATTTTTTTTCTCTTTGTAGTCTTCTCCTTTCTCTCTCACTAGGCACCTTGGCAACTACACTCACCACTCCAAACTCCAAACACTCATCAACATCACACTCACTCCTCTCCTCTCTCTCTCCTCTCATCCTCTCTCTCTCTCCTCTCTCTTCTCTCTCTCTCTCTCTCTCAACACACACTACACACAAACCTACACAATGTTATAAACATGTTTTGCTGGTATGTTTGACTTACAGACTGTGAATGTTTTCCCGGTATGTACTGACTGAACACTGTGTGGCCTGTGTTGTGGTATGGCCTGTGTGTGTGTCTCTGCCTGTGTTGTCTGTGTCACAAAGAACTGGGACAAAACAGAAAGGGACTCTGTAATACTGAAAAATATATTATATATATAACAATACATATATATATATATATTATATATATATATAGATATATATATAATATAATATAATATATATATAAATATAATATAATCATGTAGGATATTTATTTTCATAATATATTATTAGGGTTCAGGTCTCAGGGTTGTGGTGGTCATCAGTGTGTCATTGGGGGATGTGGGTGGGTGTGTGCGTGCGTGCGTGTGCACATGCATCACATGTCATTGTGTGTGTTGTATATATTTATATATATTTTTTGTTTTTGTGTGTGCACATGTGTGTCCATGAATGGTAGCATGTGTGTGTGTGTGTGTGTGTGTGTGAGGGGAGAGAGAAAGAAGAATGTGTGTGTGTGTGTGTGTGTGTGTGTGTGTGTGTGTGTGTGTGTGTGTGTGTGTGCATGATCACAGGATGTTTATTTAGCACAGCTACGTCCCTGTTTGTGTAGAGCAGAGGCCTCCGGCCCCTCTGTCCGCACCCCTCCTCCCGCCCCCCCGTCCCAGGCCTGGATCCTCTGAAAGGCCCATAAGCATCTCTTAAAAACACCGTCTCTCACCCCCGCCCCAAACTGCTGACCTCCCTGGGGAATGCATGCAGGACTCACTCACTCACAGTCACACACACAGGTTACAACAGCGCATGGACAAGGGACCGTGTGAAAGTATCAATCCCTCCGCACTCGTGCACTGACATAGGGGCCGAGTTAAAAGTTCTATCTAAACCTATTCAGAGGAATCATTTTAGGAGTGATAATGTGGTCTTAATCAGGGTTCCCCAGAATTTGAGTAGGGATGTGCAGAAACAACACTGTCTGGTCAATGTGAACATACACCCCCCCCCCCCCCCCCCCCACACACAATTTGGGGGGTAAACGGTCAAATAAGCATCTAATACAGTGAGCACCATAATTCATTGGACAGTGACAGTTTTTGTTATTTTGGTTCTGTACTCTAGCACTTTGAGTTTGAAAGGATACAATGAGAATGATGTTTAAGTGCAGACTGTCAGCTATAATTTGAAGTTATCCATCCATATCTACTGCATATCTGGCAGCAGAGTGATGGTTTAAGGCTTGTTTGATACGTCAGACCCTTGATGACTTAGAGCCAATTAGCCAACCATGTGTTCCATACTGTTCCAGTGTAATTTACAGCTAAATCTAGTCCCACCCCCCAATTCCTATGGAGATCCATTCAAATGCAGAGAGGTTATAGTATCGCTTGTAGGAGTACCAAAAAATAAGACGTCAAGAGTCTTTTGATATTGTTGGGTAACAGACATCAGGAAGTCATGGCATGCAATGGATATGCCACTAAATATTAATAATGATCACTTTATTCTACATTATGTTCAACTGTCCAATATTGTGTATGCCCAAAAATGGGGGGGGGGGACTATGTACAAAAGGTTCTGTAATTTCTAAACGGTTCAGCTGATATGGATGAAAATACCCTCAAATTAAAGCTGACAGTCTGCACTTCATTGTTATTGTGTCCTTTCAAGCTCAAAGTGCTAGTGTACAAAACCAGAATAACAAAATATGTGTCACTGTCCAATTAATTATGGTGCTTACTCTATTACTATTAATATACAGCAATAGTAATTTTTTTGTCTGTTATAATTTCTGTCGCTGACTAACCTCAAATCAGGAAGCGGCCAAACACCCAACTTAATCGTGCACTCTGGACTTGAATCATGTGACTTGCTCTGAATTATGGGTAGTGTTGTTTCAAACAATGGTTAGAGCCTACAGAAGAAGAAGAAAAATGAGTGAAACAAATTGTGAGCAGCGCTGTGACCAAACCGTTGCTCATGTCCTGTGCTTCCTTTGGCCTGTAGGACACAGCATCACGGAAATGACCGCAAGCTTTCCCATAACGCAGATGTGTGACCGCCCGCCGCAATCTCGCTTTCGCCAGAACAGCATCCGCTGAGGGCGTTAGGGAGGGGAGGGGCGTTTTTAATCTTTAACGAGGAGTTCAGCAGCTGGTCACTCATGCATGAGCGACCTCTACCATTGGCCGACGCGCCTGTGACACGCCTGGCAGCGTGGGGCCGGAGTACATGGCGTGCGCCACCGTTAAATTCCTCCCCCCAGGAACAGCCCACCACAGTCAGTTCCACACAGAAGGGTTTCACTGGCGAGAGGCAGCTGCGGCTTGGAGCAGGAATGGGATTCCTTCAGAGTCTTAATTAAAGCTGTGTCATCTCACAGCGCCGTTTGCTTTAGGGGAGGGTTGTGTTTACTCGGCTTCCTCTCGCTCGGGCGGAGGAATTCTGGGATTCCGGAAGGGGGTGGGGAAGTGTCCCCGAGGGTCCAGAATTCCTCAGACGCCCGATGACCCAGTACATGTGAAGCTGATTGACTCACAGCCTGTGACTCAGAGAGCTGATATCAGACGGGCTCAGATCACGATTCAGATGCCTTCTGTTGGCTTGACTACAAGATAATTTTCTAAATTGTTTTTATAGCTTTACTGACATCACTGAATATGTTTTGTTAAAACCGAAAAGGTCGAAAAAGTAGGAAAATGATACGTGAAAGAAAGGTAACTGTACGGCAATAATCATTCGTTATTTAAATGAAAAGATATTACTAAATATGTTATGAATAATAATTCTGATCGATTAGCGTTTTAGCGTTTCATGCTGTTCGGGGCCATATGGTGCCGGGTGAGATCATGTATCTTGTCGATCTTGACTCATGAATGCTGAGTCACTGGCTGTCGACTCTCTGGCCGGGCTCCCACCCGCTCCTGTGAGTGCGCTATCGTCCTCTAGGATACGCGTTCCGCCGCTCGGTGCAGTGCAGTATGAGACATACCGAGCACCAACAGCCCGCCGGTGTGGTGCAGTAGTTAGTGACGCGGGTTAAGGCGATGGGTTCCATTCCCAATACTGACACCGGCGTTGTACCCTTGAGTCTCGAATACAAGCTTCTTCATTTGAAAGAGGACGGGACGTGCGTTGTAATTTTAAGGAAACGGATGATGTCATGACATTGTGAAATCCCTTCATGTTAATTGTGAATTTATTTTTGGTGAGTTTACGCCGTACGAGTGAAAAGTGTTTGGCTCTCTGAAAACGTGGCTCTACAGGAAGTCATTCCGGGGGGTCCCCTGCAGACGGAAATGGAACGCCCCTGTGATGGCCTGCTCCTCCACCCACCTTGACCCCGCCAACCCTCATGGGAGCCGGACAGCCAATCCGAAAGCTAATCGTCCGCGCATGTCCAGATTAGGTTGCGCAACCATCTGAGAAAGAGGGAGAGAGACCACTTACACATTCTTAATTATTTGACCGTCCAATTGTTCTCTTGTACAATGAACTATATCTGCTTAAGCAAGAATAAGTGGGTTAAAGCACGAGAGAGAAAATGGGAGGGTGAAGGAACAGAGTTTGGCCACTAGGTGGTGCCTCTGCGACTGACATGAATGAGAGAGAGCGAGAGAGAGAGAGTGAGTGAGTGAGGAAGAGAAGAGGAGAGAGGGGGGTCGCTCACCAGATGTAGCGGAGTATTGGGAGCAGGCTGGGTAGTGTGCGTTTTGGACAGTGCTTCACACACGCCGGCTCCGTCTCTCTCTCTCTCCGTGTCACTGGGACAGCTCGCTCGCTCGCCCGCCCGTCCTGTCTGTTTTCTCTGTCTGATTCCGCACGCGTGGATTCCCGCTGACTATAACGGGAACGGCCGGAGGAACTGTACGTCTCGGAGCCCGAGGAAGGGGGGAACGTGAAGAGGGAGAGAGAACAGGAAGGGGGTAGACCTCGGCAACCGACCTCCGTCGTTCTGGCAGGGAAGCTCGAGTCTGGTACGGTCGCTCGGATGGCTTTTTTTCCCCCCTCTGTTAAAGCCGGTTTAGAGATTTGTGCTGAAAAAGAGCTTATCGGATCTGTGGGAGTTTCGCTGGAACTTCACTGAACGCGGTCTGAACTCCAGTACTGTGCGTGTGTCATGCCTTATGGTGGGAACCGGGTCTAGTTTCTGACTGACGTGGGTGTCTGCGAATGGTAGGTGTGGTGTGACGTGCGACCGTAACACGTGCGGAGTAGTAAAGGCGTGTTGTTAGCGTTTAAGTGCATCTGTGCATGTGGGCTGTCGGTGTATATTTGTGTGTATTCTGTGCTTGAGCCCACATGTGCATGTTTCAATGTTTACTATCATGTCTGTGCTATTTACACGCACACGTGTTGTGTACCTGTGTTTGGTGTATTGCCAGCCGATAGCAGCTGGACATTTAAGGTGTGTGTGTGTGTGAGACTGTCCTTTATCAGTGTGGATACTGCATTTTTGTATTCCTGAGGATACAAATCCACTAATTTACTGTATGTCACTCTGGATAAGAGTGTCTGTCAAGTGATTATAATGTAATATAAAGTGCTGTAACCAGGCAGCACATCTCTAGCAAAGGAAAGCGTTCCTGTGGCTTTTGGCGGGATATAGGTTCTGCTCCTGAAGCATAAAACGGGGCGGTCCTGGGTGTACTGGGTCATGCGACTCGCAGAATATTTAACTGACTGACAGTGGATGGTTATTCACGTTCGTCAGGCCAGGAAAACAGGTGGGAGGGGCCAGGAGAGAACACAGGGGTCACGCTATAGCTTATTAGCAGCACTGAAGCCACCCTGAGGCTCATTGCACATGTGCAGTATGGCTGGCTGGTAACTGTGACTATTTGTGAGCACTATGTACATTTGGTGTTTATTATATTCTATTTGTAATGGTATTATGAAAGGGCAGTGTGGTATTAATGGGTAGGGATTTGGGCTTGTAACCTTAAGGTTGCTGTTTTGATTCCCAGGCAGGACACTGCAGTTGTACCCTTGAGCAACAAACAACATCCTCATTTGCTTCAGTATAAATAGGTTGGATGTAAGAAATGCAAATAAATTGTGAAAGTCACTCTGGATAGGCGTCTGCTAAATGCCAGTAATGTAATGTCGTGTGGAACATTAGCCAGCATTAATAAACTGCTGGGTGATGCTGTGCTAAACATTCCTTCCACTCACTTAGCTTTGAAAGGGATGAACGGTGTATTTGAGCCTCAAAACATGGAAGATTATTTCCAGTGTGTAAACGCAGATTCGTGGTGGAACCGCTCTTCTGGCCTTTGTTGTAGAAGGTCTTAGATTTGGAGCGCTCAAAGGAGGCTCTGATGTTCCGTGCTTCGTTGTGTTCCCCTGCCAGGGGTCCCACGCCTCCTTTGCAGAGTGCACCTCCACCCCTCCCCCTGTGACCGGGGTACATCCGAGGGTCTCGATGAATGAGCACATTGTGCTGCGCCTCTTCTCCCGCGTGACCCCGGTCCTGTCTGTGGGAGGAATGTGCGTGGTGCTGTGTTTGGGACCCGGGTCAGGGGTCAGAGGTCAGCGGGCTGGAGGTGAGTTTGGCGGTCAGGTCTGTGCCTTGACCGGGACAGAGATTCCCAACCCGCAGGGATTCAAATCAAAATAACCCTCCTTGTGCATAGCAGCGTGCAGGTTAGCTTGGGTTAGAGTGGAGGCTGGCTAAAGGCGGTATGCTAACCCGCACGTGTTTCGAGCGGTATCTGCACCTCTGACAGTCCCAAACACGACCGCTTCTATCTCCCGCTTAAGTTAGCCTGAAACAGTATCACAACTGCCAGACAGTATCACAACTGCCAGACAGTATCACAACTCTATCACAGCGCTCTCCTTTTTAATGATAATGATAAAGGATTTGTAAATATTTTTGTGATTGAAGTTCATACCACAAGCATTTAAGTGGCTAAATCTATTTGTGAATCTTCGGTGGAGTGATTTCAGCTCGAATCACTGAGTCTCACTCTTCGGTGGAGTGATTTCAGCTCGAATCACTGAGTCTCACTCTTCGGTGGAGTGATTTCAGCTCAAATCACTGAGTCTCACTCTTCGGTGGAGTGATTTCAGCTCGAATCACTGAGAATTTAAACGATGAAAGTGACCTCGAAAGACATGGCACAGGCGTAACGGCAGTGAGCTTTTGAACTGCGAGGCGGAGTCCGCTGGAGGATCGCGCCATTTGCCAGTGCAGAGATCAACATGACGTCACTTGCGCTTGCTCTTGATGAAGGATAGAAGGGTGTCGTTTGACGAACGCTGGTGGGATTTGCAATTCAGAAAATGATTAGAGAATGAATGAATGGCCAATCAGAAGGCCACTCTTGTGTCTACAGGCTTCTGTTCCAGCCTCTCAGCCAATCCGCTGTAGCCCTGACTGAAGCCTGCTGTGCCGGATGGCTGGCCTTTTCTCAGGGGTTAAAGGTCACATTGATCTGCAGTATCCACCATGTCTATGTCTGTCCAAACTTAAGCTAACAGACTTCATCATTATATCAACATCATCATAATTGCAACCATTAATGCTACACCACCATTGTAATCATCCTTGTAAATATGTTAATATGTAAACTTACGGTGTATAAGATTCTCTGGATTAGAGTGTCTCTCTGCTAACTGGCTAAAATGTGATATAAATCTTCATCATAACTGCCGTTGTCGCCATCGTAAACACCGTGATGGTGGTGCCTTAGGGGGATGTTGTCTTGTGGTTTGGTAGTGGTGTTTCTGGCAGAGAGATGGTTAACGGGGTCCGTGGTGTCAGAGAGTGTGAGCAGCGCTGAGGCAGACGAGGAGTGTCACAAACCCCAGCGAGGGCACAGCGATGCTATCCGCTATCCGCTATCCGCTATCCTCCCATCCTCCGCCGCCCCCAGCTCCCAAAACACCCACGCTTTCCTGTTTATTTACTGTCCCGGAACTGCGCCCCTCTGCACAGGCGAGGGAGGAGAGAAGAGAGGGGGAAAGGCAGAGAGAAGGCGGGGAGAAGGGTGGAGGAGAGGGAGGGATGTGGAAGAGGGACGTGAGGAGAGGGAGGGGGATGGGGATGGTGGGGTGGGATGGTGTCGGGGGTTGTGACGAGTTGAATGAATTCTCCAGGGAAGCAGTATGTGATGAGGAGTTTTCTCCGCTCCGCACGTTACCCTGCTCTGCGACCACGCTGCCGTTCTTCCTGCAAATCGGCCTTAAGAGGATCAGGCCGCTCCGCCGCTCCGGCTCGCGGGGTCACCCCGGCGTAATCCTGTTACCCCCCCAGCTGTTCCACAGAGCCCAGCAGGTATAGCGCCCATAACGTTGGTTGGTGGTTGTGTATTTCACACGCGCGTGCTAACACACACGGGTGCGCGGGAGTGGGTGCATGTACCCGCTCTTATCTTCAGTGTTTAGTCATTTGGCTTTTATTGGGGTCAGATCGTTTGAGAGATCACTGCAGTTGTCAGGGGTGTCGGGAGAACACCCAGAACCACGGCACCACGACCCCTCCCCCCAGACAAGCACTGCCAATACACCCCTCAGATACGCCACGCGCTCCCCCCCCCCAGAACCGCGTCTCCAGGCCCTACAGAACCGCCCGCTATAGTCTCCATGTCTGTGGTATACTGGAGCCCCCGGCTTTGCCGTTTGCTTTTAGCGCTGCCTTTGAGGAGAGGGAAACAAGGTCTCCACGGCAACGGGCGCCAGCCTCTTGGCGGCTGCGCGTGTGTTTAAATAGCATAAGGGATGTGAAATTCTGAGGTCGTCATTTCTAAGAAAACAAAGGGAACTCCCACTCCCACACCCCGTTTCTTATTGGGGGGGTTGGGGGAGGGGTGTGAATTACAATGTAAATTGCAGAAATTTTTTCCATAATTCAGTCTGGTTTATTGCTTTCCCAGAGTGCCTTTCTCCACCCACAGAAAGCATGTCGGAGAGAGCGCCAGCTTGGGTTTCGTGAGGAGAGAGAGAATCAAGACTTGTACAATGTCTGGAGAGAGATCGGTCTCGGACGCGTGTTGTTAGAGTCCAATCTAGATCACATTGAAGGATCCAGTCTGAGAATCTAGAGTGATAACACAATCCTCACTGGCTCCCGTTGAAAGAGGCCAGACTGAACCAGACTAAATTGAGACAGACCGGACTCTGAAGTGTTTCGCGAGAGGATAAAATCTAAAGCAAGCCGCAAGCAAAAGGCCGTCCGCTGTAAACCACTTGAGTATGGTGCGAAAAAGGGAGACGCTAGACTCATCCACTTCAGTAAAGGGAGGGTCCAGACCAAAGCGTGCCAGGAAAGGGAGGGAATCTATTCTAGAGAGAGTGTCTAGTCTAAAGCGGAAGAGAGAGTACACCAGTGGATTGACTTTGGGACCCACTGGTCTAAACTTTCTTGTGCTTTTATGTCTGCTTGAAAAACCTCTGGTCTAGATTGCAGTGAGAAGGCGGAGATGGGAGAGTCGAGACCAGAGAGGGTTCAGACTGACTGGTTCAGTCGGCTGCCTTTATTGGCTGACAGATGGGTTGTTGTTCCCGCTAAGTGGCTTTTGTCACAGCCGCCACACTTTCCTGTCGCCCCGAATTTACGACCGGCTCGGCCCGATCCCAGCAAATCTGTCACATTGCTCACTACAAGCAATACATGCCCGTTGTGTTGTGCCTCGTCATGTTGCCCTTGGCGTTGTCCTACAGCCAGCTGCGATAAATGACCCGAGATGTTTTTCGGGCCCTGTACATGGGGTCCCGTTTGTTATTCTGACATAAGAGGAATCGAGGGGGGGGTGAGAGGGGTTAGGAGAAGCTTGCAGTGACACACACCAGCTCTAGCCCCACAAACGCTGGTCGTGAGCCGAGGCAGCTTCGCGCCTCTTCGTTTTGTTGTTTAATCGACTGGCGTTTGGTTAAACGGGCCGGCGGAGGACATACACACCGTGGGGCCAGTCTCTGAGGCGCCCCGTGTGGCCCCGTTTATTTTCAGAAGGCTTCAGAGGGGGGCGGAAGCGAGAGGCGACGTCGCGGGGTTTTTTCACCTCTGTTTTCGCCTTCAAAGACGTTGGAAGTTTTCGGGTCTTTCATCTTTGACTTCCACTGAAACAGAGGAGTCGTTCTGTTCAGTTCTGCGAGCCGGGGGCCGTTGGGACGAGATGATTTAATGAGAAAAGGAGGGAGTGATGGAAACTGAGAGATGAGATCTAATGTTTTACGGGAAGGTAATGACACAGAACAAGCATTCCCTCACGCATGAAGAAGCAAGAACACTTCTACAGCCCTGTACCCTGTATGTCATTGAAACCGGTACTGAAACCAACTGTGTTTGAAACGTCTCTCTGCGCGTCTTTTTCTCTGCCTCTCTCTGTTCTTCCCAATTCAATCCTATTCTCTCTCTCTCTCTATCTCTCTCTCTCTCTCTCTCTCTCTCTCTCTATCTCTCTCTCTCTCTCTCTACCCTGGCAAGGTGTCATTTTAACATTAATTCAGGTGTTAATTCATTAATTCATTCAGCCATTCTTATACTCCTTAAATTTTTCTGTATAGTTATTTAAATAAGATGGAGATGAGAGAAAGGGGTATCTGTGCCTTTATTTTGTTCCCTGACCTCCCTCTGACCTCTTTGCTACTCAGATTGGGAGTTATCCCGTACCCTGTGCCCCTGACTCACGCCAGTGTCCTGGGTGCAGCAGAGCTCCAGAATTCATGCTCTAAATCACCTCAATTATTTATGAAGAGAGAGAATTCCTCAGTTTGTCCCAAAGCAAAGAGCACTCTGGACTCCTCCCTCCTCTCCCTGCAGGGTTTCATTGACTCGATTCTCTTCTTCTCAGGTCGTGTGTGAGTTTTCGGGGTGGGCAGTTTTGGTCACTGGAGTCCAGGCCAAGCCTGAGTTTCTGAGGGCTTCATTCACAAAAGCAAAAAGAAATTGGAGGGGGGGGGGGGGGGATAATAAAATAAAAACCTTGCCACAAACCTTCAGCTTTACCATAGTGACGCGAGAATCCGTGTCTTGTGGTGGGACAGGCCCCGTGCTCAGAAAGGGGTTTTTGGGGCTCTGCCGGGAAAGCGTGGTGTGGCTTTAAAAAATCCCTGTTGTTCTCCACGTCGCCATCGCGGGACGGCGGAGCAAGGGTGGATCTCCTGGTGACGCGGGTTTTTCCACACGGCCGCGACCACAGGGCCTGGCCACACACCAGCTGCTGCCTTAACCCCAAATTTCCCAGAATTCCCAGAGCTCTGCAAATAGCCGGCCACGGCTGCTCACCGACGTTCGGCATGGCCGGTGAGGGATAGGTGGCGGTGTCGGAGCGTAAACGCTGTCCCAAAAATTCAGCGGGGCGGACGTGCGGTTTTCGCAGCACGGCCGCCCAAAATGACCTCATTCTGCCTAAAAATAAAAGGGGAAACTGCAGTTCCTGTTTTCTGTGATTTGCATTTTATCTGAAGCGTTTAAGCCTCTTAACCCCCTGCTGCATCTCGCAGCGTTCTGAAAATTGGGGTGCAATTTGTACCCCATATGGCACTGTTATACGAGTAAGTAACACAGCTACTTAGACTGCCATAAGCAGTAGGAGCCCACCCTGATCTGATAAAACTCCTCCTGCTGTTTGTTCCTCGTGAGCTCATGATCAACATAACTGAGTAAATTATTAGTCTAAACGAATATGGCTGAGCCTTTGTGTTCGTGGACGGTGCCTGCCTTTAGCGGATAGTCTCCCGCTGTCTCGTAATGTCATAAATGATCCGGTTACGTTACTGGATGGAACAAAAAACACAGTTGTCATCCTCTTTCCAAGGAAGATGGCTACATTTTCTGGTGCTGTATAGCTTTGAGCACATAATTTAGTTAGCACGTAGTTATTAGCATATTGTCAGTATTTGCTAGGGTACGGTTTTCAGTTCGGACCTTTTCTGAGCTAGCGGCCAGCTAATTACGTCGCAGCTGTGTGAAATGAAGTGGGGTCTTTCTGCTGTACGCTGTTGAAAGCGTGTGACAAGTAGTCACATTATTCATCAAATTGGCAATTCTGCCCGGCCAACCAGCCGTCAGCTAGATTCTGTGTCTTGTTTGTATCTTGTAGTGTTTTGCTTTTTGTGTTGTTGTCTGGTTTGAGGGCTACCATTATGTTTTGGTGCTTACCCAAGCAGGCCCAGGTGTGTGTGGTGTGTCAGCTCAGAATTGCGTGAGCGGGCAAGATCACAGCCCAGGAGGTCCATCGTACCTCCACCCCATCCCACCCACACCATCTCCAGGTCTTGACCTTTGAACGGCTAGCTGCCAACCGTGACACCGTGAATGGCTGGGAAGGACTGGCGGTCGGGGGGGCGACCGGGTCACCTCGTAGATGGGAGGAATGTGAGAAAGGCCGCATGCTCTGGATGCCGTCGCCCCCAACGACGGGACAAACGAGCCTCGTTCCGAAATCCTCTTCCTAGACTGGGCTAAGTAGCCTGTTTAAGGTGCCCGCCCTGAGAAGAGACATTATTAGACATTGTTGGAGTGCTTGGCTATTCACACATTATTCATGGTCCTGAATGGACACTCATCCAAGGTAGAGGCATTTGCACCATGTATCTGAACATGTGGGCCATGTATCTGAGCGTTTGGGCCCTATAACCGAGCATGTATCTGAAGACCTAGATCCTGTGTCCTTGATGCTGTGAACTGAAAGTTGTCTAATAAAAGGAGGGATTTATGTTGGGGAGGGGACGAGGGAATAGATTAGTTTGGTTCCCTGTGGGGCAGGAGCTGCGATGGTTCTTTTATAGTGGATATGACAGATGCCGTGAGTGTTTGTAAACAGAGGCATGGCTGGCCGTCTGCCCTGGAGTTCTGGTAAATATCTAAGTGCTCTCCTCCTGCTACCAATCAGGCCCTCACAGACAAGCCCCTCTGTTCCACAGGCTGTGTGTATTTGTGTGCGCGCGCATGTGTGTGTGTGTGCGCGCGTATCTGTGTGCGTGCATGCATGAGTGTGTGTATCTGTGTACGTGCGTGCGTGCATGAGTGTGTGTGTGTATCTGTGTGCGTGCATGCATGAGTGTGTGTGTGTGGGTGCATGTGTGTGTGTGCGTGCATGCATGCATGCATACATGCATGAGTGTGTGTGCGTATCTGTGCGTGCGTGCGTATCTGTGCGTGTGCGTGCGTGCGTGTGTGTGTGTGTGTGTGTGCGTGCATGAGAGTGTGTGTGTGTGTGTGTGCGTGCGTGTGAGGTGTTCATGGTTAGGTTACTGCGGTTACTGGGTGGGTCAGAGGATACCAGGGTGGATCATGTATTGACCCTGACTGCACTCTGATCTCGCCCTGCTCTTATGGGAAACCGGGAAGGTCAGAAATGTTTTCTTACTCGACGCGCACGAAATGCAACGTGTACATTTTCCGTGCGTGTTATTTGTGGTCCAGAGTTCAGAGTTGAAAGTTCAAACTGGGGCATTTGTGGTGTAATGATAGGTGTGCTAGGCGTGCAAGTGAATGTGTGTGTGTAAAACATACTGAGCGCCGGTCCTGTCTTTTTCTCTCCGCAGTGCCCAACGATCTCACTCCAGAAGAGCAGCAGGAGCTTGAGAACATTCGCCGTCGCAAACTGGAGCTACTGGAGGACATTCAGGTACTGACCTCTCACCTCTGACCTGCCTCTACCTGTCTGTGCCTCTGCTGGTCTCTCGTAGTCCACGTGTGTAATTCTCCTGACAGCACTCAGGTATGGGATTGGAGATGTCTCTCTATTTGGAGGTACATATGGATATGAGCTCAGACCTGATTTAGTTTTTTCTGCTATGATTTATCTATGGCTACAGGATATGACTTGGTGCATATGTATGTAGTGTTACAGTGCATTGCAGGGCTCTGCTGCGATAGTGTTGTGCTGTGACCTACAGTGATATACAGCGTTCTGCAGTGTTGTGCTGTGACATACAGTGATATACAGCGTTCTGCAGTGATCAACTGTGATATACAGCATCCTGCAGTGTTGTGCTGTGACCTACAGTGATATACAGTGTTCTGCTGTGACCTACAGTGATATACAGTGTTGTGCTGTGACCTACAGTGATATACAGTGTTGTGCTGTGACCTACAGTGATATACAGTGTTGTGCTGTGACCTACAGTGATATACAGCATCCTGCAGTGTTGTGCTGTGACCTACAGTGATATACAGCGTTCTGCAGTGATCAACTGTGATATACAGCATCCTGCAGTGATCTACAGTGATCTGCAGTGATCTACAGTGGTGTGCAGTGATCTACAGTGGTGTGTAGTGATCTACAGTGATCTACAGTGGTGTGCAGTGATCTACAGTGGTGTGCAGTGATCTACAGTGATCTGCAGTGATCTACAGTGATCTACAGTGATATACAGTGATCTACAGTGATCTGCAGTGATATAGTGTCCTGCAGTGATATACAGTGATATACAATGATCTGCAGTGATATACAGTGATCTGCAGTGATATACAGTGATCTGCAGTGATCTACAGTGATATACAATGATCTACAGTGATATGCAGTGATCTACAGTGATCTGCAGTGATCTACAGTGATCTACAGTGATCTACACTACAGCCAGCCGTTCGGTTCATCTCAAGATGCTCTGCCTGCATATCTGCTGCTTTTTCATTAAATATTTACTCCCTCCGCCCACTTGTGTCTCCTCAGACCAGCCAAACGCAAAAACACAAATTCCACAAAACCCCCCAGCACTTCAGCCCAGGGAAAGTGTGTTCTGGGTGGGTCTTTTCCCAGCAGGCTTTGCGGTTATTCCCAGGGGGTTATCCCCAGGCGGTGAACAGCAGGGTGCGGGTTCTCTGCACTAAAAGGAAATCTCAGAGTGCAGGACAATGCGAAAGGTTTGAAAATAAATATTTTGGTTTCCGGAATGTAACGGCAGGTTTGTTTGGGAGGCTGTAAGAGCCCACAGAGAGGCGGTGTTATAATACTGTTACTGAGGAAGCACCACGTGTAAAAGCAAGGCTCATCACAGGTCACGTTTAAAAAAAATCTTCTGGCAGCATAAGGCCGGTGTGCCAGTACTCTCATCCTCTCAAAGCAGTGCAGAGCCCAGATACGAACTGCCCCTGGTGAGTGAGAGAAGCCTCCGAGTAGCGCAGAGCTCAGATACTAACTGCCCTTGGTGAGTGAGAGAAGCCTCAGAGCAGTGCAGAGCCCAGATACTAACTGCCCCTGGTGAGTGAGAGAAGCCTCAGAGCAGCGCAGAGCTCAGATACTAACTGCCCCTGGTGAGTGAGAGAAGCCTCAGAGCAGTGCAGAGGCCAGATACTAACTGCCCCTGGTGAGTGAGACAAGCCTCCGAGCAGTGCAGAGCACAGATACTAACTGCCCCTGGTGAGTGTGAGAAGCCTCAGAGCAGTGCAGAGGCCAGATACTAACTGCCCCTGGTGAGTGAGACAAGCCTCAGAGCAGTGCAGAGCACAGATACTAACTGCCCCTGGTGAGTGAGAGAAGCCTCAGAGCAGTGCAGATCCCAGATACTAACTGCCCCTGGTGAGTGAGAGAAGCCTCAGAGCAGCGCAGAGCCCAGATACTAACTGCCCCTGGTGAGTGAGACAATCCTCCGAGGTACCATGTCACCAACTGACTCACTGAATCTCACTGACTCACCAACCAATCACAGTTTGTGAAGTCAGTGATTGAAAGCACTCAATGGCTTCACCCACAGTGGGGTTCATAAAACCAGACTGTGTCATTCAGGGCTGGTCCCGGTTTGTTGGTGACATTGTTTTTGTTTTTTTACTCTTTAAGAAAGGAATAGATTACCGAGTTGAAATTGATTATTGTCTCTCAAGCTGAAAATGGGCCAAACATTAGCAATTTTTTTTCAATGTTTTCATCCAGGTCTATGTGCCGTAAAGTTTTCATACCTCAAGGACCAATAAAGTTGGTTAAAAACCTAATGTGACTAAGCCATAATGTTGGGTTGGTAACAGAACAGTTTGTTCTTGAGATTCAATGTTATGCTAACTGATTGCCTGAAACTCATGGATGTTGGTTAGTCGGATGTAGCTGTGTAGAGTAGTGGGTCGTTTAGAGGCGACGCAGGGGGCGTGGAGATGGTGCACAGAGGGTAAGGGACATCTTTTCAGGCCCTGCTCCTCCGATGGTTACTGGCACGGCTCGCATAATCGAATTGGCGCTACGGCAATGTCAATTACCCTGATTCTATTATGTCATCAGACAGCTGCAGACTGGGCACCATATCGGTGACTTTTCAAGTGAACTCAGACCGAATTCCTCCTGCATTCCTGGAGATTTAGGGTTTGTTCCCGAGTCTGTTCCTGCTTCACAGAACCCCTCCCCTCCTCGTTCCCCTCGACTGTATGCTAGCCTTTAAACCAACAGAGTCATCTCTCTCCACAAAATGTCTGTCTGCTGGTTCTGATTGGATTGGTGAGGGGTTGCTTGGAGGGGATGGAGGGGGGCGGTTGTTAAAAGGGCCACAGTCGTGGCCCGGCCTTGGCCGGTTTGGGAATAAACCCAAGCGCAGCAGGTGTGACTTGACCCACTTCCCTGCCTTGCCCTCGCATTCCCAAATCCATTCTTCTGACCCGCCCCGAGCTCGCCCTCCCACCCCCCCACCCCCCCAGCGTGTCACAGCCTCTCCTCCCCACTGCTGGAGAAAGCTGATATCTGAGGAATGTGTTGTGAAAAGGTACTGGTGTCCCTGATTTAAAGAGAAACAGGAGGATGGGTGGAACATGAAAGCAGAGAGGACTCATGTGTGCAGATGGAGAGAAGGGCTTTAACCTTGAGTCTAGCTGTGCGCTCAAACCCTGGGAGACAGACCCATATTCTCAGCTGGTGAACTCTGGCGGTGTAGCCCCTGAAGGAAGGCAGTGACCTCTGACCTGAAAGGAATTGGCCCAGTGGGGAGCAGGGGCTTGACTGTCTTGAATCCTCTCTCCCTGCAGAATTTTTGTGTGTGAGATGGAACACTTACGTGGGTCTGCACGTTTGGGCATTGTTGGATACTTTGTACTTTTATGTGTGTGTCTCTTCACGATTGTCTGAATGTGTGACGTGTGTGATAAACACACATTATGCATGTGGCTGTCTGTGCATGTCTATGTGTGTGTGTGTGTGTGTGTGTGTGTGTGTGCGCGCGCGCGCGTATATGTCTGCGTGTATGTCTGTGAGCGTGCGTGTCTGTGCGCATGCGTGCATGTATGTGTGTGTCTGCGTGCATTTGTGTGTGCGTGTCTGTATGCGCATGCGTGCATGTGTGTGCGTGTCTCTGTGCGCATGCGTGCATGTATGTGTGTGCGAGCGTGTGCATGTGCGTGCGTGTCTGTGTGCGCATGCGTGCATGTATGTATGTGTGTGCGAGCGCGTGCGTGTCTGTGTGCGCATGCGTGCATGTATGTGTGTGCGTGCGTGTGCATGTCTGCTCTGTAGATGAGCCAGGTCCTCTCACTGCCTCTGGCTCTGCTGTACTGCAGCCGAATGCGCCGCTCCGCCAGCCCGGCCAGGCGGGGGTTAAGCCCTTTATTCAGAGTAATGATCTTTACCACGGTGCTACTTGGAGATAATCACGGCGGATCAATGCAGCACGCGCACCGCTCTCCGTTTGCTTCGCAGCCAGCGTCTAATCGCCCCGTAGAGCCGTGATATAGCATAGCGGAGTTTACCGTCAGTAATCAAACAGCGCTCATTTACCTCTCAACTGCCATCCATGCCCATAACAAACTCACTCAATTCAATATTAGCCTTGGTTTGCTTTATTGGAAGGACTGAGGACCTTGTGTGGCCAGAGTTGCAATGTCCCATGCACTGGCAGAGCAGTATCGCAGGAATATAGTTACACAACGACATAACACATGCACTGGCAGAGCAGTATCGCAGGAATATAGTTACACAACGACATAACACATGCACTGGCAGAGCAGTATCGCAGGAATATAGTTACACACGACACATAACAATGCACTGGCAGGGCAGTATCGCAGGAATATAGTTACACAACGACATAACACATGCACTGGCAGAGCAGTATCGCAGGAATATAGTTACACAACGACATAACACATGCACTGGCAGGGCAGTATCGCAGGAATATAGTTACACAACGACATAACACATGCACTGGCAGAGCAGTATCGCAGGAATATAGTTACACAACGACATAACACATGCACTGGCAGGGCAGTATCGCAGGAATATAGTTACACAACGACATAACACAACTACGACGACGGTAATGAACAATGATGAGGAAAGTTGGGTAGTGTTAATGAAAGCTCAACTTTATATTGGATCACGGACAGTTGTGTCGGTTGTGTGAGATTTTGCTCTCCATCTGTCGTGTTAAAATAGTCTCTCTCTCCCTCTCCCTCAGACTGCAGACTTATCTCATATTCTGCCTGCAGTTATATTCTGTCTTATTCTGTCTTCCCACACCCCCTTCCCCCTAGCGTATGGTTGAATATGTATTGCGTTATCATGGCTATTGAAGTCCCTATCTCTTTTCAGATGTGTATGGTATGTAGTCCAGGCCATCCTTGTCTCGGTGCATCGTGGGACATGTAGTCCAGACCATAAAACCCCTGGTATTATATATCTGGTCTGTCTGTAGAAATCTATAGGACAGAGAGATCCTCAAGGGCTCATCTAGGCCCTGTGGATGCTGAGTACGTGTTTCACTTTAAACACAATACCCTTCAGCTTAAAGCAGCCAAGGACACGCTTTTGTAGTTCTCAGATTCTAATGGAGTGCACTGCACTTATATTGAATTTGGGTCTGAGGGAGAATAAATAAAATTTTGTATGGCCAAGGCCTTACTTGACAGGTTTTGCTGCGTGGGAAATCGCTTGATGAACGTGCGTCCCCGCTGCCAGCTGTAGGCCTGGTGCCAAACGTTCTGCCCCCACCGCACGCTCGCCCTCTCCGGTCCGTCCGTCTGTCCTTCCTCCTGTCCGCTTCCTTCAGAGATCGGTGGCTGGTGTTCTTCCCCAAATCCGATTTGGACAGAAAATGGAGAGTGGCAGAGGACGGCTGCTCGCCCCACACTTCCTGCCTTATTAGATCTGGCTCCTTATTGTCAGTCCTGCTTAGGGCCGCTGCCCTCTGATTGGACGGAGGAGGCTCCAGTGTAGGCCGCAAACATTGCCCTTCTCTGCCATGAGGGCGAGCTCTGGCTGCCCGCCTGTCTGCCTCATGTTTGCTTGCTTTGATGTCAGTCTATGTCTGTCTGTCTCTTCTTTTGTTTTGCCTGCCTTCCTTTCTGTGTACCAGTCTGTACATCTGTCTGTTAGTATGTCCGTCTGCCTGAATACCTGCCTATCTGTATTTACCTGTCAGTTTAACTCTCCGTTCATCTGTACATCTTTGTCTGTTTTTCTGTTTGCCTGCCCTCCTGCTTGTCTAGGAGTCAGTCCCTTTGTCCGTCCGTCTTTATGTCTCTTTGCCCGTTTGTGTCTGGCTGCAGGTCAGTGTGATGAGGTTGTGTTTGACTAGGAGTGCTTACCACATGAACAGAGGGAGTCACTGCAGGCTCTCTGGAGCACACTGATGCCCTGGATATGGGCCATGCCCGCAGCTCATGTCTTTATCTGTTGGTATGTGGGGACACACATGTCTGTGTCTGTTGGTATGTGAGGACACACATGTCTGTATCTGTAGGTATGTGTGGACACACATGTCTGTATCTGTAGGTATGTGGGGACACACATGTCTGTATCTGTTGGTATGTGGGGACACACATGTCTGTATCTGTAGGTATGTGGGGACACGCATGTCTGTATCTGTAGGTATGTGGGGACACGCATGTCTGTATCTGTAGGTATGTGGGGACACACATGTCTGTATCTGTAGGTATGTGGGGACACACGTCTGTATCTGTAGGTATGTGGGGACACGCATGTCTATATCTGTTGGTATGTGGGGACACGCATGTCTGTATCTGTAGGTATGTGGGGACACACATGTCTGTATCTGTAGGTATGTGGGGACACGCATGTCTGTATCTGTTGGTATGTGGGGACACACGTCTGTATCTGTTGGTATGTGGGGACACGCATGTCTGTATCTGTTGGTATGTGGGGACACGCATGTCTGTATCTGTAGGTATGTGGGGACCATAGGACACACATGCTGGGGCTGGGGTCAGGACCATTAGTCTGACCAGCACCAGCACCAGCACAGGGGGAGGAGAGATGATGAGCTTAATGATGTCACTGAGATGTGCTAATAAATGTCCTCTCCTCTCCCCACAGCGCCTGAAGGATGAGATAGCAGAGGTGACCAATGAAATTGAAAACCTGGGCTCCACAGAGGAGAGGTCAGTGTATGTGCGTGCGTGCGTGCGTGCATGTGTGTGTGAGAGAGAGAGAGCGTGTGTGTGAGCGAGAGAGAGAGAGCGCGTGTGTGTGTGTGTGTGTGAGCGAGAGAGATCGTGTGTGAGCGAGAGAGCACGTGTGTGAGCGAGAGAGAGAGAGCGCGTGTGTGTGTGCGTGTGTGTGTGTGTGTGTGAGCGAGAGAGATCGTGTGTGAGCGAGAGAGATCGTGTGTGAGCGAGAGAGAGAGAGCGTGTGTGTGTGTGTGAGCGAGAGAGAGAGAGCGTGTGTGTGAGCGAGAGAGAGCGTGTGTGTGAGCGAGAGAGAGCGTGTGTGTGTGTGTGTGTGTGTGTGAGCGAGAGAGAGAGAGAGCGCGTGTGTGAGCGAGAGAGATCGTGTGTGAGCGAGAGAGCACGTGTGTGAGCGAGAGAGAGAGAGCGTGTGTGTGTGTGTGAGCGAGAGAGAGAGAGCGTGTGTGTGAGCGAGCGAGAGAGAGAGAGAGATGGACTCTGCTGGGGAGAATGAGCTGTGTGGTGAAAGAGGCTTTCACTTAAAATGAGATGGAAACTTACTGAGTAACCCCATTAGACAAGAGATATTTAACATCCTGCCATCATCAAAAACGCCTTTTTAAATGTTTCAACAGCCTGACCCACATAGATGGGGGAGGGAGGGGGGCGTTCTGAATAATTCAGGGGTGTCTTGGTGGAGCAGACAACCCGCGTGTCCCATGGGGAAGGGGATGGAGGTCGAGCAGGCCAGGAGTCACTTACTTCTTATGGGAGGGGGCAATTCTGTTCTATTTTTCCAATAACCGACAGTACTTGCCTTTAAAATCTAATGAGATAAGTGTATTTGCATCATTGTTACTATTACCATTATTCTGTTCAATTTCTAAAGACATTTTTCTATTCTGGGTGCGTGTGCGTGTGCGTGTGCGTGTGCGTGTGCGTGTGTGTGCGTATGTGTATCAGCTCAGATATAAAGATAAAATCTCCCCCTAGTTTGAGGGTGGTGATGTCACCATGGTGATGCCTGTGAGCTCACAATGCCCCCCCCCCCCTCCCCCTCCCACACTCAATTGTGCTGTCAGCCAATAAATAAGTGGACCACACCCAGTGAGTCCACTTATGCAATGGAATTGGGTTATATTATATCTGGAGACAATGCGTATTGTCTGAGCGCACAGATTGCACTAAATATGAATCATTGGAATGGATGGGCAACACAAATGGATTAGCGTGCACTAGATGGTTATATTGCTGGTATTATTATCATTATAAAAGGCTCTTTATGCACTTATATCTTGTTCATCCATTCCAGCCAGAGATTTACTGAAGCAGGCATCGGGTTCAAAGGGTCTTTCGCTCCACCGCACCTGCCGGGACTTAAACTATTTACAATAGGTCCCACGCCTCTTCAATATCATTTTAAATCCTGAAATAAAATCAAAAGACAATCTGAAGAAATTCAAGAGTACAGCGTCGTAAAGGTTGTATCATAAAGGCGAGGTTCTAGCGCTAGACAAATACCAGGGGTGCTGGAACGATCGGATCTCCTTGGGAAAGGTTTGCACACTTGGTCGAATGATTTCGATCATAGCAGTGTATGTAATTGATAAGGCAGAAATGCCCCCTTGCTGATTTTTCATCAGATGGTACAGCAGTTATTTTTTTAATGTATGTTGTGCATATTTTTAAAACTATTTAAACGCCTTTATTTTGTAGGAAAAGCATGCAGAGGAATAAACAGGTGGCCATGGGCCGCAAAAAATTCAACATGGACCCCAAAAAGGTACGTTTGAGTGGCGAGAGTCAGAGATTGGCTGTTGAAGGTAATGTTGTGTTGGAAAATGTTGATTGGTTACTGAGTGTAGGACTAATAGCTCCGTGTGCTAATTGATTACTAACGGCAACTCTGTATGCTGATTCTGTAGGCTAATTGGTTACAGAGTGCAGGAGAAATGGTTACCTATTGTTATTGGGGCTGGCCTGGTTCTGTGGGCTGATTGGCTACTGCAGATGATTCTGTGTGCCGATTGGTTACTTGAATGTGATTCTGTGTCGCTGGCCTCAGGGGATCCTGTTCCTGATTGAGAACGACCTGCTGAAGAAAACCTGTGAGGACATCGCCCAGTTTATCTACAAGGGGGAGGGGCTTAACAAGACTGCCATCGGAGACTACCTGGGGGAGAGGTAATGCAGCGGGGGAAGAGACGAGCCCCTGTGTGTGTGTGTGTGTGTGTGTGTGTGCACAGCTGGGGAAGAGACGAGCCCCTGCACGCGTGTTTGTGTTTGTGTGTGTGTGTGTGTGTGTGTGTGTGCACAGCTGGGGAAGAGACGAGCCCCTGCGTGTGTGTGTGTGTGTGTGTGTGCGCACAGCTGGGGAAGAGACGAGCCCCTGCGTGTGTGTGTGTGTGTGTGTGTGTGCGCACAGCTGGGGAAGAGACGAGCCCCTGCGCGCGTGTGTGTGTGTGTGTGTGTGTGTGTGTGCACAGCTGGGGAAGAGACGAGCCCCTGCGCGCGTGTGTTTGTGTGTGTGTGTGTGTGTGTGTGTGTGTGTGTGTGTGAGAGACAGCTTCTGTGTTTCTGAGCTGTACTGCACTCAAACAGTTTCTAAATGGGCCCTGAAAGGTTGGGTCCCGTCCATGGTTTTCATGCTGGTCAGTGGAGTCCCTGTAGGAACGGTGTATTTATGAAAGTAGGACAGTCCCAGCCCTCTTTCTACGGGTCACGCTGTTAGGGGCCCCGCCCGACGGGACGCTGCGTGCACCGTCGCCTGTTCCCCCCTATCCTCGGTCTGCGGTCCACCCGTCCCGCTGGTCTACGTGTTTTGTTCCCGTAACCTTGGAGACCACGTAGGAGCGGGAAGCGGGCCCCGATTATGATCTAATCTGCGGTCGGCACGCGCGGCTGACGCCCACGCTCTCTGCTGCCAGAGTCGGCCCGGAGAACGTTATAACGGGTCGACATCGGAGCGGGGGTCGGAGGCAAGGCGGGGCCAGCGGGGGGCAGGGCGGGGCAAGCGGGGGGCAGGGCGGGGCCGTGGAGGAAGGCACGGCGAAGATGAGCGCTGGGAGACGGGACCTTTGTTTTGCTTGTCCTGGCGCAGCGGGCAGAAATGATGTCATAGGCTGAGAGCTGGAGTCCACAGAATCACTAATCAGCTTTTATCAGAGCGATCCTGACAGAGAGAGCCAAACAGCAGGAGCTGCTTGTCCCATTTCAATAGCGATACGTACAATCCAGATTCACATGTTAAATCATAATAGCTGTGCCTATTAATGCACTTGAGCATCCCTTATGTCTGTGAGAGTTTTTTATGAAGCTGGGTCAATTGCAGATGAACTGTGTTCAAGCTCTGTTAGATGGCTAATAACCCGCTTTCCACTGATCTTCATCCTGAGCCCCATCGGGGGTATCCCACAATCCCACAGGGGTTATCTCTGACTCAGAGGTCGTGGAGCCCGGGAGTGATGTAATGCTTTGGCAGAAGCTGGATTATTAAAGAGCGTCTTTCTGTTAGCGCCTGTGTCGTGTGAGTAGATGAAGGGCTTTTATCTGTAATGTCACTGCCGTGTCACTGTAATGACTCGCTTTCCTGTTTGTGTTACAGAGACGATTTTAACATCCAGGTCCTGCACTCCTTTGTGGAGCTGCATGAGTTTACGGACCTGAATCTGGTGCAGGCCCTCAGGTAAGCCGTCACCATAGCGACCCTGAGCCCGGGCTCTTTGTATTCTCACAGGGTGCTTTTGAAGTGCGTTTTGGGGCATTGTGCCATTGTTTTCCCGACCGGGCCTTCTGCAGCTAATTGGCTGGTTTTCTGTCCCCGCCCACACACAGGCAGTTCCTGTGGAGCTTCCGTTTGCCAGGGGAAGCGCAGAAGATTGACCGCATGATGGAGGCCTTCGCCCAACGCTACTGCCAGTGTAACTCTGGAGTCTTTCAGTCTACAGGTGTGTGGGGGTGTGTGTGTGTCTGTCTGTCTGTCTGTGCATGTCTGTGTGTGTGTGTGTGTGTGTGCGCGTGCGCGCGCGAGCGTATGTATGTATGCAGATGTGTGTGTGTGTCCATGGTCTTTCTCCCTGTCTGAGTGCAGTAAAAGCTTATTACGGCTCTAATGGTGGTAACAGTGCTGTTGTAGGGGCCCTGGAATGGCTGAATTATTGATGAGGTTTCTGCTCGTGTTGGACGTGTCAGCTACTCTCACACAGTCATCAATCACTCACTCTGCTCTGGAGTGTGCTCCCATTGGTCCCTGCGGGCGGTCATGTGACTGAGTGACCTCTCTCTTCCTGCAGACACCTGCTACATCCTGTCGTTTGCCATCATCATGCTCAACACCAGCCTGCACAACCCCAACGTCAAGGAAAAGCCGACGGTGGAGCGCTTCATATCCATGAACCGTGGCATCAACGACGGGGGAGACCTGCCAGAGGACCTACTGAGGGTCTGTATGACACCGCCACTCTGCTGTTCTCTTCTCTGCTGTTCACCTCTGCTGTTCACCTCTCTGCTGCTCACCCTTCTGCTGTTCACCTCTCTGCTTTTTTTTACCCCTGTGCTGATCTCTGTGTGTTTTACCCCTGTGCTGATCTCTGTGTGTTTTACCCCGCTGCTGATCTCTGTGTGTTTTACCCCGCTGCTGATCTCTGTGTTTTACCCCTCTGCTGATCTCTGTGCGTTTTACCCCTGTGCTGATCTCTGTGCGTTTTACCCCTGTGCTGATCTCTGTGCGTTTTACCCCTGTGCTGATCTCTGTGCGTTTTACCCCTGTGCTGATCTGTGTGTTTTACCCCTCTGCTGATCTCTGTGTGTTTTACCCCTCTGCTGATCTCTGTGCGTTTTACCCCTGTGCTGATCTCTGTGCGTTTTACCCCTGTGCTGATCTCTGTGTGTTTTAACCCTGTGCTGATCTCTGTGTGTTTTACCCCTTGCTGATCTCTGTGTGTTTTACCCCTCTGCTGATCTGTGTGTTTTACCCCTGTGCTGATCTCTGTGTGTTTTACCCCTGTGCTGATCTCTGTGTGTTTCACCCCTGTGTTTACTGGTCTCTCTGGTTTCTTCCTGCAGAACCTCTATGACAGCATCAAGAATGAGCCATTCAAGATCCCAGAGGATGATGGCAACGACCTCACGCACACGTTCTTCAACCCAGACCGCGAGGGCTGGCTGCTCAAACTGGGTGAGTGGACGTTTGACCAGGGCCTCATGGACCGCATGAACCATCAGAGAATAGATACCCCCAAATATTTAAATATTATCACCATTCACATTGATACTACTACTGCTGCAAGTGAGAATACAAACCCCTTACACTAGAGTCTGTGTGCGTGTGTGTGTCCGCGTGTGTGTGTGTGCGTGTGAGCGTGCGTGTGAGCGTGCGTGTGAGCATATGTGTGTTCAGGTATTTGGAGAACGCACCACTTAACCAATACATTATTTATGTTGCCTTGAGATCAAATGTGTACGTTAATATTTTAAAGCAGGCATATCCACAGACACACAAGTGCCCGCACCAGGACCCTCACTGCCCTTTGAAAGGAGATGTAGAGTGAATGGCTCCTGTTTTCTTATCTCCTGTGCCTACCGTCCTTATGCATTTCAACACAATCAAAACTGGTTCCAATTTACCCCAATTTGATTGACAGCTTCATAATCTTATAAAAGCAATGATGTTGCAGGGTTCCGTCCCAAGGTTCCATATAAAGATTCCACACCAGAATTCTGCACCAGAGTTCTGTACAAAGGTTTTGCTTCAGTGTTCTGTTCCAGGGTTCTGTGCTAAGAGTTTTCTGTTAGAGTTCTCTGCCAGTGTTCCATACTGGGGTTCCCTGGGTTCTGCAGGACAGATGACAGCATGTTGAGCTCCAGAGCCGACACCCTGGTCCTACACTACTCCAGCTCTGTATCCCAGCATGGTCTCTGATCTCTGTCCCCCCCGGTGTGGAATCAAAGGATTAACAATGCTTTCTCCTGTAACAAATTGAGGAGGGTGATTTAACATGAGATGAAGGTCATAATCACAGGTTGAGCTGGTGATGAGGGGGAATCCTCCGGTCTCTCTGAGTGGAAGTGTGTGGACATTCTCCAGTGGTGCTGTGATACACGTCTCTCATATATACGCACACACACCTACACAAACACACCCACGCACACATATGCACGCACACATACACTACACACACATGCACACAGTCATACTCACACACACACACACACACACACACACACACACACTACACACACACAGTCATACTCTCTCTCACACGTCGTACTCTCACACACAGACACACACATACTCAGTGTCCCAGGGGAAGACACTGCTCCACTGGAGAATGGGCCCCTCAGTGTGGCCCCAGGGCCTCCTCAGTCCGGGTCCTGAAGGTGTGCTGTGTGCAGTGCAGTTTCCTGCTCTCAGTCAGTGCATTAGCTGCCTGGGCTCAGTGGAAACCTCCTGTACAGCTCTCCTTGGGACGTGGACTGACCTATCCCATGGTCCAGAGCAAGTGTGGTGCAATAATCCCTATCCCTTCATAATCTGTCAAAAAATGGTTCAATCATCACTGAAACTTGGTCAAATTTCCAGACTACGCGTGACTAAAACGCTGCCCAGTTTTTTTGGTTAATGTCGCCCCCTTGTGGCCAGCTCAAGCGCATACCACAGGTTTTATTTTGTATCCCCACAAAAACGAGAGCCATGGTCCTCCAACATTTGAACGTTTAAATTGGTTATAATTTAAAGATGGTGTTTCATTTTGTCACAGTGTTCTCAACCTACTGTGACAGAAATGAGTGACACCCGAAAAGTGTTGCACCAAGCTTGTCCTTTGTTCCAGTAAACAGTACGGTGTAATTTACTTATCATTTTAATTTAATTTTTGTTTCCTTTTCTTCCTCGTTTGTTTGTCTGTTTGTTTGTTTTCCATGATTTTGGCTGTTGTCTTTCCTCAGGAGGTATGTACAACTGTTCTCGTCGCCATGCCGACGTCCTGCCCGCGGGTGCTTTTGGTGGTCCGCCATGCTTTGGTTCTTGTTTTGTTTTTTTGTTTTGTTTTTTTTCCGTTTCAGTTGCCAACTTAACGGTTTCCTTTCTTCAGTTTGGTTTTTTGGTTTGTGCCTCAGTTGATTAATCTAGTTTTCTGTTTGTTTGTTTGTTCGTTTGTTTGTTTGTTGGGTTTTTTTCTTGAAGCTGGTGGGTTGTCCATGTGCTGCTTCCTGTCTGTGGGCGCCGGGTGCTTGCGGTGGTGGTCCACAGCCAGACGGACTGTGGGCCACCGGGTGACGCTTTGTGACCACCGTAGTGGAGAGTTAGCCCTCTCTCTCATTTGCTGTGGTGCTCAATCTCTTGGGCCTCTGTTTTGGAAGCTGCAGTCATTCCCTTTCTGATCCCCAAACTCCACTGACTTACAGCAGGGAGGCTCAATTAACAGCTCCACAATTAATCTTGAACGTCTTGAAATATCTTGAATTTTCAGTGACAAACACACACACACAACAACACACACAGTCAACCATTCGAAATAGAAACCATATTCAAAATTCTAAGAACAAAACATTACACTGACATTATG
Organism: Ilyophis sp. 1 JC-2022; assembly: GCA_022702515.1. Classification (NCBI taxonomy): domain Eukaryota; kingdom Metazoa; phylum Chordata; class Actinopteri; order Anguilliformes; family Synaphobranchidae; genus Ilyophis; species Ilyophis sp. 1 JC-2022. The sequence goes on from CM040394.1 coordinate 98,728,944, forward strand.
CATCTGTACGGATGTGATTTCCTGTTTTAATTATAAATAAGATCACTGTTTGACACAGAGTAATTGACAGGAGCTCTCGCTTCACAAAACTTGCCCTGATTGGATGACGGGAGTGCTCTTCTTTGGAGTCCTCTTCTCTGATTGGCTGGCAAACCCTCTCCCTTAAAGAACCCTTCACTGATTGGCTGGCAGCAGGCCTGGCCTCTTGATTTAACTCTCTGATTGGCTGGCTGGAGGCCTTTCCTCATGGGCTCTTTGTGATTGGATGAAAAGGGAATACTGCACCTGTGCCAAAGCAGCACAAGCTCTGTGCCTCGCTGTGCTGTAAATGACACTGGAGATTGACAGCGTGCCTGGGGGGTGGGGGGGGCTGAATTTCGGTGGAGTGGGTGTGGGGCTGGTGTGGGAGTTTATTCTTATAAGACACCTCTTAAGGTCTTTGGGCAGTGAGACCCTGTAACAGCCCCCTCCAGTCCAGCACCCACATCTCCACTACAAAAATGCCCTGTGGGACTGTGTGCAAATCCTAAACCCCCCCCCAATCCAGAAAACCAACCGGCTCCCCCTGCAGGACATTTTTGTAAGCGCTGCCTGACTGACCGAGTACAACTAGGTGATCATTAACCACAGTCTCCCAACCCAATCGACCAATCGGCTCTCACGTTGCTGCCCCACGCGTATTGCTGCCTGTCTGTCTTGTCCGCTGTTTGGTTTCTTGGCTCCCACGATGCCGCTGCTGAGGACGGTGGCGTTAACTTCCCAGAATCCCCCAGGGTATTAGCCTTTATGACGTTGAGGGAGAGAGGGAGGGATTCCAGGAACCAATCGCAGCCAGTGTGTGAAGGGATCACACGACCCAGTTGTGACCAGGGAGCACAGGAGACATCTCCAGTGGCATTGCTGGCCTCCTCCTGCAGGGGGAGCTAGTGTATGTTCACAGTCGGTGTCCCGTACTAACGGTGATGGGTGATGTACTAACCGCGCAGTGACTTGCCACGCTTGATGTGAACTAGTGCCAACCCAGCATGGCATCAGTCGTTTTTCCAGACCGTGCCGTTTCTTCATAGCTGTTGGTGGTGGTGATGGAACATGCAGCGATTTGTGTGTGCGTGTGATGCTGTTGTTGTTTGTGTTCTGGTGTAATTCCCATCACATAGACCCATTGTCTTCAAGAAGGTCTTTGGTCATAGTTGCTCCTCCCCCCCCCCCTCACTGATATTTATTACCCCCCCAACTATAGCAGCTGTGATCATATTTATCCTCAGAGAAACAGGGAGTGAGGAGGGTCAGGGGTCAGAGGTCGAGTCTGTGCTAAGTGAGGGAGAAGGGTGCTAGAAGTCAGCTGGTTGCTGAGTCAGCTATGTTGCCCTGATATCAGGATACACACCTCTGCCCTCCTTTTACCATGGGGTGACCCACCCGGTCCGGGGGTCCCGGCTAAAATCCCTCGTTAGTCAGTCGTGAGGGAGCAGGTGCGTTTTGGGGTCAACCCTTTCGTGGGCCAGAATGTATGGGCCAGGCATAACAGCTGCCAGTCGCAGATCACCAGCAGTCGGCAGGCTTCAGAGGCGATGCAGGAGAAGCAGATGGCATGGGGGAAATTCTTTGGACATGGGACGAAGGATATGAATTAGAAATAAGTGTGCGCTTATTAAGGACTGGGGCTTGTTGTGTCATTTTACTTTTTGTCACATTCTCCCAGTGAGTCCTCTTAGTCCAGATTTGACCTCCTGTTAGAGCTCTGCCCCCATAACTTGATTGGCTACAGATTACCCACAGGGGGCAACTGCTCCGCCCACTCGTCCATCCAACTTGTCAGGGCCCGGCTGACTCAGCAGAGCTTGATTGTTGTCCAGAGGGAGTGCAGCTTTGAGAGTCTCCTCACTTTTTCTTCCATGGCACTTTACTGTCTGTTTCCGGGCCCTGGCGTTTGCTTTAGACTAAAGTCAGGTTTTACTTTAGATTGTCGGACTCAGCATCCTGATTTTCTGTCCACCTGGGGAATTATAAGCTTCTTTGCATCTCATCTGCAAAGAACACCAACTCTAGCACCCCCTCCCTCCCCCACACAGTGTTGGAGGATAAGTGGTTGCAATTGTTTGAAGGACTGTGTGATTTAAATACGCTCTTGTTTTTGGTTTTTGGTTTTTGGTTTTTGGTTTTGGTTATAGGTCACAGTGTATAAGTGTGTCTTGGAATGCTGAGGAGGACAGTGCAGTGATGTGAGCGGGGCTGTGGGCTCTTTTGGTGGAAATAATTTGGGGGGGATCCTTGTCTCGTTCCAGCAGCAAGCCTGAACAGCGGCCTTCATTCGTCCGTCCGTCCATCTGTCCGTCTGCCTCTCTTCGTCCTCCGCTGCTCTGTGCTCAACTATTTGTCCACTGTCCATCCCTGACCTCTGAACCTTTTGCTGACCTCCATGTTTCTGCTCCCTCAGGCGGAAGGGTAAAAACCTGGAAGAGAAGATGGTTCATCCTCACAGACAACTGCCTGTACTACTTTGAGTACACCACTGTGAGTACTGGTGAAAGAACTACAAATCCCAGAATTGTTGCTCCGCTCACGAGTAGAAAGGCTCCACTGCTCAATATGTTTTAACTGGGAGCAAGAACTGTCAGTGAGATTATGGTAGAGAGAATTTCTTCTCTTTACCATAACAATGAATGCGGGCAATCGCCATGTAAAATAGCTTTATCTTCTTGTTTGAATCTTTTTTTTTGTTTATTTGACAATACAAGTAAGGCAATCACAAGATTACATCTTAGCTTGAATGTCAAGGGTTAGCACAATAGAGCCACCAAATTATTTTCATTTTTGGCAGTAAAAATAGCGTAAATCCATATGTCTAGGCAGCATCCAACAATGATAAAAAAGCTAATTCAGTCCCAATGTTTAAGCTGCCTTGAGTCTTGAGTAGACATGGCTGTGGTCTATGTATTATTTAGACAGGTGGCGGTGGGGCCTATTTTATCATGCTCAAGTATGTCACGGAATATCTCTCTCTCTCTCTGTAGGATAAGGAACCCAGAGGGATCATTCCCCTGGAGAACCTGAGTATCCGTGAGGTTGAGGACAAAAAGCCAGTAAGAAACCTACGGCTCTTTTCTCCCCTGCATACTGGACACACCTCTTCCCATCTCACTGCATTAAGACCCCTTCCACTGGACACACCTCCTCTTCCCATCCCACTGCATTCAGACCCCTTCCACTGAACACACCTCCTCTTCCCATCTCACTGCATTAAGACCCCTTCCACTGAACACACCTCCTCTTCCCATCCCACTGCATTCAGACCCCTTCCACTGAACACACCTCCTCTTCCCATCTCACTGCATTAAGACCCCCTTCCACTGGACACACCTCCTCTTCCCATCCCACTGCATTCAGACCCCTTCCACTGGACACACCTCCTCTTCCCATCTCACTGCATTAAGACCCCTTCCACTGAACACACCTCCTCTTCCCATCCCACTGCATTCAGACCCCTTCCACTGGACACACCTCCTCTTCCCATCCCACTGCATTCAGACCCCTTCCACTGAACACACCTCCTCTTCCCATCTCACTGCATTAAGACCCCTTCCACTGAACACACCTCCTCTTCCCATCCCACTGCATTCAGACCCCTTCCACTGAACACACCTCCTCTTCCCATCTCACTGCATTAAGACCCCTTCCACTGGACACACCTCCTCTTCCCATCCCACTGCATTCAGACCCCTTCCACTGGACACACCTCCTCTTCCCATCCCACTGCATTAAGACCCCCTTCCACTGGACACACCTCCTCTTCCCATCCCACTGCATTCAGACCCCTTCCACTGAACACACCTTCTCTTCCCATCCCACTGCATTCAGACCCCTTCCACTGAACACACCTCCTCTTCCCATCCCACTGCATTCAGACCCCTTCCACTGAACACACCTCCTCTTCCCATCTCACTGCATTAAGACCCCTTCCACTGGACACACCTCCTCTTCCCATCCCACTGCATTCAGACCCCTTCCACTGAACACACCTCCTCTTCCCATCCCACTGCATTCAGACCCCTTCCACTGAACACACCTCCTCTTCCCATCTCACTGCATTAAGACCCCTTCCACTGGACACACCTTCTCTTCCCATCCCACTGCATTCAGACCCCTTCCACTGAACACACCTCCTCTTCCCATCCCACTGCATTCAGACCCCTTCCACTGAACACACCTCCTCTTCCCATCCCTCTGCGTTAAGACCCCTTCCACTGGACACACCTCCTCTTCCCATCCCACTGCATTAAGACCCCTTCCACTGGACACACCTCCTCTTCCCATCCCACTGCATTAAGACCCCCTTCCACTGGACACACCTCCTCTTCCCATCCCACTGCATTAAGACCCCCTTCCACTGGACACACCTCCTCTTCCCATCCCACTGCATTCAGATCCCTTCCACTGGACACACCTCCTCTTCCCATCCCACTGCATTAAGACCCCCTTCCACTGGACACACCTTCTCTTCCCATCCCACTGCATTCAGACCCCTTCCACTGAACACACCTCCTCTTCCCATCCCACTGCATTCAGACCCCTTCCACTGAACACACCTCCTCTTCCCATCCCTCTGCGTTAAGACCCCTTCCACTGGACACACCTCCTCTTCCCATCCCACTGCATTCAAACCCCTTATCCTCTCAAAAGTGCATCAAAATGTTCCACCATGATCAGAAAATATGAGATCTTCTTTCTTTAAGGGGGATTTTCAGAGGGTTGCCACATAATTTGTGCTTTTAGTTATTGATCTGGTAAAATAAATCAGTTTCCAAAGAGTGCCCCAGGATGGAGAGCAGAGCTAGTGTGTGAGGTTAGCTCTCTGTCTTCCCCTGCTGGTGCAGCACACGTCTTACGTCTCCCCTGTTCCCTCCACAGAACTGCTTTGAGCTCTTCATCCCTGACAACAAAGACCAGGTGATCAAGGCCTGCAAGACAGAGGCGGACGGCCGGGTGGTGGAGGGGAACCACACCTTCTACCGCATCTCCGCCCCCACCACCGAGGAAAAGGATGAGTGGATGAACAGCATCAAGTGAGTCCCGTCTCTCATTGGTCACTCGCGGTCACTCCCATCTCTCATTGGTCACTCACGGTCACTGCCCATCTCTCATTGGTCACTGCCCATCTCTCATTGGTCTCTCCTCTCTCACTGCTCTCTCATTAGTAACTCATACCCCTTTCATACACAAAACGTGGGAATGACACGGGATATTGAACACAAGTTCGACCTGCGTTTGACCCATGCACACGACACTATGGTAACGGATAAATCCCAGGTCGTCGCCGTTAACGCCGTTTACTTCTGTAAATGTTCAGTTTTTTTCTGCTAATACAGCTAGCTTGGTAGCCAGCTGTCTAGCGGATACAATGTAGTTTGCCATACGCTGGCTTAACCGTTAACTCCTGAATCGATAGCCCAGTGGTGTGCTCCAAATCTCGCAAATGCCTTTATGTGAAAACTATCACAAAATGTTTCACGTAATGTATTATTTGTTATTAATAGGCTATTCACCGTTACGTTATGTACCCGTGACAACCGAGCAATCATCTTGCGTGAAGCTGTGAATATAGCGAGTGAAAATTAATATAATTGTTATAATATATACATTCACACAAATAGCGGACGGTTTCCATCATTTATATAAAAGTGTCAGAACATAGTTTCTGCAGTTAAAGACATGACAAGATCAGTCAACAAGGTCAGTCAGATAACCGTGCTGTGTAGAGTAACCCGTGTCGCCCCTTTCACACCAAAGCCGAGCCGTGTCCGACCCGCGTAAATCCCGGGTCGTGAGCAGGGTCGCGGATCCGGGTTGGATGGCGCGTGTTGGATGACGCGGGTTGACTCTTTCACACCAAAGGCAAACACGGGTTTTACCCGGGGTCATTGCTTCGGTGTGAAAGGGGTATCCGTCTCTCCTCCTGCCTGCATTTTAGCACTTGCAAAACCACTTTGTTTAATGTGCATGGGTAGGCGTGTATGTGCTGTATATGCATGCAGGTAGAATACCTGTGTGAGCCCCATGCTCAATGTTAATTGGGGACCCTGTCATTTTGTTGGAAGCTGAGAAGTTCCTGAAATGGCACAGATGAAAGAAAAGAGTCATAACAACCCTTTGCAATACTGATAGATATATGTGAATGATCTGAATGATGATAAATATAAGATATAGATTTATATATTTTTTTTTCTTAAAAACAACACGTGACCCTAACCCCGAACTTTGACCCCTGCAGGTCGGCCATCAGCAGAGACCCCTTCTACGAGATGCTGGCGGCCAGGAAGAAGAAGGTGTCCTCCATGAAGAGGCATTAGGCTTTCTCAGGACCCCCTCCACTGGACCGTGTGAACCTGCTCGCTTTTGGGGCAGAGGAACTGGCGTTCTCCAGCGGGACAGGGGGGGACGAAGGAAGGGGGGGCACTCTGGGTTTCAGCAGGGTTTCTTTCACTGGGACGCCAGGAGATATGGGGTTCGGGTTCGGGTTCAGAAATGGGGACGAGGGAGCAGAGAGCATGCTGGAAGCTGGCATGGAGTGGTGGGGGGCATGTCAGTTGTGCTCCCTTCTACTCAAGCCTTGTTCTGTCTGGATGCTGGACCCTCACCCCCCTCCCCACCATCTTTTTTTGCTCCCCCAAAATGTCTCACTGTGCCCCTTTGACCCTCTCGAGAGCCCCTGTCTCTGAACACTCCAAATGTGCACACACACACACACACACACACACACCTCTTTCTCTAAACTCAGCAGGTCTGACTGAATGTGGTAAAGCAACCAAAATTTTCTAACTTGGTTACAAAGAAGAAATTTCTCTGATGTTTTTTTCCTGTGGGCTTTAATCTACTGGCTGTGCTTACACAGGTCAGAGTACAGCCTCTATTGTGCGTTGGCTTTCTGAGGGCTGTAGTCTACATTTGTGCGCGTGCGTCTTTGTTTGACTCTTTGATTTTGGAAGAAGTTCAGACGAGCTGTTATCAAAAGGAAACCCCTCTTCAGGTGTGGTCTGCGCTTTTTTATTTATTTTTAAAATTTTTTGATATTGTTTTGAGATGTTGAAACTGCCTCACTGGAGTTCATGGGGCAGTTCTGATGCGTAAAGACGGGTTTCTCAGCGGAGCAGTGCGTGGTCGTGACGACAGGAGAAGACGGCCACCGCCTTCCAAAACTCTGCTCTGTCATTGGTCACTTGGCGGTTCACGGTAACACAGACCAGTTGGCCTTCTCAGCTGGTGACGTGCGGAAGGAATGAGGCTCACTGGGGCCCCCTTCAGGGCAGGAATGAAATGGGATGCCCAGAAGACGGGGGATCACGGGGAGCCCCTCTGTGCCGGGCCAGAGCCCGTTTATCGCTCTAGGTTGCCAGGAGTTTGGCTCTCCTCCAGGTTGCGTTGGTGTCCCAGAATGCATCGCTGCATTATCAGAGCGCTGCACGACCTCCTCCCCCGCTGCGACTGGAGCAGCCGTGAAGTCGCTTAGCTCGCCTACAGATTCCTACCGAAGATGAAAGGGAGCTGAGGGACACCGAACTCTGTTTGGTCTCCATGGTTACACATCACGCTGCTGTCACAATGTGACTGCAGTCCCATTCAAGCGCTCTCCTCCCCCCTCAAATCTACCCAGTAACATGTACACAATTGCCTTCTGAATATTCAAACAAGAAAATGCCAGGCCCATCAGGTTTAACCTAGCCTCACTAGGACAGTTTAAATGTTACATTAGATTGGTTTTTAAATAATTATTTTGAATATTTTTTTCCAGGTTACAGAGTTGAAAAAACGTAGAAGTCGCTAAAATTAAAACTCCCGCCGGGACTTTTTGGTTGAATACTTTCAGAGGAAGTGCAGCTACCGTAACGTTACGATTTGAATCAACTGCCACTTTAAACAGAGGCGTCAGGAGTAAAAATTAACTGGTGGACTGGTCAGGGAAAAACCGTTAGTCATACCAGTATACACATCAAACTATTCAGCAGGGATGTTTGTTTAAGGTGAGAGTGAATCTATGGCGTATATTTTATCATTTATAATATAGCATCGGCAGTGGCCCTCCCCCTACAGCATCAACCAATGGAATTGCACTTCTTCACCGTATCCACCAATATAACGCACCGTTTCTGTACTAAAGGTGGAAACAGGAGCATCCAGAGTTTGTAATCTTACTGATTTAGGATTGTTGGTAAAAATGTAATTTAAGTGTATAAAAACAGACCCTAAGTCCTCCCTAAGTCGATCAGTGCTTGCTTTTAGTTTTGAACCCCAACTGCTTTTTTCTCTTTAATTTTTTCTTATGGTTCTGTTCATCTCCAGTTTCATACATTTCAATGCACTGATGGTAGCGGGAAAACGCAGATGAAACAATCTCAAAGACTAATCAGTATTTGTCTTATTTATCATGGTTGTATATACTTAAATGTGTAGGTATCCGTCTTTGATATTATCAAAAAATGAATACTTTGTGTAGAAATATATCATAAAGATGAGTGGCAGTAGTTTTCCCCTACGTTTTGTTTTGTTTCATATTTCTACTTTTGCCATGTAATCAAGAGCCGATTAAAAAAAATAAAGTTAATGAATCCCAAGTATGTCTACTCTTTCTCCTTAATACTTAAGATTTCATATCTCAATCTAAATTGAATATTCAAGGGCATTTCAAAAGGAACAATGGTGCCCGAGCTCTAGAGCTTTACTGTGTTATCAGTGTGGTGATTGGCCATGCTCTAGAGCTTTACTGTGTTATCAGTGTGATGATTGGCCACGCTCTAGAGCTTTACTGTGTTATCAGTGTGGTGATTGGCCACGCTCTAGAGCTTTACTGTGTTATCAGTGTGGTGATTGGCCGCGCTCTAGAGCTTTACTGTGTTATCAGTGTGGTGATTGGCCGCGCTCTAGAGCTTTACTGTGTTATCAGTGTGGTGGAATAGTGCATGAGATCTGTCATTCCCATTAGTCCCTTTATCTGGTGCAACTGTCTACATCCCTGTTATTCAAATCAGGATCCTCCACCCTCCCTTCACCTAGAAGTCAGGTGTAAAGACAGTCTGACTAATCAGTAGCTCAAATTGTTGAGTTAATTACCCGGTAGGAAGAAAAACCAGGGCCGGATTTAGATTTGAGGTCCAGGTTTCAATATCCATGGTCTACAGTCATGGGTAGGCGACTGTGGTCTGGGAGTGCCAGAGATGTTTCCTGGTTTTTGATCCAACCAAACCTATAACTGCATACTTGGATTAACTGTTAGCTTTTATGAACGTGGGAGACCATGTGTTGGAATGTTTCAGTGTTTCACCATTCCGGCTCAGAAGCGTAATCCAGACTCTTGTGATCCAGCTCAGATGGAATCATAGGGAAGAGTAGTTATCTCAGATCCCTCCCACTTTAAATTTAGTGATTGCTTGGGCAGCACCATTTTTCACAGAAGTAGGCTGTGTCCGAATCAGCACCCGTCCATACTATTAGGTAGGCTTGTCCAGTAGACAGGATGAAAAAGTTAAGTAGGCAAAAAAAAATTCTAAATTTAGTATACTTTAAACTCCAGTATGATATACTTCGCTGAGTATATTCGGGAGCAAACTTTTCAAGAAGTACACAAACATTTTGGTCACATAAATATGACGTGAAGCTTCATTTGACGTTTTCCTTCAAATTCAACAAAAACAACATGTGACATGGCCACGCAAGGGTGGGACGTGTTACGACACTTCCACAGTAAGGTTGGACAATAGTATTCAGCCTATATTTTTTCGCGTACTGCACATCACATGCTAAACAGTGCACATTAAAATGCTCACTTCTGCCAGTGCACTGCACGCAGGAGACAGGGCGCAGTAGATAGGGCTCTGATTTGGACACAGCCGTAGTAAACTTTTCTTCTTTGAGGTGGCAGAGTATTACCAATCCAACATAATTGATCTATCGCCATCTGCAGTGCAAAATTGTCAATGCAGGTGTTTCTGGAAGTGAGACATAAATGCACCACCGTTCACTTGTTTAAACTTCTGAGATGATAATACTTCTTTAAAAACCTTCTTATGTTGTGTTTCTTGCATTTTTGCAGTTGATTTGCATCGATGGCTCAGTGGGGGTGCGTCTCAATACTCAAAAAATGCACCCTCCCTTCCTCCACTACCTCCTCTACTCCATGCCCCGGAAACGGATATTTGTGTTTTAATCGAATTACGTATGAATGGTTACACATTAATTAACTTCTTGACGCAAACCGCAATGTCAGGTACATTGTATACTGTACATGCAAATACTCAAAACGTTCAGGCAGTTTTGCATACTTGCGGGTAGGAGACGAGTGGAGGAAGGGAGGTGGGGAGTGAAGAATATTGGGACACAGCCCGGGTAAAGGATGTGGAGTTGAGCCATGGTTCTTCCACCTGCATTAATGTTCTCTCCCTTTTGCACTGGGTGGCAGTATTCAAAACAATAGAAAGCAGGTCACAAACCCAGAAGGCCATTCTCAGAACATCCAGGTCAGAGGTCATTCTCTGATGATTGGTTGACAGATTGGAAGACACACCCAATTGACTACATCTCAAAGCTGCAGTTATCACAGCATGCCGTCTCGGTAGCACCCTCTAGGGAACTCTTTGGATGGAATCTACCATGGAAAGCGGCAAAAGAAGTCAGGGAATTAAGTTGATCCCGACTATGCCCAGCAGATGGCGCCTAAAGACCTTATTCTACATACAAGGTACAGTTTATATCCAATGTTCTAAGTGGTTATTGATTGCATATCCTTGCCAGATCTTTCTTAGATAGACTGAATCGCAGCCTTACGGCTGAGCTGCTCCAGTAATTATTCGATCGCATGAATGGGTTTCGACATGTGCGAGGTATAAGATAAGCGTTGAGTTAATTCCCAGGTTCCTGTCCAACACATGCAAGTGGTGCGCGCAACGTCCTCAGCGTCGGCTAACCTGCAGATGAACTAGCCTTTACCGGACTCCCATTACAGCCAAACCCGCCGATTCCCAGAAACTTCCAGGCCACACCCCACCCGTTTTTTGCTGCTAAATCGGAAAGAAGAGTCCACATTTTCCTGGGATTTATGCAAGATATTATTGCGGACGCTCAGTCATTGTGGTGTTTATTTTCTTCTTTTTTTTGTAGTCAAAAGGATTATCATCATCCGTTAATGCGTTTATTCTGTTGAAGACCTTTATCCAGAATGACTTGGGTAAATTAACAAGATGGGCTACATTGCATCAAAATACAATGTATGATGATGATGATATAAATAAATAACAGAAATAATGGTAGTCCTACTTATTTATGTATTATTATTATTAATAATAATAAATTATTATTATTAATAAGCATTAGCGTCATCGTGAAATCTCCGCCCCACTACCGTTTTGCAAGGTAGCCTACTACAGCGATCCGCAAGCGGACAGTCCAGGCGAGGGTGTCGAGATGAGGATCACCTGGGGGGTATACTATGAAGCAGGATTACTGAGTTAGCTGGATAACTGCACTGAGTAAACCCGGAACAGATCTTTTTACTTGAGTCCATGTTCCTCAGTGTAGTTATCTGGCTACCTCCGTAGCTAATCCTGCTTTGTGATACAGCCCTCTGAATGCCGATTTGCGGAAAGCTGTTGCGTGTTTTGCCTTACACATTTACACTACCATGATGGTGCTGAATAGATGATTGATTTATTCGTTCGTGTATGCCTGACTGGATTAAGGCTGCCTGACTGGATTAAGCAGGTCTTCTCAAGTCCTGTGCAATTAATGCACGTCATAGGCTGTGCATCCACTGGCAAAATATTCCAACTGCTCAGAATCGGCCATTGTTAAGATTACCGTTATTCCCCCTTGAACTCGATTGCCCAGACTTTAATTAATAATCGTAACTGAACAGTGCAACTCGAAACGAGCTGCCAATGATGCCAGTCAGCAGCGTAGGCCTATCTTTCCGTATCTTTTTATCTCCGTAGTGGAGAGCAGTGTGTTGTGCCTGCATTCATCCCAGCCACATTAAGAGATGTAATTAAATTCACAAAGACAGACTGCGGCTGAGGAAAGGGCCATTTCTCTTTCATGGCAGCGAACGTCAGCTAATGGATTTTATTCAGTGCGCTGATGGTTCACTCGGGCTGACCTACCTACTTAATTGACCGAGGCGAATCAAACCCTCCGAGTTGATTTCCGCAATCAATTACGCGGAAAAATAAATTGCGCTCTGAATATACAGTCAAGGAGCTGCGATTCGGCGGGGCTAATGAAAACAATAGATGAGAAACCAGTTCAGTACTGAACAATCAATAAACCAATCAGCCTGTGGTGTGTAGAGGGGAGAACCCTGGAGCAGAAGGACAACGGTCTGAACCCAGGGTTTCCCTCTGGTATTACTGTGCATGTGTGTGTGTTTGCACATGCGTAAATGTGCTTGTGGGCACTGACATGGAGTAGTTAGGGCCAAGACATTCCTGATATGTAACAAATTGAGATCCTTCGCTGTATGTTTGCCTCTGGTCTCAAATAGAGTTAAAATGTGGTTATATACACTCAAACACTTGTGGGTTACACTATAGGCTAGGCCATGGATATTCAAATCTGGACCTCAAATCCAAATCTGGCCCTGGTTTTCTTTCTCCCAGATAATTAACTGAACGATTCGTGCTTGTGATTGGCCAGACTGTCTTCACACCTGACTCCCAGGTAAAGGGAGGGTGGAAAACCAGCAGTTCTCAGACCTCGATTTCAAAACCAGGGGGCTAGGCGATATAATACAATTAATAGTCTAATTACAACAGTTAGCCTTTAAAAATAGTAGCCTGCTAACTTGCCATGCAAATGAGCAGTCGGAATAATAACACATCCCTGTCGTTGCAACTTGAACTGTACACATCTACCCTATTTGATAGGCTGAACCAGAAAGAAAAATAAACCGCATTCGCATTCTGCCTGGCTGTGATCTCCTTCCTAGCGCTATTAAATGATTCCTCTTCCTCCTGTGTCCCGAAACGACACCGGAACAAACCTGAGCGGTTTGCCAAGCTTGTCTGCTCTGTCTGCATATTGACTAATATGGCCGAGAACAAAGACATATTACAGGAATAATCTTGCAGATTTCCTCAGTCTACTAAAAACAAAGAACAGCAGCCAGGCCAGTCTTGCCAGATCTCACAACAGCTGAACGCCGAGACGGTTTTTATGCGGTAATGCAATCAAATGATAAAGAAGACCTTGAAAGGAATCGACGGTGTCACTTTAAAATGCTCCTATTCCACCTGGGATCTTTATCAATAAATAAATAAAAATGCTGCATCGAGCATATGAGACATTTAAGACCAACTGACAAAGCAACAAATTGTGAAAATCAGCAGTAGCAAGTGAAAATTCCTCAATACTTCGCAACGTCGAATGGATTAAGGCAGTAAGACTCGGTCTATCGGCACATTTACATTGGTAAAAGAAAAAAGTTACTCTCCAGACCTGTTTCAATGCTGAACAACGCCATATTGTGCGTCTTTATGTGGGGAAAGTGATGTGCAACCTTCTCACGTCCAGCAAATTAATTTTGTCACAACCTTTTTTGCGTTTTGCGGACATTTTGGCAGGGGGAGCCTCTACCGACAGGCGCCTAATGTTTTGCATTGCGTTGATAGAGAGCCACAGATCCTCTTACGTCAGATTTGATTTCACATAATACAGACTTCCGCAGCATTCCTTTCTAGAGTTACTCAATTTTGGGAAATATGTTCGGTGCTTGTTTGTCCTGCTTTTAATAATCGTAATGGAATGAATATCCTCCAGAATAATCTTGCTGTCTAAACATCCACCATGTGGGTTATTGTAAATAAAGCGCGGTTCCCCTTTTGTGCTCACGGTCACTTCCCTGCACGGGGCAATGCGAAACAATTTCCGTGCTGTTTTATGCCGTTACACAATCACTTTCTGGAACTGTATTGCATGTGGAAATAGTTATTTATTTGCCAGGCAAATAACTTTAACAACTGCGCCTTATAGGGGCTACCACTTTATTATCTTTGTAAACATTGCCCGTATTTCCTTAAAGGAAACCTCACCACATTTCCCAGTTATTGTGTTTCAATACAGTATTAGTCATGAACCTTGTGAAGCAGCAGTAAATGGCTGACATTTAGAAATGGGAGGCATTTCGAATCAAGTTCTCCTATACTGATAAAGAAGGGCGCATGCAATAAACAATACAGGTAACAAGCTATATTGTGTGCTTAATAAAACTGGAAATTAATATTTTTCATACACAAATGCTGAGAGAAAAAGATTATAAGAAGTTAGATATTTTTTCTCAAATGCCAATTATTTAAGCTTGTGTTTTCAGTAGGCCTGTGTTTTCAGTAGGCCTAGGCTACTAGGGTTCTAGTCTGGAGACTAGAATGGCCATTGCAAAAGAGTAATTTTATGGTTTATTAACCATTCCGTGGTTGATTTTGAGGTATGCTTGGATTTTTACCTAGCTGAACAGTTTTTTTCAGCCAAGTTTGAGCTTCCTGGTGGTGGGATACCAGGCTTTTGGCCAAAATGTCTTGGAACTTGCTGGAGTTCATGACCCCCATTGACCCTAAACAAGAGCCTAACAACTAGGAGATACAAAAAATAAAATAAACCCCATAAATCAAGAGGGCACAACTCCGGTTCTGGAGGGAGGTCTGCATGCTGGTTTTTGCTCCAACCAATTACCTAAGTTTTAGTTTTCCGACACCTCATCCACATCTTTAGGATGTATGTGCGGTCTGCGACTGTAGCTGGTGCGTATACAAAGGTCAGATCAAGATATGATTGAGCTAATTCAATAATTCAGAGCAGAAGTTGGCACAAAATCCTGAAACGGATCGGCCGCCGTTGTCCACCCCTGCTAAGACATAAAAATTCCACCACCATATATAACTGTTGGTATGACATCCTTTTCTACGTAAGCATCCTTCTTCCAGTGCCAAACTAACTGCTGCTGTCTCATCTGACTATAACGCCCAGTTTCAATCAAACTTCTAATGCTAAGAGTTCAATTTGTGAAAACTGTGCTATGACTAAAAACGATGGCAGGTCAAAAATAAGGACACTGGTCTGCTCCAATGCCCTTATCTGAATGCTAATTCTCCAGTGCAGGTGCTCTCAGCCTCCAGATACGAGTTTCCTGTACTGCTGCTGCAGTATTATGGCCTTTCCTTATCACCGTCCACAAAAGCCTGCTCAGATAAACACTACCGCAGGTCGAGCCAGTAGCTGGAACCTGTCCAGAAACCCAAGGGAGAACTGAGATGACCCTCTCGTCTACTGACTGGAACAGATGGTTGCACTACGGAGTGAAAGAGACAGAGAGACAGAGAGGGAGTTGGAGAGAGAGAGAGAGACAGAGAGGGAGTAAGTGACAGTGAGAGAGAGAGGAGAGAGATGTATTGAGAGAGACAGAGAAATGGAGTAAGCGAGAGAGAGAGATGGAGTGAGAGACAGAGGGATAGGGTGTGTGAGAGAGGGAACGATACAGAGGGAGATATGGGGGTGAGCGAGAGAGAGAGAGAGAGAGATGGAGTGAGAGACAGAGCGATAGGGTGTGTGAGAGAGGGAACGATACAGAGGGAGATATGGGGGTTAGAGAGAGAGAGAGAGAGATGGAGTGAGAGACAGAGGGATAGGGTGTGTGAGAGAGGGAACGATACAGAGGGAGATACTGTATAAGGGTGAGAGAGGGAGAGGGAGATGTAGGGAACAGCATTCATGCCAGAAAGAAAATTCTAATATAAAGAACGTATAATTACTGCTTTTAGTATAATACATTTTTTTTCCAGGAGTGACAGAGACTGCAGGATAGAGAGAAAGAGAGGATCTGGACCTGTCTTCTTCTGTACTTCTATGTTATGTTCTTTATTATGTCACATTTCCCACACGAGAGGTCAGTGAGAAAGGTGGGGAAATGAGGGGGATGGGTAGGGGGCTTTATTCTGCAAAAGAAAACATTTCCGAAGACTGTTCTTGTGTTCTTACATAAAACATTTTTCTGCAATCTAGTCTGAGTGAACCAGTGTTGTTGCATACAGTAAATTAGCTCATTTAGCCGGGGTAACTGGAAACTGGTGGAAACATAAACCTGCATACACACTGGCCCTCCAGAACCAGAATTTTCCACCCCTGTCCGAAACTGAGCTCCTGGCAAAAATTGAAATCCCAGAGTGTGCACACCTTATCAGCAGAATTTGTCCAAAAGTAATTGGACTGAGATTTATCAGTTATTTTTTTGAAGCTTAGTTTCCACAGTATATTAATCACTGACAGAAATGGTAACTTTCAAACTCAAGATTCAATTCACAAAAGCCTGAAAATGATGTCACACAAATCTCAGGAAGAAACTTGGACGTGAAGCTCTTTCTTGTTGGTTGTTGGAACAAGAGGATTGAGACGCCATAGAATAAACATAACTGACCACAACTGACCTAGATAGTGCGGTGGTTTCACGTAATACCTTAATTAAACAGAGATATGCACACACCCATATAACCATATTCATAAGCCTATATGTACAATATATATATATATATACATACACATGTATCTATTGTATATATACACACACACAGGCGGGGAACAAATGAAAGGAAAAGCCAACATAAAGTGTCTTAGTAAAGTGTTGGGCCACCACGAGCCGCCAAAACATCTTTACATCAAACCGTTCAGTGACCCCTCGTGCCCTGTGGATGGGGGCATTTTCATCCTGGAAGAGATCACTCATCAGGATAGAAATGTTTCATCATAGGATAAAGTCGCTCACTCACCTTTTTTCCTCCACTCTCCCACTACCACTCCTCTCCTACATGAAAGTATGCAGAACTGCCTGAACGAATTTGAGTACAAGTATTTGCGTGTACAGTATACAATGTACCTGACATTGCGGGTTGCGACGAGACGTTAATTAATATGTAACCATTAGTATGTAATTAAGATGTAATCAGCATCATTAGATTAAAACACAAAGATTTGTTTCCGGGGCACGGAAGAGAGGAGGTGGTAGTGAAGGAAAGAAGGGTGCATTTTTCGAGTATTGGGACGCACCCCATGTGACCCTTCCCTCTAAGAGGACAAGTGAACCCAAACCAAAATGCCCCCACATCTGCATTTTTTATGTTACTCCACTCATTAATTCAGGGTTTTACTTTAATTTGTCACCTGTCTGTATATATATATATATATATATATATATACAGTACTGTGCAAAAGTCTTAGGTACATGTAAAAAAATTATGTAAAAAGTGACATTTTCTAAATATCAAACATTTGACTATAAAGAGCAGTTTACAGTAAAAAAACTAAATCAAATCAATATTTGGTGTGAACACCCTTTGCCTTTAAAACTGCATCAATTCTCTTAGGTTCCCTGTTATGCAGTTTTATAAGAAAATCAGCTGGTAGGTTGTTCCAAGCGTCTTGGAGAACTTGCCACAGTTCTTCTGCAGATTTTGCCTGTGTCGCTTGCTTCTGTCTGTCAGCCTGGATGATGTCTGTCTGTCAGCAGTCACAGACAGCCTGGATTATGCTGAGATCAGGGCTTTGTGGAGGCCATACCATCTGTTGCAGAACTCATTCTTTTCGCTGGTGATAGTTCAATTAATATCTTAGAATATTAATGTTTGAAAATCTAAAATGTGATTTTTTCTTCTGACACACTAATTGCAGAAGACAAAAAAAGAATAAACATCTAAGAAAAAAAATCTAGGGTGCCTGAGACTCATTCTGTAGTTTCAACTGTATATCAAAATAAAGCGCACTTGTGCACATCCAGACAGGCTCACTCAAATACACATATACATGCTAATGACCAATTTTACAAGTGTTGTAGACTGGATTGGTCTCTCTCTCTCTCTCTCTCTCTCTCACACACACACACACACACACACACACACACACACAAAAACTACAAAAACAATGGGAGAGAAAGAAAATAAATTATTTCAGAAAAGGTTTTTTTTTAAAAAAAACAAAGACACATGGAGAGAAACGGAGACAGAAAAAAAGAGTGTGAGAGAGAGGGGAGAGAAGAAGCCAAGAAAGCGGGAGAGCGAGAAAGAGAGAGCGAGCGATAGAGAAGGAGGGGGAGACTGGGGCAGGCTGCCCACTTCCTGGAAGTCCAGTTCAGATGAAAGGTCTTGCTGGGGAGCCCCTCCGCCCCCCCCCTCCCCCCACATACACCCCCAGCAGGCAGCTCAAACCCCCTGGCCCTATCTCCTTTTATCCAAGCAACCACTGGCGCCTCTTACCGCCAAACACACAGTCTACAGAGAAGCAATCTAGAAATGACTTGTTTTATTTGAGTACAGTTACAGCTTTTAAGAGAAACACCTGCGTTTTAAAGCCATCAGCCATACAGGCTGTTTCCTGTAATGTCGATTGGATCAGTGGGGGATTCCAGTGTAACCGCTGACCGTACCCTAGTGTATCTGTCCCTCTCGCTCTCACCACTGTGACCTCTGACCTCTCAGCCCTGGGCCTGTTACCTCGCCTCTGTCTCGCCCCCTGACCCCTGACCCCTGCCTCAGTCTCCTCGCGTTCCGGGCGTTCTTCCCAGCAGCTCGAAAATGTACTTTCGCAAAAACCGAAGGAGCCTCTCGTTTCCTAGAAATGGCTGCCCAGCCTGGGCTTTATTGAATAAGAGGATCTGATTGGTCTGGGCTCGTGCGGTCCCTGGGCGTGAGAGCGAGATTGAATTCCAGTGCTGCCCCCTCTGTTTTTTCTCCACAGAAACAGAGCAAGGAGATTGTGGACGTTGCGCTCTCTCTCTCTGAAGTGCATTAGGAGCGTGCCGGCGGACGCGCGGCCAGGGAGCCCTGTGCGCCGGAGCCGCTAATGAAACCCGAGCAGCTCATAAGTCACGGCTTTAAAAACGTCTGGGATCCTGTCCCGTCGAAGTTCTGCGAAATCTAGTCCTGCAGGCCCCCGGCCTTCATTCAGATGAGCTCATTGTTTAAATTTTTCCTCTGGAAAGAAAATGTAAGCATAGACTGTAAGTCTCACTGTCCAGGCACGATTGTAACATCATCATCTTCACGTGCCCAGCTCAATTGGCTCAGATGAGACTGTCATGTAAACGATTATTAGCACCCCTCCACACCCAGTCAACAATTTGACACGGATTTTGGATTTCCAAAAACTTTAGATACACTACATGACCGAAAGTTCATGAACACCTGCTCTTCCAACATCTCATTCCAAAATAATGGGCATTAAAATGGAGTTGGTCCCCCTTTGCTGCTATAACAGCCTCCACTCTTCTGGGATGGCTTTCCACTAGATGCTGGAACATTGCAGCTGAGATTTGCTTCCATTCCACCACAAAAGCATTAGTGAGGTCAGGCACTGATGTGGCGCTATTATGCCTGGCTTGCAGTCGGCTTTCCAATTGATCCCAATGGTGTTTGATGGGGTTGAGGTCAGGGCTCTGTGCAGGCCAGTCAAGTTCTTCCACACTGATCCCAACCAATCATTTCTGTATGGACCTCGATTTGTGCATGGGGGCATTGTCATACTGAAACAGGAAAGGGCCTTCCCCAAACTGTTGCTACAAAGTTGGAAGCCCAGAATCATCTAGAACAGGGGTGGCCAATTCCAGGCCTCGCGGGCCGGTGTGGTGCATATTTTTTTTTTACCCCAGTTACCACGGTTCAATCAGCTAATTAATCATCACACACACCACCGATTCCGATTCAAATTACAGAACGATAAAAATGCTAAAATACACGCATTGACGCATACCGGCACAAGAACATTCATCAGCTGCTTTTCATATCGCGGATATATAGAATTAAAAAATCAGAGATCGTGTAAACGATTGGGCTAATTAATAAATTGTTAACTGGGGGGCAAAAACCTGCATACACACACACCCCCCGCCGAGCCTGGAATTGGCCACCCCTGATCTAGAATGTCATTGTATGCTTTAGCATTAAGATTTGCTTTCACTGGAACTAAGGGGCCTAGCCCAAACCATGAAAAGCAGCCCCAGACTAAGAGGTGTCCGTATACTTTGGGTCATGTAGTGTATATATACAATTCTTATTTAAAAAATAAAATTAAAATTAAAACTCACGGCAAAAGAATGCCTTGATGACGGAATGGTTACATGGAAAAAGTGTTCTTATCTAATCAACAGTCCAGTATGCAAGCAAAGCATGACATTGCAGTTCATAAACATGTATATGTGAAGTGCTTTAATGGAAATCCCTGCATTGGAATGCAGAGCAGGATCTTCAACAGACCGAGATGCCCCTAAGGCAGAAAGTTCAGAGAATTGGCACACAGACCGGGTTACAATGAACCTTTATGACTAATCATCCCATTCATAGGCACAATGTGTGCATTGCACAATGGGCTCAAATGTGTTTAATCACACAGGAAATCCCCTTTAGATTATTACATTTGGGCAGAAAGGGGTGTTTATTTCTATTTATTTCTATTTTGGAATGCAGTACTTCTCTTACCGCCAATAAAACCTGAAACGTACAGAGGCGTATTAAAAAGAAAAAAAGTGATAACGACGTTAAAGAAATGGTTGGAGTCAGCGAGGATGGCGGAGGTGTAGGGGGAAGGAGGAGGACCACCCTTCTCTCCGCTCTCCCTCCCACCCTCCCGCCCTCCCGTGGGATCAGAGACTTTCCAAAAACACTGCTGCTTGTTTGGGTCTCTGTGCGGCTGATTGTTTGCGGTGGGGCCGTTAGCTGGGGGGGGGGGGGGGCGCTGCGCTGGCATTTCCAGTAACAGAGTGTTTTGCTTTAGAATGTACAGAGCTTTGTTGCACCAAGCACGGGGCGGGACCATTTCCCACCAGGTCAGTGAGGTCAAAAGGTCAGGTGAGTCCAGTCCATGTAAGGAGAGGAGTACATAGCGAAGATGAAGGGATCAGCGTTGTTTGCGTTTGAGTGATGGGAATTATAGATGGAGTGAAGGACACAGTGTCCCCCGCAGACAGGGGCGGCCGGAGGGACTAAACCAGAGAGGCCGAAGAACACGCCGTTCTCCCTGCAGCGGGAGAAGGAGAAATGAGACAGGACCTGGATTCCATCCAGGCACACTTCCTGCCTGCAGAGGGGGACTAACGAGAACCAGGGAGCTGTGGAAATGCCAGTGGGAGGGTAGAGAGGGGCATTCGGGCATCGCTGAGGGTCGCTTACAGTGACACGGCCCGGTCAGGTCCGTCTCACGCATGGCTCTATGGGACGGCCCGTTCTCAGCGACGTGATGCACCTGTTGGTGGTGTGGAGATAACGAGTGGTGCAGGTGACGGACTGGGGTGCTGCTCTTGGTCCATGAAGGTGATCAGTAAGACCAGCTGATCTTACCTGTTGGACCATGGGCTCCATCCACAGCCACCAGCTCTAATCCAATGGGGGGAGGGGATGCTAAGGTCATGCTACTGTCTGCCTCTCTCTCCCTCTGTTTCTAGTCTCTTTCTCTCATACACACTCTCTCTCTCACACACACACTGTCTCTTTCTCTCATACACACTCTCTCTCACACACACACACTGTCTCTTTCTCTCATACACACTCTCTCTCACACACACAGACTGTCTCTTTCTCTCATACACACTCTCTCTCACACACACACACTGTCTCTTTCTCTCATACACACTCTCTCTCACACACACACACTGTCTCTTTCTCTCATACACACTCTCTCTCTCACACACACACTGTCTCTTTCTCTATCTTACTCATCTCTATCAAATTCAAATTCAAATGAGCTTTATTGGCATGGCAGTGGTACACTTACATTGCCAAAGCATATACAACCCCCCCACCCCCCCTCTCTCTCTCTCTCTTTCTATTTTTCTCGCACACACACACACACACACACACACACACACACACACACACACACACGCTGCCCACCCGTACTACTTATGGCTTGCTGCAGGCCGGAACACATCATTCTCGGCTTTGATTCCTCACATATTTTTCAGCCCAGTCACTGACCTCTCGTGTGGGAAATGTGTCCTAATAAAGAACAGAACTTAGAGGTACAGAAGAACACCTGTACTGAGCCGCACACACACACACACACACACACACTCACACACACACTATTTCTTTCTCTCTCTATCACACACACACACACACACACACCTACACACACTTTTTCTTTCTCAAAAACACATACACTCTCTCTCCCTTTCTCTTTCACATGCACACACCTCTACCTACACACACTTTTTCTCTCTCAAACACACACACACACACACACTCTCTCTCTTTCTCTCACATGCACACACCTCTACACACACATTCTCTCTCTCAAACACACACATAAACTCTCTCTCTCTCTCTCTCTCTCTCTCTCACATGTACACACCTCTACACACACTCTCTCTCTCTCTCAAACACACACACACACACACACACACACACTTCTATCCCCAGGGCTGTGACTGGGTCACTATCCCTCTGCGGATGTGTAGGTGGGCGGGGGTCCCAAGCTCATTGGTCCAAAACGAACACAAACAAGGGCGTCGCCCTGAAAACGACTCAGGGCAGCAACACAATAACGAGGCGAAAAGCACTCACTGCACTGGCCTTGGCCTGATGAAAAACAGCTGTGGAACAGGAGTCTGCACATGACAACGGAGCTCCGACAGCCGCCACACAGTACCACTGACTCCACCCCTGCCCTGGTGAGAAGTGGAGCCAAGCTCATACGGCGGTGAGAATAGGGATGTAGAGTGCACATTGATCTAGTCCGTGTGATGTAATGGGCCTGAAGAAGCTCCGCCTTTCTTTTGATGGACAGGCAGGCGGCCAAGGGCCCCCAGGGGCCAGCTGCAGGAAGAACAGTAAAATACAGGGGTTCCTCCCACTGCCGCCAGCCCTGAGGAGCCCGTATGCATTCTGAAGACATCCGGGCGAGACCAATAAGGCTTACCGGCACTGCAGAGGGTCCGATTACTGTGTATGTGTGTGTTTGTTTGTTTGTGTGTTTGTATGTGTGTGTGTGTGTGCGTGTACAGTGTGTTTGTGCATGTATCATAATGTATTTTGTATGTATATTGTGCATGTCAGTGTTTCTGTTTGTGTGCATCAGTGTACATATGTGTGCAGGTCTCGTATGTGTGCTTATAGCAGGTGAGTGTCGTGTATGAGGTTATATATTTGCATGCACGTGCGCTTATGGGTGTATGGGTGTGAGTGTGTGTGTGTGCACGTGCGTGTCAGTACTAATTTCTCTTTCCCCGCGCGGACACACTCACCGCTCATCTGAGTGAAGGCCCCGCTCTGACCTGATGCCTGTGAATGAGTGAGACGGGCACACTTACAGTAACAGACACAGCGCTGATTAAACATTAATGCGGCGTGCGGCCGCGGGTCTCGGCTTTGCACCTCGTCTCTCTCACATTACCGTTTCTCAGCACTTTACCGCCATGACATCACGGCGCCGCCTAAGCAAAAGTGACAGAAAACAATGACGACCAATAAGGGAATGAGATGCACGTGGAAGAAAAAAATAAATAACGACAGAAATGATAAATGTGTCTCCTCGGATCCTGGCCTGTGCCTCGGGGCGAGGATGCTGGCATACAGCTCCACTTCCTCAAGTGCTATTTACCACCAGCAGAGTGACATCACAGACCTATTTCTGGGACGTGTGGGAACTGAAGCCAGGTTTGATTCTGGTTATGGCATTTATATGCGCCGCCTTATTGATCAGGCGTATGGCATGCATCACCCAGTGACATTTCCAGTATACGGAATGTGTGTGTGTGCGTCTATGTGTGTGTTACACACGGCGTTCGCATGTGTGTGGGGGTGTACATGCGTGTGTAGATGTACATGTGTGTAGGTGTACATGAATGCACGTGTGTGGGGGTGTAGATGTGTGTGCGTGTGTGTAGGTGTACATGTGTGTGTAGGTGTACATGGGTGTACGTGTGTGTGGGGGTGTAGGTGTACATGAGTGTACGTGTGTGTGGGGGTGTACATGTGTGTGTAGGTGTACATGGGGGTGTACATGTGTGTGCGGATGTGTGGGGGTGTACATGTGTGTTTAGGTGTGCATGTGTGTACGTGTGTGTGGGGGGGTGTACATGTGTGTGTGTAGGTGTACATGTGTGTACGTGTGTGTGTAGGTGTACATGAGTGTACGTGTGTGTAGGTGTACATGTGTGTACGTGTGTGGGCGGGGGGGGGGGGGTTATGCGCATGTAGAAGGCTTCCACTATTCCCCCCACTATAGCGCCCCTGGGGAGGAGGGCCTATAGGGTTGAGGAACGTGTAAAGCTATCTTTGGGGGTCTGGCTGTGGTTTACATACCAGTCATCCAATCAGCCTCACACCTGGCCCCCTTCACCTGGTTCGTCTCTTGAATCTGTGTCCCAATATTCTTCACTCCCCACCTCCCTTCCTCCACTCCCCCACTACCACTCCTCTACTACCCGGAAGTATGCAAAACTGTGAACATTTCGAGTACAAGTATTTGCATGTACAGTATACAATGTACCTGACATTGCGGTTTGCGTTGAGACATTAATTAATATGTAACCATTAATATGTAATTAAGATGTAATCAGCGACATTAGATTAAAACACAAAGATCCGTTTTCGGGGCACGGAGTAGAGGAGTGGTAGTGGAGGAGGAAAGGTTGCTTTTCGACTATTGGGACACACCTTAGGGGTATTGTCCTGGTTGTCATGGAAATCACTGTGATTATGACATCACCTTGGGAGATGCAGATACCTGTTAGAGGGGGTGGTGGGGGAAGGGGGTAGAGATATTAAAGTAGGGATAAGACAGATGTGATGTAACCTGCCTGTAGGCTCCTTGGAAGCAGGTATCCAACAACCACCAATCAGCCTTGTTCTATTTGATGTTGCCAATGTACTTCCTGTCTGGCAGAGCTCACCCCTGGCTTCTATTTGACAGGTGGTAACCATAGAGTGTTTTATGGTGAGAACAACAACGTCCCGTCGAATTTTCCGATGTAATCATTTGGCAGACGCTTTCAGCCTTTCAGCATTTAACATGGTAAGAAAACACCACACGTTATATAAGTTATACATGTAATACAAGTCAGGGTTCACCCCATGCTCAGGTCATGGGAGGGGGAGGGGGGGTTGTAATGAAGGGTAATAAAAAAAAGTTTCACACCTGTATTAAAGCAAGACTGCACGTGACAAACTGAAAGTCCCATATAAAGGAACACGGTGACACAAGTGAGTGGCACATTGCCTCCGTTACATTTTTTGGGGAGGACCCTGAGTCATATAAGTAAGTGCCATCCCAATTTTATTAGCACTGTCAAGACAACATGCTCTACACTCTCACGTGAGCTTTTCTGTTCAATAGAAACTGATTTCTGCATTGCAAGGACGTTTTAAAAATATTAGTGGGAAATATTTCCCACCAATATTTGGGGGGAGTTAGGGGGCATAGGATTACATTTTAATATGTCAAATCTGGACAGAGGCATCCACTTAAAAAAGATCAAATAATTTATTTCTGGAAAATGATGATTGCCTACCCCACCTCACACTCTGCTCCCACGCCCTCCTGCAACCACGTGAGGGTAAAAAATGTGGGTGCCACCCATCTCTCATTAATGCCATCCTTATAGTAATGATTAACATTTCATTACCAGATACTCAGATGACTGGACATTTCTATTTTGGGTTATTGTATTTTAATGATATGACAGATGAACAAATATACATTATGTACAGTACGTCTGGTACAGTGAAGGAGATGATGCTGGTATGGAAAGAATCAGGAACTACACATTAAAAAAAAAAACGACTGCCCTCTCACTGTCCTGCTTTCTCACCTTCAGCTAATTATAGGATCATTCTTTCCAGGAAATAGATCACCAGAGAAACCAGAAAAAAAACAAAAATAAACACCTAATTACTGCCAACAAAACGTATCTCCCAAAGCGCTCAGCTGTGCTGCTGGTGCGGGTATGCGAGATGTGGGTATGCGGGATGTGGGTATGCCACCTGGTTTTCACAATTTGTGCCTGAAGAGAGATAAAGGTAGCTAATATAAACAGTATAAAGAGTGCATGTGATAATGACACGTGAAGCACATTCTGGTGTTCAGTCAATGCCCGAGAAACAGGTCTCCCTAGTAACGGAGCTAGGGGAAGGGGTGTAAAGGTTCCCCAGACCCTACGCTCACTAGGGGTGCCACTAGCGGTTCCCTAAAGTTATATATATATATGTGTATGTGTGTGTGTGTGTGTGTGTATATATGTTGCAGGGGCATTTCTAGACTGCTTTTATTGCGGGGGCATGAAGAGATGTTGGTGGGGCACAAGGGGGAGACGAAGTAGTGGGGGGTCCTCCCCCATAAAAAATTTTACCTTTTAAAACTAATTTCCTGCATTTCTATACTACCTCACACAGGGAATTTTATAAAATAAAATGTTTCATTTATTAACATTTTGAAGATTTTTTTTTTTTTTTCAAAGCCCTAGATGAGATTTGAGATGCTTTCATATAAAGCTAAAGCACAGGCTAATCAGTACATTAGTGGATACGATAATTTTATTACATTTTAAACCCACCTCCACCCCCAACCAACCTTATAGGAGGACAACTTTATTTATGCCCAATAATACCAAATCATTATCTAATCTTGGAAACAAGTATATTAAAGATGAGCTATATTCCTTAATTATTTCAGTCTCTTTGTGCTATTTTCTACTTACATGTGAAACTACGTTACTGTAACTGGCTCATAATTTTTATTTATATTTTAGCCACTCCACTGACTAGCCAACATGCAGCAGTAGGCTAGCTAACAGACACACACGGGCGCTGCACACACAAGTGCAGCCAGCTAGTGCAATGCTGCAGACGTTTCGCAGAATCGTAGCTATAACAACTAGGCTAGATGCAACATGTAATCAATCTATTTAAAATCAAATCTCCCAGACGGAGATTCTCGCCACTATCCTCAACTCACTGAGTAAGCTAGGCTAGCGGATATTATAACCTAAGCAATGCGTAACAGTTAGTTATCAAAAAGAGACAGCATAGATTGATCAAAAAAACTGACCTCTGTCTCCATGTTTTATATAGCCTAACCAACCAATCAGATGTTAGAAAAATATATTATTTCGATGGGGCATTTTCATGATTGGCCGAATCGTCTGTAGCTCTAATAGCCTACTGACGGCGCTACGGGCGCCGACTTCATATTGTCAGATTAAATTTTTTCTGAATATGGCTTCAAAATGGCCCATAGGAAAGCAATGCATTTTTTGATGACCAATGACAAAATTACAGAAAACTATGAACTAGCTATAACGGTGATTTTTCATTGGATGGGCAGACTATTCCTCAGGGTGGGCAAGGCTTATCTCTGGGTGGGCAATGCCCACCCCAGCCCACCCGTAAACACGCCCCTGAGTATGTTGATGTTTTAAATACTAGAGAAGACATACAGTATGTCTTTATATAGAAAAGCATGGCAAAATTGATGTATCATATCATTCAATTAAATCCTGGAATTGGTGTGAGTTGTTTTGTTTATTTTATACTGTAGCCCCTCTGGAGTACCGGTGCCGTTTCTGGTTTTGTTCCATCTGAGCTTGATCACAAAAGTTTGATGGATGATTAAAAGTCTGAGTCCAAATATTCTGTATTGGGAAATGTAGAGTTCCTCCAGAACATGGTCACATGCACGCATTCAACCTGATTAATTAAAATGAATCCAGTTGATCCAGTTATGCAGTTATAGGTTTGGTGCGAAAACCAGGACCATCTCCGGCATTCCAGGACCAGGGTTACCTACCCCTGCTGTATCCCCTTGTAACCGACTTTCGATTTTGGTGTTGTTGACGTGCTTCTTAAAGGAGAGGGTGCGGTCCAGGGTGACTCCAAGGTAGACAGGGTTAGGGTTAGGGTTAGGTCAGGCGCTCAAACAGCTTATATGGGTGGCATAGCAGAGAGATCGGACGAAAGCTCATTGCATACACTGGATTTTTGCCTGGTTTGAGAAGAGCAATAATCCAGATTTTCCTCCAGATCTTTGGGATGTTTTTTGTCAGCATGCACTTGTTCCTCAGCTCAAGGATAATACTAGTCAGGTAATACTTGGTGTTCCCTGCGAATTCTACCAAACACTCAGAAGCCGAGTTGAACGACAATTATGTCCTTGATGCTGAAAACATTGTTTCAGCGACTGACAGCTTCATTTCTGTTTTTGAGTCTTTCAGAACGTGCTTTCTGGCAATGGTTCACTACATGTTTTATTGGACATTCTGTCAGGGTACCTGATTTGATACAATATGAGCTATTTTACAGTCCTCTAGGTAATTATGTAAGAATGGCCCCTAGAGGGCGCTCTGCTCTTCAGTGGTCAGTGCAGGGCCGGCCGTGCAGAGACATTTTGAGGAGTAGGTGCTCAAAGTCACAAAAGGGCACACCAACCTAGAAAAACAGTTTTAACTGACCCAGTTATTGTACAGAACAGTATGTCACAAAAATGAAGCGCAGCATTAGAGCATTGGACTTTATTCAAATATAAAATATTAAAAAGATACTGTAGAGCCTTTTCTAAGGCCTTTTTTACCGCTTCAATTTGAACTGGAACTCGTGAGTAGGTGCGGTCATATGACGATGATGCCACGTAGTCATATTATGAATCAAGGAGTGAAAGGGTGTGTCTTGTTGAACTGACTCAGCCCCCTTCCTGCTCTCTCCTTACTACTAAACAAACAACAAAATGGCGAGAGACGAGAGTGACAGCAGTACTGCAGGGATCCACCCATTTTTATGTTAAGGATCTTGTGACATCACAAATCCCCAGAAACCAGGGCATTGGTAAGCCTACACAAAAACTCAGAAAAAAAAACATTTTGACTAAACATGAGATTTTCAGACATGAACAGTTGTGTATGATCATAATCTAACCCAAAACATCGGTTTTCAACAGGAAAAGTCCGTTTTTGACTGCAGTATCAATCATGTATCACAAACAAAAATAGGGGGACTTGGGGCGAAAGGGCCCCCCCCTCTACACATGCCTGGGTCAGAACATACCTGGCCATTGTGCAGTCAAGAAAGGAACATTTTCAGTTGGAAGCATTTTGGGGGACACATTAGGGAGTGTACGCAAACGTCACCATACAACTGCATCGTTGTGACATGGCTGAATCGTGATGAATCGTTAATTTACACGGCAAACTTGTATTTATTTTTACATTTAATTTAATTATAATCATTCACATGGAAATTGCGCTTTTATAAATTAAGCAATATATTTTATACTTTGAAAGTCATATTGTTATTTGAATGTCCTCTAAGTGTCTGTGGGAATGGGGGAGGATCGGTGAAGTCTAATGGTCACATTACTCACACGGTCACATCGCAGCTAATCGTATCGTATTGCACCGTGTCGTGATTAATCGTATAATTGTCGAGTCAAAGGTTTACACCTTTAGGACACATGCTAGTTGGTGAATTAATTAGATATTGTGCTGATGGGGATGGATCATTATAGTGATGACTGGCCTTTCCAAACTGTGGCAAAACACTGGACATTCCATTAACACAGAAAAATACCCATTTCCTTCATTTTCTGATATTTACGCAACTTCCAGTTTATGCCACAAAAGCTGATGACAATGAAAATTAAGCAACTAATCCCAACACGTCCTTCACAAAGCAGCAATGCCCTGCCTGACAAGCACCAGTGTAACTGCCCTGCCATTTTGCAGGAGACGGGAACACCAGGGACTGTTATTTCACAGCTCGTTCAGATAAAAAAAAAATGCCTTCTCAGCGTGACTCGCTCACGGCAAATCCCGGAGGTCATCCAACAGTTTCGTGTTTGTCTATGGCTATGGTTTCTTTCTCTCGCGCGCGGGAATGAGCAGGGCGTGGTTAACCGGAGAACATGGGCCGCAGGGAAAGCCGCTTTCAAGGTTGAACAAAAGCACACAATTCGGACAATCGAGTAAATAAAAATACAAAAACGTTTTAGAAGTGACTGCAAGCCCTGTTTCTTTCCACAAATGACTCAGGACTGCACATTCCCCATTCTTCAAGGAAATGCTTAAATTAGAAAGAATATTTACAGTTCACTCACCAGTCACCACATGGGAGAATGAATCCACAGTTTGTTTTCCCCCTGGTACATACCAATTTGTTTTTATATATAAACTAACAAAATTACATGAGAAGGGTTTCTCAGCATTAAGTGAAATTATTCCTGGGAATCTTCCTAATCAGATAGTCCAACCAAATCACAGATATTTTGCACAAAGTGTTATTGACCCACAGAAGTTTCCGGAAGGGACATATTAATTGGACGTCCCATTTATCAGGGATGTCCCACCCTTACGAGAAACTGCAGGTTCCAAATATTACAAAAATAGAGTGCTGTGT